>WEIT01017791.1:0-39027 GCA_013389985.1 Dryoscopus gambensis
GCAGAACCCCACTGCAACACAGGGGTAACCTGCGAGCCACTTGCATCACTCCCATGTTCAGGGATGGGAGCTCCTGTGGTAACACTGCTTAGAAGCATAAAATAATTACTGGTGGAGAGGATCACTAAAGATCATCCATCCCAAACCATTATCCAAGCTGGGCCAACTTTTGTCTTCTCTGCTAATAATTTCAGAAGCTCAAAAGTTAACATCCTTTTTCTGATCCTCTAGGATGAAAGAGTTTTAAAAAGGACTCAAGAGACAGGGTAAAATGACCACAGTGTACTTTATTTAATGATTTTGGTACCTTGTGTTGCAATAAAATAAAAAAAATCTACAAAATCCAAATATATAAAATTTTCAAGTTTCCCTTTTAAGTTTTACAAGAAAAATCAAGTTGTAACCAAGGAAATTTGTTAGTATGAAGCACTACTTTCAACTTCATTTCATCACAAATTGCAACTTACTTAACAGACCAAAATAACTATGGTACTGCAGTACATCAAATACTTCACGCACTGTGTTCTTTACTATAGCACATGTAACCTCTGCCACGGGAGGCAGTGGTCTCTAGCCAATAAAGACACTCTTCACAATCTGAACTCTAAAGGAATGTTTGTATACATGGATTCAGAATATATATATTTACAGGAAGATTTCTTTTTCTTTTTCTTTTTTTTTTTTAATAACTATTTCGATTCTTCATTTCAAATAAAATACCAAATACATTTTTACAATGTTTACAAGTCAAAGCACAAGTTCTGCAATGATTATCATTCACCTCTAGTCACTGTGCTTGTACTGGGGAGGGCGGGGGGAGGGGGTATCTACACTGTTCCATAAACACAAATGTGACCTCCCATCACTTTATTTCTGCAGTGGTGACTAAGGAGTATAAGCACAGTAACAATTCTTTTAGCACAATCAGTGTATAATGCAACAGTTTACAACAGAGAACTGAGAAACTATTGGTCCATTCCGTTCAATTTGCTGTTTATCTGCCAACTGTTATGTTAGGTTTTGTCACATAAATTTTGTACAAGAGAAGAGTTAAATAACACAACTTGAATAGGAAAGAGCATACATTTTTAAGGCAAATTAATAAGCAGCTTATGGTGGTTTTTTGTTAAACTGTACCCCAACAGAACCTAAAAATAAAATGTATGTTCTGCAACTATCAATAATTATGTCTTCTTAAACTGCTCTCCTCTATAAATTGATCAACATGGCTTTGAACCTGGTTATTCAAAATTGAAATAATTCCTCCCCCAAATCCCCAAATATAGAAAGTGCATGACTTCATATGCGCCAAAACAAAACAAAAGGCAGCTGAGGTAGTTAGATGTAAAATGTATCTATGAAAAATAACTGAAAAGACTAAAACAAGGACAATACAGTAAAAACCCACTCATTTGGAATTAATTTTATATCATGCAACAACTTAAAGCAGGAAAATTTATGACTTCTGAAAAAAGAAGTAGTAATAACATACAAATGAAGACAGAATATACTATTGGAATTTTAATTTCAAGTATTTGAGTGTATTTGCATGTGCATTTTTTTACAGGCTTTGTATAGTGTTAGGAAGTCATTTACTTTTTATCAGGCATCACATGAGATCTGGCTGACCTCTGGGACTGAAGCTCCTGGAAGGTAGAAATATACTGAAAGTGCCTGAAGATATGCCACCGTGTGTGCCTGGAAGTGCCACCCTCTCACCTTGGGTGAACTTCTACACACCCATCCTCTACTGAGCTCACCTGAGAGTGACAGGACCAGAGATCCTGTGCCTCTGCCTCCCAGGGACTGATTAGATAGATGTCCTGGGATCCTGCCTAGGATGTACCCACATGCCTGGATCCATGCAGGATGTGCCCATGTGGTGGGGATCCCCCATGCGATGTTCCTGCAGAGCTGGTGTGTACACACCTAACCCAGGCAGTGACCCTGTGCACCAAAGAGAGGAGCAGCTTCCACTTTGGAGCACAGTTACAGCTCTGCTTGGGCCCTCCAGCCCACGCCCAGCACCATTGCATTTCAGCTCTCACAGGGACCTTTTCTCATCTGGAGAGAGGGACCGCGTTCCCCCTCTGGCAGATGGGACAGTCTCCAAGGAAGCGTTTGCTTGAGTCCACTCAGGATGAATTGGGATTTTGGCTCGCATCATAGTTCCAGAGCTCCACCAACAGTCCCTGGCACAGAGACAGACCCAGCTCTCCCTTCCATTCCTGTCTAGAAAGAGGAGCAGGCAGATTCCTTTAGCAAAACGCCCAAATGGAGTGCGCAGGTGCATGAAAAGTCTTCAGGCTCTGGGAATGAATTTCACAAAAAAAGCACCTACTTCTAGGAGACAGATTAATTTGGGCATGTGTTCCTGTCTTCAGTAGCAGCAACCTAAAACCATCACATTACTGAATGTGCAATGTGCTGGCTCTTCTGAGTCCTACTGTTAGATCCCTCTGTTGATGGCCACGACATCGGTATGTGCAATTTACTGTCGTGCATTCTGCACCTGGCTTGACGAGTGTCACAGCAAGGAGCATCAAAAAATGAAATAGTTCTGGGGTTAGTGGTTTTCCTTCTTTTTATTGGCCTGTGAAAAAGTACAATTTGTACTTCTGAAGTGTATGGATATGCCACATTTTTATTTTCTATTGAACAAGGAGATCCTGAAGCCCTTTCTTTCCTTCTTTTTTTTTCTTTTTTTTTTCTTTTTTTTCCTTTTCGTTTTTTT
Source organism: Dryoscopus gambensis (assembly GCA_013389985.1). Classification (NCBI taxonomy): domain Eukaryota; kingdom Metazoa; phylum Chordata; class Aves; order Passeriformes; family Malaconotidae; genus Dryoscopus; species Dryoscopus gambensis. Next base: position 2,735 of record WEIT01017791.1, read on the forward strand.
TTTACCCTTCTAAGCTCACTGTATTCCAAATATTATTTTCAAAAATGATGTGTGATTTTGGCCAACTTCATCTCTGACAGCCCAAAATGAGGAGTCACTGATGTTCACAGAGAGCTGAATGTATGTGCTATGTAGAAGACTGGACTGTGAGATTTCTTGCTGTGGCATGATATTGTAGATTTCCTCAAAATGTTTTTCAGGAGTTTCTGCTCAATTGCTCAGATTTTTTGAGCATGAGAGGGAGTTTCTCAGAGAAGTCAAGGTTTTATAACATTATGTAAACTTAAGCAGAAATAGATGCTCAGATTTTGAAGAGGGGAGAAATATTTTTTTAGGTCTGATTTCATAAAACACAAAAATGCTAAAAGGCATACTTTTGCAATGGATGTAAAAATAATTTTTCTGCATGTGGAGCAACAGAAAAGACAATCCTCTATAGCCTAGGGAATCCAGCTAGATTTTTCAGTGTGTTGTGAGTACTTGACATATATAGACATCCTCTTCACTGTGTCATAACTTTTATTTGCCACATTTCCTTTCAAAATACAAGTAATATATCCAAGTCTCAGTACTCACAGCCAGTATCTGCTCCAAGAAGAAGCAGTGCCCCTTCCCATCACCAATTCAGTTGTGTCACTGGTAGCCACTGGGGAAACTGGCAGAGAAGAGGATCTGCCTGCACCTGCCTGATCCCTATCCTTGTGCCATTGAGCTGCCTCTGTCTGATTGCTGCATGACCCAGCACTAAAGAATGAGATGAAATTTGTCAGGATCCAAATGCTAGATTCATTTTCAGGGATTTCAGTGGTGAAGAATGACAGACAAGAATCATGGAGAGCTGGAGAGAAGGCTGGGTATAAAAACAGGACACTTGCCTGAGCTTAGCATAAAATTTCACTTCCCTAACTTGTCCAAGTTTTTCCTTGGAGTCCAGTGACTTGAACTTTACAGAGAGACATACATTTGTCTAGAAACTTAAATTGAAATATAGAGCTCAAATGACAGTTTTTATTTGATAGAAAATATTAAAATGTAATAAATATATTCACAAGCTATTTGAAAATTTAAACAGAGATTTTAATTTATCCTGGAATCCAGCCAGGTGTCTTGGCCTCATCCAGTGACTAACAGAATTGGAAGACCTAGAAATGCTTTAGTATTATTTCCTGTAGACTTTTTTTAATACAAAGCCTGATACTGCTTCCTCAGACATTTTCAATAACTTAGCCAAATCAGTATTTGGGTGCACAATGACTGAAAATTTCACTTGACAGTAAAGTTCTAGTACACTGTAAAGTAGTTATTAAAGAGATTCCTTTAAAAAAAAAAATTACTTAGACTGGTGTTGCGAAATTTAAAAGCAAAATGCTCATGTGCTTTCTCCTGGGGCTTATTGGACTCCATTAAAGTCAAAAGAAAGTAATCCATTTGCTATGGCGGACCTTCAGGGAAGCCCTTTATGATTATAAACTGCCTGTAATCAAAGCAAATCCCAGTAAAATAAATGCTCCTGTCCAGAGCATGGGTGTAAGTATGACTTACTGACGTGTGCACCAGGCAAAGTTTCTCCATCAGTCCTCTAAGGCTGTATTTTGGTTGGTTTGGGGGTTTTTTTGCATAACTGTAGATTATTGAAGATGGTTTTGTAAGCACAGCTGTTATCAAGTCTGTGTTTTAGGATCATTTGCCTCATGTGAAATTGCTTTGAAGGCTCCCTTGTTTGACTAAAACAAGTGTCTCTAGCCTAGATACACTTTTGCATGTTTCCCCAAACCAAATCAAATCCACCAGTCAACCTGGAGACAGACTGGATTCTGTATATTAAGAAATGGAGGGTGGCAGAACACACAGATTAGTTAGCCTTATCAGAGTATACATTTTGCTGTAATGAATGGAGAATATGCTCTTTTTAATGAGTACTGGGTTAATTATTGTATTTTGTAGGAATCCATTTGAAATAGCCATTGTGAATTAGCTGACACGCTCCTTGCACATTGCAAATTTCAAGAGAACAAAGTGTGCTGAGGAATAACAATTAATTAAAAAATTTAAAGTTGGTTTTATTTTTTTTCCTTTTCTTTTCCTTTTTTTTTTAAATACAAGAAGATTACAGAGAGCTGCACAAAGTTTCAAAGCACAGCCGTACTCTGGAAAATTGCTATAAAATCAATATGATAATGAACTGTGTTTATTGCGTCCCAGAGGATACCATTTCCAACGCACTCTGCTAACAGTGAGAGGATGAATCTCCCATTTGCTAACGCCACAGGTCAAATCCAGAAGTCAAACTGGGTTTTGCATGGCTCTGCAGTGTGTGAAATAACAATTGTTAGGTTAACATTTGATTAAAGAGGCAGGTGAGCAAGCATGGGAAGAACAACAGAGCTGGCTGCCACTGTTGAGACTGCCTTATACACAGAATGGAACCTGCAGGAAAATACAGTGATTCTCATTTTTTAGGATAAACATTAGCTTGTTAATAATACAGAACTCAGAGAATAGACAGCAAAATATCTGTCCCCTCAAGCAGAACAAATTACACAGGGGACAGTTTCTGCCCTTGAGAATCAATGGGAATTGATTTAAAGGAACTCCTGTTAAAGAAGAACTGCAGTGGGATGGCAGATCCTTGTTTGCTAATCCAACATGATCCCTATTAGTGGCTGTTCTGTGAGTCAGAAATTACCTCAGAAACAAAAGATAATGACTTTTATGTTGCTATGGGCATATACCAAGGCTTTGGAATGATGAAGTAAAATCAGCTGACCTGAAGTAAAATCAAGATGTGACAGCTGTCTTTAATAAAATTTCTGCTTTGCAATTGAGAAAATTACTTCAGTGTTTGCGTTTCTAACTTGGTTTTCCATCTTAACTGTACATGTTATCCCACAGCCACGTGTTATGCCAAGGAACTTGGAGCTTTGTACTATGACATGAGAAAAAGTTTCTTAGATAACCTGAGCATTGCTCTTCTCATTGGTGAGGTTTGCATACGAGACTCATAAGTCCAAGGGAAAAACAGAAGCAAGGAAAATGTCAGAACAATATCTAGTAAACTTTGCCAACCTTTCTGAGTAAATCTTAGAAGAAAACAGACATATGATATCACGATATGCCACACTTATGGATCATGCATGAGGTTATGGATAACTCCACAGTCTTTTCTACTGAAATCAGGATGAGACTGTTTCTGCTACTAAACAAGCAAGAACTGATGATAACATCTAATATAGCTGGAAGTCTTTCAGCAGTAATTTCCAGGAGGAGCTGCTTGACAGAATACCTGAGCATGAACAAATGCCATGAAGGCTCACCTACTCTAAAGCTTCACTGCTCTTTCCTAATTATAAGGCTTCTACCACATCTCCTGATCTCCAGCTTCTCTTTTTTCCCTGCTCTGTGCCTTTACACTTGATTGTGTTCCTCAGCTGTGCATGAAGTGGATGTGAGGACTATTAGCAATAAAGGAACGTGCACCTGCAAATCCACTATTTGCTCATGAATGTACTCTGTGAGAAACTGAGAGCATGAGAAAATGCACAAACAGTTGAACAACACCAAGCCTATAATAGTTCATATACAGAAAACACCATCTTCTGAGCCTATTTCAAACCTTATATTTTTTGTGGAAGCCATCTGAGATTTATCCTCCATAAAGAAAGCAATAAGATTCTCTGACCCATAATCTATTATAAAGATCTAGAATTTCTAAATTTAACAATCACTGGCGTAACTGCCATACAAAATCCTTGTCTCCCAGGCCTTTGTTTGAGACACTTTTGTATCTTATTGCTAATCAAAAACTCCTGCCAGTAGCAACAAAGTTATATTTAAGAAGTATCTTTCACTGTCTCCCTGCGTGTTTCAGTTAGTTTGTAACACATCAAGAATTTTCTCAGTCAACATCTTTCCCAGAGGAGAGAGTAATTACACCATAAATAGTGTTTTGGCATCAAGGTTTGTTGGTTTGAGTTTTGGGGTTTTCTTTTTTGCTCTTAAAAGACTCTGCTCCTCCTTTTATCCACTGAAACAGCAGGGGCAGCTTTTCCACAGTGTTTCACGAACATCTCTTAATTCTGACCAGAGGAATCATCCTTTTGGTTTTGTGTCTTTTTGATCTCTGGCCTCCTTGCTAAGGTCACTACATGGGATGCTTCTACAACAAAATGTGTGTACAGATTACTCACATGTGTGCTCTGTGCAGCCTGACTAGAGGGGGCTGTGGCATCACCCCACCTGAAAATTCTGTATCAGGAGGGTCCCAAGCCAGAGCTCTTGCTGAGTCCCATGTTGCTGTAATTGTGTTCCTCCAAGTACCAGAATTAGGCTAAATATTAAACCACCCACTCATTCTCCCTGATGTTTATAAAATTGCAAGTGTACTAACCTATACCATTTCTGATGATGAAAAAATTTAAGTGCTTTACTGATCACAAGCTTTCCATTATTCAGATATCTCTGTAAGGAGCATTACTTATATTTTTTTACCTTCTGCTTCATGTCAAAGTAGCTAAAATCCACCTGTGTGTTAAAAGCAATAAAAACCAATATTTTCTTCATTCATTCGCCCAGTTCTTAGTGCTGTTGCTAAATGTAGTATGTGTTTTGTTACAGTAATTTCTCCAGGATACGCAGTTTCACAATCAGTACAATCATCTCAAAAATGAAATTGTACTGCTGCTGGATAGAATGACTTTTTGGCTGATAAGATGAATAGATGACCAGAATGAAATTTGGCCAGTTCCTCTTTGGTGGTAACTACAGCTTTCTCAACCCTAGCATTCCTCTTTAAAATACAACTCCTTGCATGTATGAAACAAATCAAATAGATAAATGTTTCATAAGATGAAAGATGAAGGCTTAGCTAGGAGGAATTCAGTAATGTTGCATTTCTTCTAGATCTCTTTTTCCAGTGTGGGCACCTGACTGAACACAGCTAACAATGGCTTTCTTTTTTCCCCTGAACTGATTAACGTTTGCTCACAGGACCTTGATTACTGTATTACAAGCCACAAATTCGCAAGATTAAAAATGTCTGCTGAATTAATTAGCTGCAAATCAACCTAGGTGCAGCTCAACAAGTTCCAAGCAGTTCCAATAAAATAAAAAAGGAGGAATCGATAGCAGCCACAAATACATGACAATATGTTGGCACTTTGTGACTATAAATAGTGGCAGCTGCCCTCTCTGCTGACAAAGGAAGATTTTTCATTGTCCATACAGAGCTATCTAAAGGCTAAATCCTGCCCAGATTGGTGTGGCAATCTCACTGATAGATAAAGTGTTCTCAGTGAAATATGTCCCGTGGGCCAGCCCGATAACCCAGGGAGAACTGGAGATGGAAACAAGCTGCCTACTTTTTCTTCATTTTCAGCCAGAGTGAACACTGCAGTGCTGGTGCCAGGAGTGACCACAGCACACGTGGATGCTGGCTGATAGGAGGACGATGTGTGTCCCAAAGGGCAAATGCAGGAAATGAGGTTGAAAGCCATTAGTGACTACTTTTGAACTTTTCCTCTGTAGCTACTGCCATTGTCTTACCCAGTCATGACAATTTCAGATATCTCTGTCCATAAATCAGATCTCCTTGGAAATGTACTAGTTTTTTCAAACATTGTCCTTAATGCTGAATGGTGACACAGGTCAGGAACTCTAGGCACATATCTGAACTTCAGAGAAACAAGTGCCTTCACTGGCTGGTAGTCTCTTCCTCAGCTTCCTAAAATTTAAAATTAATTCTCATCAAATATTGTCTAAGAAGCAGTCTGCGCTTGACACATAATATTGCAGAACATATTGAAAAAAGCATCAGTAGTTAGAATTTCAGAAATAGTTACTGCATATGCATGGTACGTTTAAATTGACAGCAGTATAATTTTCAAATACATGCATTTGAAATTTATCTTCAGTACATAATCTGAGCAAGAGCAAACCTTTCCTTCTGACAGCTTTTATCAGGAAACTGCATATATGTTGGATAACAAACCCCCTTAGTGTTCTTCAGTCAAAATGCAAGTAAACCATCCTAATTATTGCAGGTTATTTCCTTCATAAACTACTGACAATGATAACTGATAGTGAAACAAACACAACCACCATTACATTACATGAAATAAAAGTTTAATTGATCCCTTTGCCATTTTCCTATATGACTGATTTTTTCCTTGATTAAATAAGTGTGATAAATCCTTTTTTATTTTACACAATTATCACTGCTCTTTTCTTTTACCAAAATATTTAAGATATGAAATATAGCATTAGACATATTTTCTCCATAATTTTTTGTTAAAGTGCTGGCACGCTAAATTGCAAGGCTGTTTTCAATAATGACTAGAATGTGTTTTCCAGTAATATTCTTTTCTTTTTGCAGTTATCACTTGGTTATCCTTGATGACAATGTTCCTGATCCTTTTTTTTGTTTGTTTTAGGCTTAGGATTTAAATGAATTGTAAGATTGAATCCTAATAGAATCTCAGGACTCAGTCATGTGTATACACAAACACACACACACATATATATACACATATATATATATATATAAATGCATTTGATACTGTAAATTTGCTCTGAAGTGTGAGATAAGATCCTACTAATTTTATTTTGATAAAACCAAACACTTTCACAGCGAATATTCATTACAGCATGCTGTGGACACTGAATGTCTCGCATTCACCATAACCTGGGCAATTTGCACACGATGGTGGTTCAAATGTACCAGCCAGAGAAACCATGTCTGCCCCACAAGCTTTGCTAGATAGCACAGAACCTCTTTGCCCTTTGCTCAGCCCAAACTGATCTTTGTTTGGCAAAGGAACTGGGATCCCAACGTGTATGAAACTTGGGCTCAGGGAACTACAGATAAGCTACAAGTGTAGCTCTGGTGTTCATGCAAAGTCTGCCTGAGCTCCACAGGAAAACCAGGTGAGTGTGGCCAGAGTAGCACTTGGTGCATTAGTAGACCTGATTCAAGGCAGCATGTAGAGATTCAGGCTTTGTCACAGTGCTAACCATGTTCATACAGCTTTTGGTCAGGTTGGAAGATGAGCAAAGTGATTTTGCTTCTGCCCCAGATGTTTACTGCAGACATTACTCTGGCTGGATGTAGGCAATGGCACTGGATGTGCTCAGCAGTTTCAGAGCCCTCAACACTAAAGGGACTGAACACATCAAAATACTAGAAGTATGTCTACACTGCACATGACCACATTTTTATGTCCACATTTACGTTTTCCACAAAGAGGAAGAGTTCAAAATATGAGGCCGGGAGCCCTTCTCCTCAGCAGCGTGCAGCCCTATATCCTTCCCCTGAGAGATAGTAGCTAGAGATATGAATCATTGCTAGCTGAAGAGATCACTGCATCTGGCTCTCCACTTGGTCTCTGCTTACCACCAATTTACTGCTGGAAAAGCCCTCATGAGTGATTCTGTGCAAAGCTCTATCTGATAGCACCACAGAGGACCCAGTTCCTTCGGGTAAGATGTGCAGGAGAATACCTGCTCAGAGGATCCTGGCAGGCTTAGGTGGGAGATAGGAGCTAAGCTAACTTTTTGCTATGAAGACCAAGTTGTATCTGACCAAGTCCAGGAGGCAAATTTTAGGTGCTTGAACATCTGGCATTAAATACACTCAGGAGCTCCTAATCAGTGCAGTTTGGAGGAACAGAGTACAAACCTGAGGCCCCTGATGTGCCTGCGCTGACCTCTGCACCTGTGCTGCAATGTGTCAGATACCTGGCCCCCAAGTGTTGGGGCTTTCACCCAGCCCATGCACGTGGTTTTCCTCTCTTGTGGGCTCTTTGGTGCAGGAGGTGGGGAAGAGACTGGTGGACTATGACCAGGCCTTGCCCTGAGTGGACTTGTAGCACACAAACACAGTCTATGCCTTGCCTTAGCACCGTGTTATGTCTCTGCAGGCTCTTCTAGACATTCAACCAGCAGCTTTTTTACCTTGAGGAAATCACCGGTCTGTGAAATTCTGTTTTGCAGTACTGTTACACACTAGGTGGCTGAGTGGACACACCTATTTCATGCTAAAAATGCTTTTGTGAGGTTTAGTTTAGTGCAGAAAACTACCCCAAACTCAATGCTTTGTTAAAAGGATGTGGACTTTCCTACAGCAGAACAGATCTTGTGTAGAAAACCTGCTAGCATTCCTAGCGCTGCAGCATGTCAGAAGCAAATGCTTCCAAAGTTATCTGAAATAAGAGGCTGAACCCTACAGAGAGAACCCACAGAAGTCATATCTTTCTTTCTACGAATGTAGCATTTAGTTACATGGACAAATCTGTTACATTTTTTAATTTATCCCAACCATTCCTTGAAATGAGATTTTTGGTTACACTTTAAGGTTTCTTGGCTGATTTTATTTTACACTGCCTTGCAGGTAGAAGTTGAGAAGTTGATGATCTTTCTATTAGTTGTTCACTTACATCACAATTTCTTGTAAATATCTATCAAAGAATATAGCAACTATATGTATAAGTCCATTGTAATTATACACAAGCTTCTCTTTGACTTCTCTGGCTCATGGAAATCACCCCATAAATGTGCTGAAAAGGACTTTTTGCCCTGCATCTTGCATATCTGTTCTCTTTGCCCTAGGATTCGGAGGAGGCACACGGTTTACTAATGGGCATATAAGATCCTCTGCATAAGAATGAAATGCTAAGCATTCAGAGCAAAATGTAAGTACAGGAGCCAAACTTACACAGTTAGAAAAAGTTCCTTTTAATGAATGTCCTGGTCAGGAATTGGCTTTTGTAAGAATCACTGGAAATGACTGGTTTCAGAGACATTTTTCAGTGTCTTCTTAAAAGGATCACGAAACAGCAATTCTGTCAAAGTGAGTATATTCTTGAATGTTTGAACTAAAAAGGAAAGAATAAGCAACCTTTGATTCATGCTGAGCCAGCACTAAGTTTAGGGTACGTATTTCAGGCTGAGCCAAGTGACATGCAGGCGTTTTGGCATTAAGCAAATCTCCAGCTGAGCTCAGTTTGGAGTGAGGAGGTGAAGACTTCCACTACCATGGTCTGAATTTGTGCAGTTCACTCTAGGCCAGGGCCTGATTTTGACATATTCATACCAGTGAAGAAATCTCACCAAAGTCCTGCACTGAGGTCACTGAGGTAAAACAAATGGTGCCAGGGGATCCCTCGTGTTAAAACAGCTTTGTAAATTATCTCTTCATCAGTGACACCATTCCCCTAACTTTGCATGAACAAGGCTTTGGAATGTCATCTCTGTCTCTCCTGTAATGAAGTCTGCTCATACCAGATGTGAGAAATATCAGAAGCAGATCACTCAGCAATTTGAAGCCAAGTGAAAATGATGGCAGAATTTGTTTTAAAAAATTACTGCATGTGAACTGCAATAATCTGTTGTGGTTTTTAATAAATTTTTATTCCAGATTTAAAAGAATCTGTTCTCATTTTGCATTTTATCTCTTTTATCAGAATAAAGAGGAATGGATTCAACGCCGTAATGAAAAGACATAGCTCTATAAACAATCAAGGGAGGATTTGATAACTTAATGTCTCTGGTACACAAATGGCTGTTTGCCACTTACTCCATTTGGCTTTCTGCTGAGAGCATGGGCTTCCTGTGAGCTAGTCTAATTGCTACAATTAGCAAAATTAAATGGCTTACAGTGTATTTAGAAAATTCTTCCCATGTCCTGCATTGTTACGCTGCAGAATTAGTAATTGCGATGTTGGGCTTGTAAATTCATGGACATGTGTTGCCATTATTTCCATCACACACATCTTGAAGGGGCTTAACTTAAACAGGCTTGTTCAGATGGATGCACAGATGCCATTTACTCTGCTTCCCACCATGCACAGGAGTAAGAGAGGCAGCAGTAGGACCTCAGGAATCTGCTGAAGTCTTTTCCTTGGCATTGTGCAGGCAGTGCAGTGGGTGCAGAGTAGATCACAGCATCTCAGTCACTCTGGATTGCACAACTTCAGGCAGGGAGCAGAGAAAGGGCAGTGGCTTTGGAAGCTGAATCCCTGGCAGAGCCAACTAAAGCTCAGTACAGTGCCACTTTTAAGGCTCCTTAGCAGTGATATGATCAAATCACAAACACTTCAAAATTTTTTAATTTGTGTTGTAAAACACCCAACAGTCTAGTTGTGAATATTTGCTGGCCAATAAAAAGTAAATGAACATATTGCATGATTGGGAGTCCCTTTCCAAATAAAGCAGCACTTCTACTTTTAGTACCACTTATGAATTGCTCTTTTGGGGAGATAATGATGTATTAGCAAGACCATCAAATGTTTTAAACTAATACAGATTTAATAGTTATTCACCATATATTAAAAATTAAATCTCCAATAAAATTGTAATTTACCTCCTCTGCTTAAAAGTTTACAAAATCAGGCAGGTGAGGCCTAGCATTAAATTTTGGAAGGAAAATTTTCTCCAATTTTATAAACATTATTTTATAGAAAATTTGTTGATTTGACAATGAAAATATTGTATATATGCCATCAAGACCATATAACCCAAGCAAAGAAACATTTTTCTGTCAAAAGAAACATATTTAAATTTACGTAAACAAAATCGATAATTAGTTTTTCCATTATTAAATATGCATGGAAAGAAAGTATTGCACATATTTGTAAAGAATTTCTGAAACCAAAATTATGCTATTACAGAACAAATAGCTTTAAAATAAGTCAAAAGTTTTCTCTTACATTTTCTTACATGTTTTCTGAATTAACATGGGCATACATTACCTCTTCTTTATTTAATTAGTGATAGTAGTTGAATTGTCTTTTCTGCAACAGACAAATCCACAAAATTTTAGGACCAAGTCTTCAACCAGATAAGCTACCATTAAATCTGCTGGTAAGTTTATTTGGTTCATTAGAACAATGCTCCCATAAGTCTTACTTCTAGCAAATGTGATTGCTTTTCTTTACCAGAATGTAAATATGAAAATATGAATTTTTTTATTTTCATATATTCTGATATGAAATTTAAAAGGCCTGATGTTTTCATTATTTCAAAAGCAAAAGTTCATTTTTTTACAAGTCCTCTTCTTCTTTTTTTCTTTGCTATTGCTGTCTCAGTAAAACTTTATTGATTTTAAAACTGTGGCAAAAAGAATAGTGCATATTGATTATTAACTGTCCATAAGGCCATAATGGAATTTCAACATGGACTGTGTTTAATCTTGGCAGTTTCTATAAAAAAATTTTTTAACGTGACTATTCACAGCAATGCAAAGTAGGAAACTGTCCATGTAGTCATCAGAGTGCTTAGACTTCAGTGCTGCCCTGTTCTCAGTGCAGGTAACATGGATGGTATGAATGTAACAGAGCAAGATTTTGGAGAGCAAATTTTAACTTAGTGTTTAATGACTTCTACCCCTGCCTCAAACAGCCAGATTGAATTCTGAGGACAAGGTGTATATATGTAGTGCTGCATATATATATATATACACATACACACACATATATGTCACTCTGCACTCACACCCTGCAGTAGTTTGCTTGAGATAAACATTTTTTTCAAACAGTATTTTAAAAATGCTGTGAGAGTAAAGAAAAGAAATGCTAGGCATGAAAAACCACATGGATAAATAACACCTCTGTGTCCTTCCTTCCAAAACCAAACAAGAGCAAATCAAACAAACTCATCCCAAACCTTCTTCAGAAACCTTGCAATGCAAGCACTGGTGAAAACCGTAACCCTTTAAATTCCGTACGAAGCAACATTTCTTCAATTCTGAGAGCCTGACCAAAGGGCTCACAGCTCTGAGGAAGGGCAAGAGGATGAGAGGGACATCAGAAGAGGAAGAGCCTCGCTGACAGCAGCGATGCTGCCCCTCTCCCCAGAAGGTGCTGGTGGGAGACTGAAGCTTGAGAAGGCTGCCCACTGTGCCTCACTCAGGCTTCAATTTCCGAGTTGTTAGAACAGCAGCAAACACATCAAATTGTTTCCAAAAGAAACTCTCACATCTTGGATCACAGAGCTTACACATGCCATGTTTGTGAAGAAAAAACAGCAATTCCCTTGTGTGAACTAGAATTTGATTCTGGAGTGAAGGGTCTGTTGAATATGATAGGACAAAGGACTTAGTCCCAAAATCTTTTTTTAGCAGTTCTTGCAGTGGTATGTTTTCTGACAAAACATGAGTGCTTTTCTTTGAATAATCAGCTATATCTCCATCACGAAAAGAGTAATCACTTTGTAAAAAGCTTCAGGTTTGGACTATCAAAGAATAGTTTTATTTAAAAAATTTTATAGAGGCAGTTGGCCATTGCTTAATTTGAAAACACCTAAGAAACTCCTGAAGCATGGGTGTTTTCTGATCTGTGTAAAGTTCCCTCTGCCTTGCAGATTTCTGCACTTCCACAGATTTTTGTTTTGAGGAACTTGCCCCAGCAAAGAACAAAGGGTATCGAACATTTCACTAATAAAAAAAGTCAACATTAAAAATGGCTAATTGAACGCATACAAGTAAACGTAGTCTGTGTAACCTTGGCCATTTCATAGTACAAATAATCTTAATAGGAAAGACAGAAGTTAACCCAGCAGCATACATAGCAGTGACTACTACATTGGATGCATCCGACAGTGAAGATTACAATACCAATTATCAGGTCTCCTCCTCCCTGACGTTGCCATTTGCAACAGTAACTCTTCAGTTCTGCTTCAATCTCCTAAAATGGATGGATATAGTTATAGCAAATTGTTTCTCATGGAATCACTTGGTGTCTTTACAAGCCACTTATTTTGAAGCAGGATCCACAGTTTATAGATTATTCTAAAAGTACCCATGTAGGCTTTCATATGGCATTACACTGCAAAACAAATCCATAATGTGTGAAAACCAGGTTTATGTCAACCTGCAAAAGCCATTTGATAAAATTCGTGGACCAATTCTTAAAATCTAAGCTATAAAGAGAATGAAATGTATTAAAAGATTTGAGGTTTATAAAAAGTAACCTTTTATACCATAGTTTTACTTTACAAAAATATTGAAATAATCCATGAGTTTTTCACTCTGCACCAGCTTTAAAAAAAATACTATCAAATTTTGACTTGCACCTTTAATGCATCTGAAAGCACCATCAGGGGATACTTTTAACATAAAGGATAATACCATTAACTAGATTTAGGGAGGTATTTAAAACCCAAAAGCTTGCAGCAAAAGCATTCTATTACAAGAGAATCAATGTGTAATTTTTAGACACGTCTGGACATCAGTCTTTAACAGGCAGAAGAGGGTCTTCCACATAACTTGTTTATATTATACTTCAGCAGATATACTTACTAAGAGGTGGCTGCAAGCCTTTAAAAGACATCACTTTCACCTTGGGTGGGAAAAATCAGAGCTGTCTCTACACACTGAGAGCTTGGTTGGTCTTTCCTGCTTCTTTTTCTGGTAGGACTTGTGCCACTTGTTGTGTCCCTCAGGCAATATCAACCTTGCAGTTATACAATGTTTGGCACTAGAAGGGTATGGCATGTCACAGTCTCTTGTCACACCTGCATACATTCACACACTGAATCATGCATTCTCAGTCCTGAAACAGAGAAATTTCAGTGCGTTCAGCTCCTTGTAGTTTCTTCTGAAATATCTGAATGGGGTCCTCCAAAAAATTTAGAATATGAAAACTATACTTCCTTGTTCTTTTACCTTTTTTTTTTTTTGCAAATTGAACACTGAATCATGATTATCATTTAATGACTATCACTACATTCTAGAGCTCCTTATTTCTCCTCAAAACCAGAAGGGAGCTGCATAGAGTTTCTGTTAAAAATAACATCAAGGAGTTAAATGGCATTTAGAAAAGACTTTGAAATTCCACATAAAACAAACAGTTCTGGTAGTATTAATTTTAATGACCTAATTAATCAATTTAGTTTACTTTCCATTGACAGCCTTATAAACAGGGTGACGTTTTCTTTTAACTAAGAACTATTTTGCAAACCTATTCTAACCTGAATGGTTGATTTATGGGAGTGTTGAAGACTACTAAGCTCCTGGTTTTTTCCCCAGAAAACACTTTTCCTAACAGCAACACTGTGTGCTACAGTTTTGTGATTTTTGAAAAGGTGTGGGTTTTTTTGTTTTTGTCATTGATTATGGAAATATCAATCATTTATTTCTAAAATAAAATGCACTACTGGCTAAAGTTGAAAGCTCTGGCCAGATCCTTTTTATTGGTTTGATTGTAAGAACTGTGCAGTCAGAGTTTCATAGCAGTAATGGGTGGTGGGTGAACTCCCTCAGCTGATGTAACTGGTTTGTATGTGTGGGTCAGGGTTTGGGGATTTTTGAGGCTTTCAGACAATGCTGCTGTATCAGTGTCCTGCAGACAGACTGCACACAGTGGATCAAATGATAATCATGATGATAGCCAGACTAAGAACACTATAGCTTGCTGCTCTACTTGTAGTATGCAGTTTAGTTATTCCTACAGCCCTACTGACAACCCTTAATTTGGACTGTAATGTTGGAGCTTCTTCAAGCTGTTTTTTTGCTTTGTTTACAATGTGGTTTCATATTCCAAGCGCTCCTGAATAAGGGCATCATCTTTATACTGTAGCCGTGGAGGAGCAGGGGAACATTCAAATGCTAAGATTGCCTTCCTCAGGCTCCTGTCCAACACGTGTCTCTCCCATGCTGGGTACCTGTTCCTGAACAGATCGATTTTAATGACAGACTCCTCAATCCTTGGTGGCCGGGAAGAAGGTGTGGATGGTGCAGTGGGTCTCACCTGAAACACAGGCACACACCCATCCCTCTCGGCAAATTTTTGATCCCGCTCGCTTGTGACACTCCGGTTGTTGGAGATGGAGCGTAGTGTGCTTGTGGCCACTTCTGGGGGAAGGGCGAAGGCAGTGGCAGGGTCCTCACAAGCACAGCTTGGTGACTGCCCAAACCTTGGTCCATTGGGGTGAAAGAAGGCATAGTACATTAGCATAAAAACAATGCCTGTTAAAAAGCTGCTGAACACTACACACAGTGCTGGTATGGCAAATGCATCAGAGATTGGAGGGGCCTTGTACAGATACCAGAGAACACTCAAGGCGGTGTTTTCTAAAAGAATGACAAAATAGTAAATGAAAAGCCTACAGCGTGTCCTTCCTTCCTTGACATTGAACCAACTGAAGATATAGATTATCCCAACAACCATGTCGAAAACTATCTCCTCCCATTTAGTGATGCAAAACTCTGTCTCGCAGTGAACGATCCAGAAGGTCATGATGCACCAGTGCAGCACGATGAAGATCCCAAAGTACAGCTGGAAAACCGAGGCAAACAGAGCAAAAGTAATGACCCTTGCTGCAATCGTGAAGAAATGCCAGCAAAACTGGATTATAACAGCCATATAACTGATGGGTTTCTTGTCATCGCGGGAGTCACGGAGGGCCTTTTGGTAGGAAGCCAAAGCCCAAGCCAGGGATACAAGGGATGCTGCAGCAGTAAGACCTAGGAGGAAACAGGAGATGCAGTTAAGGCATAAGTAGTATGTCAGCACTTGGCTGAAAACATTGAGATCCTTGCAGCTTTAAATATGTTCTCCACCACTGGCACAATAAAACCTCTTCTTTCTCCTTTAGCTCAGAGAAATGGATCTCTGCTGCCAAGATTTCATTGCCCTTACAATGCTGGATACACACAAACAAGAGCAGCTATCAAAACACACTCTGAACCTCTTCTCTAGCAATTACATATTCGAAACACATTAGTTAATTCACAACTTTGAGCAAGTTGGGAATAGGTGTCTCTGTCAGCTGTGAGATTTAAGGGGACCTACTGCAGTTATTATTTTCAAGAAAGAATATTAATTTTCTGATTTTCAGAAATCATTAAAGAAGCCTAATATAAAGCAACCAAGTCCCTCCAATTAAAATGCCAGCATCATCTACATATAAACTAAATCGATAACAATGTGAGCATAAATCTACATGTTAAAACTAAATTTATATTACTCTTGTTACCTGAAAATTTAAACTGATCGCCTTACTCTTGCAGAGGGAAAAAAATGACCATTTTGATATTTTCACCATTTTAAACAGGATTTTAATAAGTAGAAAATGTCAGAGCTTATTTTCTTCCAGCTGGAAATGAAATTTAT
The DNA here is from genome assembly GCA_013389985.1 of Dryoscopus gambensis. Classification (NCBI taxonomy): domain Eukaryota; kingdom Metazoa; phylum Chordata; class Aves; order Passeriformes; family Malaconotidae; genus Dryoscopus; species Dryoscopus gambensis. Next base: position 18,838 of record WEIT01017791.1, read on the forward strand.
TTTAGAAATGTTGGAATTCTTTTACTGGATTAAAATTGTGAGTAAAGATGCTCCCAAAGTAGGGAGCTATACATTTTAATTTATATAGCCCTTCTATCTCCTATATATCACAGAATTGCCTGTTTACAAGGCCCTAAACTATAATATTTTAGTAAAACCTGACAAATATTTAAAGCATTCAATATGAAAATATTTCTCATAAGACTTCAAGCATTAGTTTTGTGAAAATACAAAAACTGTAAAACAAGTTTTTAAAAAATAGACCTTTCTAGACTTATTTTGAATTTGAATTACTCTTTTCTTCTCAAAGGAATTTGATTCTTGTTGATAGGTAAATTTAGAAAAAAAATTTGCTTTTTTGAAATTGAATCTGACTTTTTAACTAATCTGTTGCTTCCATACACTACCAGAAAAACACCTTACATTCCCATTTCAAAAATGGTATGGTTCAGCATAATTATTCAAATGCTTAATACTTACATAGCATTCTCTTAGAAATGAATGATGATTCTTCTTTACAAGAAGACTATTTTTTATTTACTTACGACTTGTATCAAGCTGCTTTGGATGGAAATGGGAATTGCAATTGAAATGCAAAATCCTTGCCTTTCAAGTGTATTTATTATTCAAATAAAATTGCAATAAGTGTTGTATACAGACGAAAAATGTATCAAACATTTTATACGTAAAACTGGTTTATTACCAAAGCTAATTTTACATTCAGCTAATGAATGAATTCATAAGTCTCAGCATCCCAGACTGAGAATTTATTCATGGACGATTTAAAGATAATGATGCTTCAACTTATTCTATTTCTAAGCAGTTCCTAAACTTTGAACTAGTTATTGAAGTAAATCAAACTGACATGAAGAAAACATTTCTTTTGTCTGCTGTTAAAAGCTGTTTAATCATTTCAACAACCTTTGGTTCTGGATGCATAGCTAGTATTTTTCTTCCCTATTAAACAGCTTTCTTTAGAATTTAACAATCAAGAATATATTACTTAAGTATTATAAATGTTAAGAAATTGTATCAGTAGAGAATGGTAAATTTAAGCCTAAATACATGTTGCTACTTACTTCAAAAAACCCAAAAAAAGATTATTTTAAAAGAGAAAAAATATAAGTTATTTAAATAAAATCTATTTAAACAATTCACTTGGCTTAACACACTAGGATTTTGCTTAGTAAGTAGTACAGAGAGATTCATTGCTTTCAGGAGGGATTGTTTGCCAGTGTTTCTCCCTCTCTGGCAGGTTGCTAATAATTTTGTGAGCTCCCATGAATCCATGAATTTAAAACCGCTTTGCTTTAAAAATAAAAATAATTAAAAACAGTCAGCAGAAATATAGAGCAAACTTAGGATTCCAGGGAGAATTTTTAATAAAACTTCATAACTTTTCTTCCCACGCAAATGCCTGCTTGAGAAAACACCAATGTTACTTCTGGAATCTTCCTTCATGGAGAAAATAAGCTATCGGCAATGAAGACAGGAAAGAGACATGGTATAAATTGGTGTTTTCATTTCTGACATGTATATTTGCTTTTTCACACTGGGCTGCCTTTCTGTATCCATTATCTCTGATGACAACCCTGGGAGCTGAAAATGCAAGTTCTTACTTTCCTGTAGGAATGTTTTAAGTATTGAAAAAAACACAGTTCATTTCCCTCGTGAAATGAAAAGTTGGGAAAGGTAGATTAATAGAATAAAGAATCTTTCAATACAAGCAAGCCACTCTGAAGAAGAACTCAAGAATAGCATTATCAGCACAGGAAAAAATAATGTGAGCGAGAAGTCCATGTATTTTCTTTGCAAATCTAACTTTAATGACCTCACACACTCCCCCAGAGGTTTGTAGAGATATCATCAGTTTTGCATTAGGAAGTGTAAAATCATTCAACAATGCACACAGAATATAATGTTAAATTCATAGGAATTTCCACTTTTACAATATTAATTAATTCATAGTCATTGTCTGGGACATAAAGAAGCAAGTACAATAGCTATGTAATTCTGTTATTTAAATAGTCATTAATAGGGAATCATCCCCTGCTTTTACAGAACAAACTCAGGGATACTGGCATACAGGAGAGAAAAGGAGACAAGAGAAGGCACAAAAGAGAAGAATTGCCAGTTAATAGATTATGTATCTGCTCTTGGCTATTGGCAATGGTGTTAGGGACATAGAATTAAGATAAAGTTAAATGCTTCATGGGCTCCATCCATTTTTCTTTATTGATGAGAGCAAGCACTAAAGAATTATTGGAAGTAAATTAATAATGAGAAGAATGATGTAAAAGTGATGCAAATGGCAGTTTGCTAATGAATGTCACTATATAAATAATTCAATGGGAATGGTTAGAAATAAAATGAATTATTGTAGCACTGAATGGATAATTCATTAATTAGAACATATAGATATATTTGCTGAGTATATGTTCATATAAACCCCTTTATCCCTGTTTCAAAACAGGAACGAAAATAAAATTCTAGTACTATCAAACCAAAATTGTAGCAATGTAGGTGGTTTAACTTCTATAGTCAGGAAGACTTATTTTCCACTCAGAAACGAACAGAGATTGGACATGATCTGTGGAGCCACTGTTCATGAAGAACAAGAACCAGCTTTCCCCATCTGCAGTCTCCGCAAATTTTTGGGTACTCCAGAAGCTTTCTGGTGTATTTGACTCTCTTGTATTATGAGACTCTTGTATTTAGGGTCTTGATCTTGGAAATTAAGACTAAATAGCCATTCCCAGTGAATATGTACACAACCAACTATATGCTCATCCACTATAGACTGTGACAAGAGCAGGAGAGCAGGAATTCTCTAAAACAGCCTTAGGAAACATGAAAGCCTGTTCCTGTTTCTTTCTTTTCTAAAGCTGAACCTTTAAACATTTTCTGCAGTATATGATTTGATCTCTAAAATTCTGTCCTGAAGAGGAAAGAAATGCAGGTTTTGCACAGGAAAAACATCACAGTTTGCATCACATTTGCAAAGAGTGGGAGTGTACATACCCACTTTCAGCCTTTGCAGGATAGCCCATCCACAATAGTCAGAACAGCAAGAAAATAGTGCATTGTATCAGGACAACATTCTGCCAGGAGCTAATTATAATCTGTTTTGAGTGAAAAATACAATTTAACCTCTTTTATTCTGTGAATGGTTTGCATTACTTAATTATATTATTTGTATAAAGGAAAGACAAGTTTTTAATTACAGATGAGTTTCAGATGCTCTTAAGATAGTAAGAGTCTATCAGACTTTCTGTCTGATAAAGAACAGGATTGTGTTGGTTGAATTATAATTTTAATTTCTTTCCCTGAAATTATTAATTTCTCCATATATGATATGTGCTTGCATTTTATAGATTGTGGCATTTCTGTATAGATACTTTAAATATAAGACATAACATGCTACAATGAGTTACAGCTCGTTAAAGACAAGATGAGAAACCCACAAACATGACTTTCACAAGTGAAAGCAAATATATATGAGGGAAAAGAGAATATATACAGAGATTAATACATTCACAAATGTAATATTGTTTCAAGGGAGCAAGCAAGCTCGAATAACTAGATGAGAATCAATTAAATTCTCCTCAATGGCATTTGTGAGAAAACCGATTTGGACTTGAAAGATTAAAGGCATATCCAGGTCCATAAATGACTTTTTTCTAATCATACCAGCCCATAACTCCCATATAGCATCAGGACAGAACAGCTCAAGTCAGTTGGAAACCCTCCAAATGAATGACCCAGTCTGAGAAAGTCCTCCTTGACATTCAACCTGATTTGAGAAATCAAACTCCTGCCAAGGTGTCTGTCTCTGCTTCATCCTTCCTTTTAAACTTGTACTCATCTCACCACTTCCAGGAGTAAATTCATCTAAAAGCAGAAATACCAAATGCAGCAGGACATCTAGGCATGACAACATTGCCTGGGATGTGAGACTTTGAAACATTATTTTAAGAACCCCTATTTTGTGAGTTTCCTGCTCAGCTGGAGAAGTGACATTACATGCATCCAAGCTTTCAGGTGCTTCTCTGAATCAAAGCCAAGGGTCTCTAATATTCATATCTTAGTCCTTTAGGAAACAGCATATCATGATTGCATCCCTCCAGCTTCAGAAACTGTCTTGCTATATTTACACAGCTTTTGCCACACTGCTCTGCAAGTATAGGCACAAGCTAAAGATTCACATGGAGGCAGCCTTGCAGGCAGCTTGACAAAAGTCTGTGGGTTTCTGCAGTAACTCTTTTGCTCCCAAACACAGTGTATGACAGCAGTGTATGTCACGGTGTACATATTGTGCTTCCATATGTGGTTTAGTACACAGGAGGCTTTGAATGCTTTAAGGGCAGTTTTTGGTCATATCAAGGACCATGTGTCCAGGTTGTCAGTATGTGTTTCATGTTCATGGGTCTCATTCCCTGACCACTACTGTGAGATGAAACCTAAAGTTGAACCTTACTTTTTTTCATGCGTTCCTATTTTCAGAAGGCAATATAAACTCTTGCCCTCACCTGGGTTATTTCCCCATAAACATGTTGCCAAAATAATCCTATTACTTTCCCACGTCACCAAGTTTGTCATATATTAGCTATGCTAAATCAAGATCAAAGGCTTTCTGTTCAATTGAAATAAGCTTCCTGAGGTCAGAAAAGGACTTTTTCCTTCTTTCTTGAGTCCCACTATATCTGGTTGTGTCTAGATTGAACTAGCACCCCACTGAAATGTTCCCCTCTTGTGGTTGTACACTCAGATGTTTGCTACCCGCAAACATGGGAGTGTCAGTGTCTGAGGATGAGTCTCCAGTAGTTCACATTTCCCTTTTTTGCCACAGGCTTCATTCATAGCTGGGGATTTTCAAGGCAACATAGATGGTTTCATCAGCTTGCCAACATTCAGCTTAACTTTCTCTCACTGCATACCGAGGTGGATTAATAGAGCATAACGGGTGACAGGAACACTTCCTTGTTGAAATGTAAGTCAGAATTATGCCTGATATTACTTCTCCTATGTGTTACACAATGCTCATAGAACGTGCTAGCATATACAGGAATAACTTCTCCCATTATTCCTCTCAGCTGCTTTCAACAGACACTGCTGGTGAGACATTTTCCAGCTGCTTCTTTAATTTGTCTCTCCACAAAAAACTTACCATTGCCCTGAAAGTCTAGAAACATTCTATATATTGTGTTACTTTCAACCTTATTAATTTTACCTACTCCTAATTTTTGACCCGCAGTGGTTTGGACTTTGTGTAGATGACCAAGGTTAACTGGCAAAAGTTCGGCTTATTGTATGTATCTTTAGCAGTTTCTTAGGGTCTGTACAGGACACCTGCCTAAAGATTTATCTCTTGCTGCACTCAAGGTCATATCCACCTTGGCGAATCTAACAGTGTTGAGAAGTTTCTGCTGAGCAGCAGTCCTGGTCATAGTTTTAAATACATGGATGATGGTCATAATTTTGTTTCAAGATAAAATCAAGCACAGTTTCCCTTTGCCTTGCCCCCAAATCCAAACTAACTCTTTTACCCAGTATTAGAAACTATGAATAAAATCAACACAGAGAGACAACTTGGCATGCAGAGACCACAAGAACCATGAAAGTTGTCTCTCTCCTATCTTTCAAAAGACCACAGTAAGTAATTGAGATCTCTCTTTCTTCACAGACACCAAAAGCTCCACTACATTCTCCTGTATCTGTAGAAGTAATTGGCTCTTTCAGATACTAGTATGGAAGTTGTACTGCCAGAATACACTAGCTAAGGCCAGTTACTAGTTCACCTGCTGGGTGATCTCTTCCCTTTCAATTACATTTTTCCAATGTTCATTAGTTTCTTGTTCTACTAAAGATGCGCTGTACTTAAGACTTTCAGTTTAGGAGTCCTTATTAGCCACCAATCAAGTCCAGTCCTTCCCTGGCAGTGACAGCTGCCAGGTACTCATGTGTGTCATGCAGTCTGTGTGCTGCCAGGCTTGGCAAGACAGCATGAGATCATTTTGCCTGTTAGGAATCTAAACTTAGATTCTGTACTTTCACAGCTAGACTCCTTGTCTGTTAGGTAATTTGGTGTCTTTTATTCCAGTGAAGTATGTGCAGCGCAAACATACCCACTGATTCCAGGCTCATTTCCATGATTTCTACATTTCAGGGCTTAAAATGCCTTGAGCTTGCTGCAAGTAGCTTACAGAAATCAAGGGATTATTTGGAGGATGCGGCAACCCCAAGCAGAACCAATCCCCTGCCATAACTCTTAAGAAACGTCTTGACAACATAATGCTAAATTAAGTATAAGGCACAATCTACGGGAGACAGCTCCACCTGCACTGCTCTGCCCAATGCACTGTGTGCATGGACACCTTCCATGACACCAATGGTAGCAGCAGCAGCCCTTCTCCCTGCCACCCAATGGGAGAAAGAGAAAAAGGTGGAGTTTACTAGACATGTAAAAAATCCTGGTAGAACTTAACTCCTGAGGAAATGCCTTTCTGTTGATCCACATTTCACCGGTACTCTTCTGTGGTTATGTATTTTCCTTTGAATGGTTTGTTCTGTTTCCCCCTTCCGAAATGTATGGTATATTCCTAAGATGTAACCCTGCCTTTGATCCCTTCCCTGTGAGCTTTTCATTGGTTCAAGCCTTGGGCCCGCGGCCCTTCGAAACCCTGATAAGGGAATGCTCAGAGGATGAGGCTCTCTTTCCTCTGGGATCTTTCCCTCTCTCCCTTCTCCTTCCCTCTCCCCTCTCCCTTCCCCCTTCCCCTCCCCCCCCCACCNTGTTGAGCTTTCATATGCTTTTGCTTACACAGCTTCTGGACAGCTTTTATCCTGCTATTTTGCTGATTTGGAGGAACCAGCCACACAGATTTTCATTCCATTTTAATTCCATAACAAGATCAACTGGAACTTTTTTATTGGAAATGCTTTGGGAAAAATATTAAAGTGAAAAAAAAAAAACCCCAAAGATGTACACAGCAAATGCCATTTAGATTATTTCGGTGTTCTATTAAAGAATACACAATTTTAAGAAAGTAAATATATTGCACTTAGTCTATGAGAGTGCATAAGCACGAATATGGAGAAAATTAATATTAGGATTTGTTTCTTTTGCAAAGTGACTGTGTCATCTGCCCCAAGGTCTGTATGCCATCCTTCTCAGCTCACAGGGCAGGGGCCTGACAGATCTCAGTGCCTGGCTTGGCACTACTGCGGGTGTGGACTGAACCCACACATCAAAAAAGGGCATGAAACCAAAATTTTGGACTAACAACTCTCAGAGCAAATACAAAACTAGAAGTGAAATGGTGCAAAATTTGGAAATGAATCTGTTGTAGCAAAAGCTACAACAGTAGCTACAGACATGGTGGTGCTACAGACAGTATTGGTTTCCTAATCAATTCTCCACAAAACTGTTTTCTAATTGTTTTCTAACTGTTTTCTAATTGGCTGTCAGGTGCCCAGGTGTTGACAGAGGGACACATGGGGTGGCCTCCATGAGGAGAGGTCAGAGCCTGTCCCATGCTGGACACAGATGTTTCCAGCCAGTTTCCAGCCAGCTCCAAGGTGAGGCACCACAGGCCACAGCAGAGCCCATCAGCCAAAATGTTGGTGGCCTTTGGAAAACATATTTAAGAAGGGACATTTAAAAATGTTTCATAGGCAGAGGAAGGGGGAAAATAAGGATGAGAGAACAGCAGTGTAAATGCTAAGGTCAGAGAAGGAGGAAGGGGATGAGGTTGTCCCGGCAATTTTGTGAGAGAATCATGGTGGGGCAGATAATTTCCCACTGCCTGTGAAGGACTGTGATGGAGACTACTTACACCCTGCAGCCCGTGGATATTTCTGGAAGGAAACTGTGGCCCATGAAGACCCTGTACTTCAGCAGTTTTTTCTTGAAGTAACTATGCCTTGTAGGAGGGATCCCATGCTGAAGGGGAGGAAAACTGTGAGGAGAAAGAAGCAGGAGAGAGAAACTGGTATGGACTGATTGCAACTCCCCCTTTCCCCATCATCCTGTGCCTTCCCATGGAATGGGAAGACAGAAGGGTTAGGGATGAAAGAGTGAAGTTGATTTGGTAAAAGGGGATAAGGGGAAAATCTTGCTTTGATTTGTATGTGTTTCTCACTATTCACATCTGTTTTCACTGGCAACAAATTAATTTTCCACAAGCTGAGTTTGTTTTGCCTGTGGTGGTAACCGGTAAAGTATCTCCCTGCTTTTACGCCAGGTCGCAAGGTTTTTATCCTCTTTTCTCACCCTGTCCTGTTGAGGAAGCAGAGTAAATGAACAGCTGGGTGGGTGTCTGACTGCTGTCCAAGGTCAACCCATCCCATGTAATCACTTCATGTCAACATATTTTTGTACGCACAAGCTGTTTGTACAGTCACGGATTTAGGGGCCAGGTTGTACCTGTTCCTTCCAGGACCACTCAAGAAAAAGACTTATGCCTTGCACAGGGGTACATGAAACATTCCTCAGAATTCTGTAAACCCTTCTTCCTCTGAAGGGTGTCTTGGCACCCACCAGTGACCTACAATGTACTGGCTGCCTCAAAAATGGATGTCTGAGAATATCAAAGCTGTCACATTACTTGCTGAGATTTAGTGAGAGGATGTGAGAGCAGAATGCAACTAATACCCAGGAGCATTGGAGGGTTACTACAAATACGGTTTTTCAATGCCTGTAGAGAAAAGTACAAATTCTGAAAAAGGAAGTACCCATCCACATTTTTTTGTCTTAGGTTAACACAGTTGCAAAAAATTCACTATCCTAATTTTTTATAGTGAAACACGCAAAAAATGTGATACGTCAGTCATGTGTTTCATAGGTGTAGAGATATATTTAAAGTGAGGTGGCACAGTAACAATCAGTGTAAAATACAAGCCACAGAGCATTGCATCATGAACACTAAGTGAATCCTATAATTGTGTTCAAAGAAGTGAACAAGAATTCAAAAGTTTCAAACAAAGGGGAAAACATCCTTCCAAGGGATACTTGCCTTGATGTAAAAATGCACATTTTTTCAGTCTGAATTTATCTACCTTTGGTTTGCAGCCATTGATTTGGCTGAAGTTCTATAGGGTTCAAATGACTTAAGCAGAATATTTCATGGACCTTTAGAGTTTTAAAAATTAAAGGTTTCCAGGACATCAGTTTTTTTTACTCAGAAGCCCTCAGTACTAAATAGCTGAAGACAATTTTCCTAAGCCTGAAATGCGCTGGTGAAAGATATATATTTTTACTATTAACCGAGCTTTCTGGTGTTCTTTCCACCAGCATCCCACAAGCAAAACAGCTTGAAAGGATCATACTGGCTGCAATATGGTGGAGCAAATCAGAAGTAGTATCTGGCAAATTCAAACTATCCCTTCTGAGTACTTTTTTGAAGACCTAGTGAGTATCTTAAACTACAAATAGCAATATCACACTGGCTCTAGAAATGTCTGCTGAGGATTTGGAAAAGGGAGGGCTAAATCAATATTTCAAATACACCAGAGATTTTTTTTCTTTAAAGATATTGCACTAGCTGTGGCCAGCATCCAACACAAACAAGACTAGAAGCCAAGATGCATTTTGGCATGAGAAATATCCCAAATATCTTATACTAAGTTTTATTACAAATCAATAATGTAGGACCAGGTCACTGGCAACAAAATATTGACTCCGTGCAAAGATACCATGGGTCCCTTAAATCTCCTTAAGTCATGATTTTAGGATTGGCTTTCAGTGGTTCATAGGCTTGTATTGGCTTTCTGAAAGGGGATAAATTTCAGCCCTCATTAAGGAACTGATATTTGCCTCCCTTGCACATTAAAATTGGTCTGAAGTTAGAACCTTATTTGACACAATTTGTCTAAAAAATATTTTGCATATGTAGCATTTTTTTTTTTTGTTTATTTGTCTTTTAAACTTCTCTAAGCTCTGAAGAGATGCTGAGGATAATGCCTGGTATGGTGCTCTGGGACTAAACATGATTACTGTCACTCTGAAAAAGAAATCAATTTAGTATTTGTGCAACCCCACTTAGCAAAGGAAAAACTGGAGCTGTTAGCTCGTGTTAGTACACGAAGAAGATGCCTTTGGATCAAACTCTTTGCTATGTTTCTTTCACTTTGAAAAAGTTCAACAGTATTTTCACAATAATTAATTAAATAGACTTATTTTTCTTTCAGTGGAAAAGAAATCACTAACCTCTTCTCCTCCATCTCAAAAGAAAATCCATATTTTCACCTACTGTGCAGAAACTTTAAATTAAGGCGAAGTCTAACAAACTGCTTTGAAGAATATTCAGTGGATTCTGGAGATTAATTCTGCTTCCAGCTCATGCCATGCTTGGATTATTTTAGGTCTCATAGTTACATTTTTGTCTTCAATATTAGTTGCAAAGTTATTCATTATCAGTAAGGAAGCTCTACAGCTATATATCTATGTATGTCTGATATAGTTGAAATATACACACGTGATATATGTAGGTAAGTATTACATACGTTTTGTATGCATGGTGTATTTAGAGTTATATACTACATGCAGACAGATAAACTGGAACAATCTGAATATACCAAGCAAAATAATGATGCAAAATTTCCTCTGAAAATCTTTTCCAATATTTATCTGTGGCTTGTGCCAAAAATTTGCACCTTGTTGCAAGTTTAAATGAATCTAATTTCCATTTCTGCTGCTTGTCTAGAAGACTGAAAAAGTTCCCCTGGCTCCTGTCATTAAGCTTTTTTTTTCAATGTATGAGCACCCAGAGAGAGTGATTGAATTACTTCTTCATCCTTTTCCCAATATTCTAGGCTTATGAGTTCCTAAAAGACATAGCCCAATGGTTGATTGATGGCCTCTGGGATCATTTTTTTCCTGTCCTTTTAATTCCCTTCAGTAGCTCCATCCTCCAGGAGGTGTGTCACAGAACAGGGCACAGTGGCCTTACTGGTGGTGTTCAAAGTGGTTTGATCTTTTTAATGTGTCTACTGTATATTTTTTTCCTGTTCATCTGTGGATCAATACAAGGTTCAAAGCCTCAACCTGAAACTGAGATCTCACAAACAACCTCTTCTTTCTCCTGACTGCGATGCCATCCTCTGAATTTTTAAGACAGAGAATTTCCCATCCTATGAGTGCAGTCTGTGTTTCTGATTGTCAAATACACTTTCCTATATTAAACCATAATTAGTTGGTTGTGATAATTTTGACCAGTGTCCTGGTTTGAAAAGGAAGTGAGTTTTTTAAGGAAGTTATAGTCAAACCAATCAGTGGTCAGATTGAATATTGACACCTGGTATGACCACTGAAGAGATTTGTCACCTCTGAGAACATAGGGAGATAAAGGAGAGAATCACAGAGGAACTTCCTTTTGTGTTCCGGTCAGTGAAGGGAGCAGATGTCCTCCCCCGCCCAGCCTGAGGCCTGAGGCCTAGGGCCTGGGACTGGGTGGGAGAAGGGGAATCTATGCAGCCTAAAGCCATGCGGCCTGAGCAGAGAGGTAGGCTGGAGCCCGGAGAGAGAGAGGGTGGAAGGAAATAGAACTGAGCCAGCTTCTGCAGGATGGAAGGGTGGAGAGACGAGGAGATGGTTTTCTACTCCCGACCCCAACCCCAGAGAGAGAGACTGTGCCGGCTGAGGAGCGAAGGTGGGGGAGGTTCCTGGCCGTGGGAGTCCTGGAGTTGCTGTAAGGCTTCCCGACGGCAGTAGAGCCTAAGACTTTTAAACCTTCCTTGAGAAGGGTTCTGTTCTGTTCCTGATCATATCTCACAGCCGTTATTAGTAAAAATATATTTTCATGGGGCACTGGCATTGCGCCCAGTGTCAAACCATGACACCAGTCACTCAGATGGGCCTGTGACGGTAGCTGACCTAAGCACTCTCAAAGCCAGTCACTGGAAACCCAGCTGGCAAATGAAACATGCCATCATCCATAAGGCTATCGAACTAGGTAAGAGCAAGGACAGGCATTTAATAGGTGCTCCTGAGCACTCCCTCACTCATTCTTTCCTAATTTTCATATTCATCTAGATGACAGATTTTAGTACACTTTATATGAGCTCTACTCCTTCCTGCTTCAAGATCTCACATGATTTTAAGTCACATGAACTTAAAAAAAATTATACATTATTCATTATAGTTGCTGTCATCATTCTAACTTTTGAGCTTTTCAGTGAATGATAACAGGTCTGAGTAACAAGACCTGATATACAATTGAAAAAAAAGGTTTACAGAATTCTACTATCTCACTTCTAATTCTTTGTTACCTGAGTGCATAGTTGACATTCCTAATATTTCATGCTGAATTAAAGTCAGGATAATATACTAATTTTTATTTCTGTGCACACTTTCCTTTAAAATTTTTAGATTTGTTTCTCTATGCATCTGCACATCAGTCTGCTCCACGGCAAGTGTTAAGAATGACCAACTGATTGCAACAGAATGTGACACAGAAACAGATGTCTCAAAGATACGAAGCTCTGTGAAGTTCAGGGAAGATGGCAGCTAGAGAAGGGCCCAAAGAAATGTTCCCACTTAAAGTATAGCGGACATCAGGCACTTCATTTTTATGCCTGAATTTTAGGCATTTTTATGCCTTCAGGCATCTTTATTGCAACAGCTAGGGACCAATTAGTAAGTGAATAAATATGTCCCCGGCAGCTGGCAAATTCACATAGATGTAACTTTGAGCTAATCCCAGCAGATATTGCCTCTTAGCCATCCAAGCCCAAAGTCATGAGAGAGAACTTGGAATAAAGGAGGGAGTGAATAGTACAGTGTGACAACCCAGGGGATCTGAGAAAAAAAAAAAAGGATATATTTTCAGGGCAATGGTTAAGGCAGGAAATGAGGCTTCATTATTTTTGCTGCTTTTGATAGGCACTCTCCTTTTCTTGAACTCATCTATTTCAATATTTTGTTAAAATGTAATGTTTCAGTGTCTATGGACATACACGACACAGTCCTCCAGGCTGGAACATGACATAGTTCGGGCTGGACATAGAACACAAAGAGGGTTCTGCAAATGGAACTCAAAGCCTTAGATTATGTTTTAAATTTTGATTGATTGAACATCTACCTCAAAGTGCAGATAAATGAGTATTAGTTTTACAACAGTGTGACTATAAATCAGATCCTCTGCAGACACAAAGGGGGAAGTGACAGTCAGCTGCATACCTAATATTTATTTGATTTATTGTTTTTTTGATACAGTGTGACAGCAGATTAGCGAGGCATTTTTATGACACTGATGATCAAGAAGTTATCAATTCACATCACTGGGACACTTTAACAAAGAGAATAACAATAATAAAGCATTCAATCTGTAACAGTTACCTAAGTAAACAATTTGATATAAAATCCAGTCTTTTCTCAACATCAGCAGTAGTAGCAACAACAGATAAAAGCCCAGAAGCAGTAGTTCTAAACCTACTGGTGAATATGCTAGACTAATAGAATACCTTTACTCTGGTCCACCTTATTAATTCTGATTTGGAGAGGAAAGAGGACAGTGTGCGTGCCCTCGACTAGGGGAAGATGATGATACACTATTTCCCTTTAGCTTTGGTAGCTGTTTGGATGTGCAACTGTGAATGACTCTTCATTCAGCCTGCAGAAAAATAGCTTATCTCTGCTACTGCTACACCACGATAACTCGTCCCTCTCAGTCAATTACAAACATCGCTATTCTTTAGAAAACTGAGCTCATAGAAAGCCCTCTGAGCCATGCCATAAACACACTGCCAAACAAAGAATCAAAACCAACACCATGGCCAACTAATATTCCATTTTGAGATTTGAAAGGTAATAGCAAGTTACATTTCAAAGGGTTCAGATTCCCAGTTAGATTGTCTCTATGTCTCTACAAGTTTTAATGTTAGGCTACCAAGATAAATGATATTTTGATCTCCTAGTATTTAATTTGAACTCTAAGCACTTTTGGCCTAGTTATACCATAACGAATTTCAGATTTTTCTGTTGCTATTTCTGACTGTTTTGAAACAACGTATTATGGACATTCATACTAACTAAGGAATAAATGCAACACTCTTCCAATAACCTAGCATACTTAAATTATTAATTTTTTAAAAATCTTCACCTGATTTGGGAAGTGGGAGACTTGAGAGATTTAGATTTGATTATGTTTGGAACAGTATATGAAAACAAAGTTGTTTAGATATTTTCCTTATTCTGTTCTTGAAAAGCAATGTCTATCAAGGGGAAAGAATGTGATTTAATTTATCTTTCTGAGATACTCACCACTTCCTTCTCCTCTCACAAAATAACCACCCTAAGCCATAAACATCTTGTCCATTTCAGTTCTACATATTTTTCTTCTACTGTTTCTGACCCTAAAAGGATTCAGCATCACCTCCCTCCCAAATGCTCCCTGAGACACCTTCCTCTTCTTTTTGCTACCTCATCTACAAGGTTTTCAAACTGCTTTTTTTCCAATGCTCCTTATATTTCTTGCTTTTCTGCAGGTTTCTCAGCTTATATATTTGTTTTCTGTAGAGGTGCTCCAAACACTTAGCCCTCCTCCTCCATTCTTATATCCATCTCATCTGGTATCTTCTTATCCCTGTACCCATCCCAGCACTGGGACAAGCGGCCCAGGTGTCTGCATTTAGATAAAACCTCTCGATGACTGGAGCACTGAGATCAGAGCTTTCTGGTTCAGGAATGTGTTGTGGTGTGCCATAAAACCAGACAGCTGCCCTCTCATGCTCACTCCTCTTGGCAGAAGCATCCTGCCCCAGCAACCCCCTGCTCTGGTTTCCAGCCTGTGTGTAGTCACACACAGGTCGTACCTGTTCATTGTTCTTCAGGCTTTCCCCCCAAGCCAGCTCATCTGCTTTCCTTAAACAGCCAGGGCTTTTAAAAATCCTGAACAACTGTGGTTATTTAAAAAAAAAAAAAAAATTGTTAAAAGATCCTGCTACAGCAACAAATTTAATAGGAAACTAATATTCTTAATTTTAAAGAAAGTTTTAACTGTGTTACCTGCTTCATATTTTAATACAAGATGTCATATTGAGGACAAAGGTCTCCTTTTGTGAGCAGCCATCAAGTCAGCATGGGTATTCACTGCTTCCTAGTCTTTCCAAAGCAGCCTTCATTATCTAGGGCATTTCAATTCACTTTCTTCTGTTCTGACTGGCACTCCTATTTGCTAAATTATGTCATCAGAATAACCCCTGCCCTGTGCCTCTGTACATTTTTATTACCTCTCTTTCTCATAATGAGGTGAGGAAACTCTGAATGCAATAGTCAAGTAATCAGGTAAAGTTCCACAGACTGCAGGAATGTATTTGTAATTATTTGCTGTCACACTGTGTTTCACACTGCATTAAAATAATTTATGCTATTCACAGAGTACCTAGATCCATAAATTCATAATTTAACATTAAAATAGATAAAGTCATAGGCATGATCTCAACACAGCCTATTCTCAGTGCAAAGAGTTCATAAACTGAGTATCTCAGAGGCTTCTGTGAAATGCAAGTGATGTTTGTACAAAAAATGGTGTCTGACAATATTCAGTTAGTAAAACACAATATTTCTGTCCCCAGTATAAGATTCCCTCTCCTTTATCCATGCTGAAAAGGTGACAAAATTTCCCCTTATAGCTCCACTGTACTCCTCTTAAGCTCTTCAAGAGGAGCAGTGTTAGCTCCCAGAATATGTGTATTCCCATGAATGGGACATTTAACAATTCTTTGCAGATCTAACATCTTTTCTCAAAATATTTTAGTATTCTCTGTAGTCATTGCATTATTCTTAAAATAGCTGATGAAGAATATCAGTATGACATCCATTTTCCTGATGCATGAACCAGAGAAAAAGGAACTGAATGATTTGCCTGAAATATCAACCTACAAAGCCTTTTCAAGAGTGGGAACCCAGGGGTTTTAAAGCAGAGTCTATTATCCCAGCCACAAAGAGCATGGCTTCAATGGCACCTCAGTACCACTTTGCAGCAGACTCCTTGGCTAAACTTTCAGACACTGAATTATCTGCTTGCATCGATGCTGTGCTTGTCAGTGGACCCAAGCACCCCTGCCCGTGAGCCAGCACTACAATCTGTGCCTGCACTGCAGACGTTGGCTCATCAGCTTCCAGCTGGATCTTCAGAAACTTCTTTCCTGAATGATCAGTTTACCAAAAAGATAAACAATTTGTATATTTAGGAAGCCATTTGAGTCCCACTTAATCTAGCAAAAGCAACTGGGCTTTGAAAAAAGGTCAGAGCATGAAGGAGTGAATGTTTTCAAATTGGGCTTTTTAATGTTCTGGGCAGTGACAGGTATTTATTTCATTCTTTCAAGCACTTGGCTAGCAACTACAATTCAGAATTATCACAACTGCCATTTCTCAAGAGCTATATTAATCAAGCTATCCTACCACCTTAGCAGCTTTCTACATTCTGGATCAGGAAGTGCTTAGTTTATCTTCTTACAGCTGGAGCTGAAGCATTGTGCCAGTGCTCACCCAAGACACTGGTCAACCACTATCTTTCAAGCATGCTGAGAATGCCTGCTGCAAACACTGGCATGCCTTTGGGTGAGTATGAGAGACCTTTGCCTGGAGTTTTTCCAACCTTAGATGCCATTCCCAAGGTTATCACAGTGGTGATAGGTTTGTTCAAGACTTCAAATCTGTGCACACAAATTTCTAATGGGTTTCATGCTAATTCCCTGGCAATAACTGTTAGGTGAACGAATTCTTCTTAGATTAGTTTTGCAGAGGTATAAAATTCCAATGGCTTTCCTCATCTGAAAGAGACTTGAGGACTGGGTATTTATGAGCATAAATTCTATGGGTCATCATCTATGGGAATTTGGTTCACTAAACCCATATGGGCCTTTTTAAAATATCTTATCTGATACATTCAGTACATCAATTCAATCAAACACTGCAACTTGAATTTATTCTTTTTGGCCAATGGCACATTCCAGCACAGCTATATCTGGAACTTCTGAGTATACACAGGGTATAAACTCTACTGTTTAAATAGCAATTTAATAGCAGCACTGTCTAAATAAGAATATTTGCTTAAATCAGTTATTTTCTGAAATATTCAAGATTTGCCACTTGTCTATAAAAACTTCTTTTGCATCTTTAGAAATCAAGCAGCAGTTTTACTGGCATATTTGCAAGTAGAATATTAAAAAATTTCCCTAAATCTAGAAAAGCTACTGTATACTAGGTACCACCAACCTGAACTGAATTATTACTGCATGGTAATAATGTCCTCAAAATAGAGTTTTATAATGTGAACACTTAAACTAATGAATGCCAATTATTCTATTACTCTGCTTAGCATATAATTACAGAAACTGGAGAATATTCTGGGCTTGCAGTTTCTCTATTCTTGGACTGTTTGGTAAACTTGACTGGCAGTTTTTCTGTTAATTTTTTTTAACCAGCAGGGAATCAAGTCATGCAGCCATTTTGAGTGACAGCTAAAGAATACTGACTAATGAGCAAACACTCCACATTGCATTTAAAAAATGCAAGCACCATCCAGGAAAAGGAATTGAAGTAGCCAATTTGTATAATAAATGACTTTATAAGGCACACATGATAACAGAACTGAGGAAAAATGGGGTGCCAGTCCAGGTGGGCTCAATGCAGCAGGCATCCACAGCACAGGAGGCCTTTACATCTTGAAAGGCAAACACTGCATACCTTGGTTAAACTGTCAATTAATTAAACAAGTTGCTAATATAATTATCTTGCTCAGTTTTGGTTTCCTGGGACAAAATTAATGAAAGAACCCTTTGCACTTTTGAAGACAGACACTTGCATAATCACACATATTTGCCATAGGAAATGTAGGTCCTCAGCCCTCAGAGTAGGAGGATGGATTGAGGGAGTTTGCCAACACATTATCCTGGTATAAATTAAAGCAGCTTGAAGGTGGCTGTCACTTGCTTTGCTGCCGACAGTTTTAAAGGATTATTGATTCAGCTGACGAGCTTTGGAGGAGTGTAGCCACGTCGCCTTTCTCAAGGCCACAGTCTTTGCACAGGAGGGAACAGCTACTTGTCTCCCAGAGCATCAGGGGATCATTGCACACCAGAAAGCTCTTCTACAGTCCCTGGCTGTGAATTAAGGGCTGCTCTGTGGTGGGAGTAATTGCCTGTGTTTGTGAAATAGGTCAGCCTTCCAAGCAATGCAAGGCTCTTTCTTTAGTTGCAAAGCATCAAAGCCTTAGAAAACCACCTAAGTTAAATGTTTGTGAGAGAAGACTGTAAGGGAGGGAGGGAGGAAGGAAAGTTGAGCAAAGGTTTAATACATTGTGAGCAACCAGAAAACACCTGTGACTCTTTCTGTGAGGAAAAATAAGGCTCATCAGAACTGCTTTTCAGTAGAGGCACATAGTCACACAGAAGGAAAAGAGTACTGCTGAGAAACATAAAGAGCTGGTTTTTAATTCTCTCTTATGCTGGCTGTACTTGCCAACTTTTCACCTTAGGGGTAAAACTTCTTGTTTGTTGCCCCATGGCACAATGAGGTGCAAAGGCAATGCATAACTCAACAGGATTTGAGTCACACTAAATCCATTACAAGAAATTTGTGAAACATTCTGTTTCCAGTTTGAAAAGTAACTTAAGCTTCAGCAGTAGTTATGTGCTTAACCTCCCTGATGTCAGTGGGACTCAGACATTAAAACACTTCAGATGAAGTCCTATGGGCCAAGATCTCCACATCTAAAAATAACATCGATGTTAAGCTTGCTATAAGACTCCTACTACAGCTCAAAATAAACCCTTATATTGAATTCTTAGTGCCAGTTCCAATTCAGTTACAGTTTTGGAAATGTAACCTGAGGGCACATTGACCCAGTCCCTTGCTGAGAACATGTTCACTGCCTGTCTGGGAAAATTAGTTTCGTCAAGACTTGAACTATGTTTTCAGTGGTAGTATTCTTCTGGTAACTGTTAAAAGCTTCCTGTATTGTTTCCAGGGCTCTATATAGCTAAGATGCCCCTGTATCATTTTTTATTCCTTCAGTCAGTCATGCACCCATGAACTTGCTTTTCTTGTGTGCGCTGAAGCTCCTACTTAAACAATAGAACTCAATGAAAAATCCAAGATAAGGCTAAAGCACCATTAGAATGACCTTCCAGGAGGGAAAGTAGACATGGCCAGATTTTCTTCTGAATTAACTTAACACAAATGCTCAGAAGAAGCAGCAGTATAGCAAACTTTTTCTGTAGTGTTTACCCAGCTGAAACATCAAATAGCAAGCCCAGAAACATTTAAAAATCCTATCTGTGACTCTGATGGAGGTGAGATTATTTTTGCCCCCCTATAATTTGTGATTATCTTCTGTAATCCAAAGGAATCCTGTGCCATAAATTTCTTACTTTAAGAATTTTGGTTTTATTCATAAAAATTTCAATAGATGTCCGACATACTTTTGGAATTTTCAAGGTTAATTGTCAAATCCTTCATGACATCATGTCAGCTTCTCTTTGGTAAATATAGGCTTGTGATCAGCAGACTGTCAACTGTATTTATTTTATAAGCCAGTGTTCCTAGAAACACATCTAAAGGCTATACTTAGAGCTTGTGCCACAATATTGCAGTGCTGCAAAAACTGGTCACATATGGAGGTAAACAGTTTTGAAAGGTTAACCCTCCTCACTTGTGATATTTTCTGACATCTTGTGGATATCAACTGGCTGAACACAACACAAGAGGAAGACGTGGGTATGTCAGGAAAGCAGACAGTTGCTTATTTGGATGAAAATTTACAGCTTAAAATGGTAGGATGGAAAATCTGCAGGGAATTGTAGGAAGGTCAATGATATGGATGTTAAGACCTGGGACAGGCTCACAACTGACTTAGTCCTCAGTGAGTTTTATGCCTGAGATCATGAATATTTATTCTAAGTAATCAATTATTTATACTAGATAGCGTGCACGTACATTTATTATAAATATGTTTTAAATACAGTATTAGTTAAAAAAAGCAAGGCACCTAGTCACTCTAGACAAGCATGCATAAATTCTCAAAAATATTTTCAAGGTCTAATTTTGTGCAGACTTAAAATAAATATGTCTCACACTTGTCTGTTCTGAGACAATCTCCTAAGCAAATACGAGCTGAGTGTCAGTAAACTCAGTTTGGTATGCACTCCTCTTTCAGCTAATAGAGCCTACACTATCAAACAAGT
>WEIT01017793.1:3193-40876 GCA_013389985.1 Dryoscopus gambensis
TAATATATAGAGTTCATGCAGGAATTTTTTTTCTTATAAATGTCTGGTAACAAAATATTTTAATCTTATCTTTATATATATTTTTACAGTGCCTTAACACCTTATCTATTAAAAACGAAAGCCTTATATATTATAAAAGTACTCACCATTTCTTCAGAAACAATAAATCAATAAACATGATCTCTGAAAAAAATGTAACCGGTTTAGATTATTATTATTTAAATTAAAAACGTGTATTCAAATCACCATTGTGTCCTTCAGAGGTTCTGTGTATGGTTTGACTAATGATAAGTCTAAGGCCTTGTGAATTACTTCTAGCTTCACTGGTTTTGGACATAGCTTGTGGATGCAAACTGATAAATTGCAAAAAATATGAGGAAAAAAGAGATAAGAAAGATATTTTTTTTTCAGACTTACACAGTTTTACTCAAATGAACAAATGAAATCTTCAGTCTTACACTGATGTCAACCCATGAATGCCAGGAATTCTTAACAGGCTTTTATTATTGCTCATTAGTAAAAATTTTGTGGATATTACTTATCCTACTTAGTGGATATACTGGTTTACGAAGTAGGTAAATGCTGAAAAAAGTAGTCTGTTTTCATTCTGAAATTTCCCCTTAGGCATATAATTTGACTGGTAATGGGCTAAGAATGCTTCCTACCTGTTTATGAAGTTATAACGATATTCTTTGCCAAGAAAACCCTGAAACAAAATTCCAGAAGGTTTGTCAACTTATGGTATAATTACTATAGAGAAATAAAACAGCGTTTCTCAAGACATTAATGAATATTATTATACTCCTTTTTACAGTTTTATAGCTTCTCATCCTTCACTCTGCTTAGCTACTATAAATCTGTTCAGATTAGCAGTTACCATTGGAGTTATTCTGTGAAAATGTTGGTCAGAAGTTTTGTGTGTCTTCTCTTATGTGCCTCGGTGAAAACTTTATCCCACCACAAGCAGACCTCATTATTATTAAATTACGTTGCATATTTTGGGTGAAATGTTTTGACATAATGAAGAGATGGCCCTGAAGCTGACATAACCGTATCTGTAGTGAGAATATGAACAGTAAATGCAGAGGTTACAGGATTTAGGGTTTGTAATATTAACCTACGGTCAGCAAATCTAGGCAAGCGTTAGTGATCGGCTGGTTTTTTTACTTGAAATATTAAAGCAATGACGTGGTGAAATATATGGGTGGAAACCAAGATTGTCCTTTGATTTGTAAATTTTAATTTACATTAGTAAGTTTGAAAATAAGAAGCAGGCATGACCATGATTTTTTTTTTTTCCATGAAGTGTGATATACACAAATGCAATGAATTAAACTGTCTTAAATGTGAGGGAAAATATGTACCAAAATATTCTTATGAATAATTGCTCTGTTGCTATTGATTAGATCGATGACCACATGTGATGGCTGAGCCTTTGTCACATCTATTCACACATTTATGTCACATTTATTCACACATGCCTGCCTGGACAGTAACCTTATCTTATCCTGAAGACCTTGTTTGTTCAGTGGTTGTGTTTTGCCAGTTGTTTAGAATATAAGCCATCTGGGACAGTTTTATTTCTTTTTATTATGTTCAGTACAGTGTGATTCTAATCCTTGACAGAAAATATTAAGCACTGTGCAAAGAATATATTTTTTGCTGAGTTTTGGCCTTATCCTATCTGCTTTTTGTTGTTGTTGTTGTGTTTAGTTTCTTAAAGTTTTTGGGAGTTGGGCTGGTATTTACCTAATTACTTTCTTCACTGTGATGGGGGAATTTTTTAAGGTCTCTCCTGACCATATATATATACATATATACATATATATATATATGTATGTATATGTGTGTGTGCCTATGATGACTGGATCATTTTGCCTGACCTTTAAATTAAGGCAGGCTCTTGCATATTACTCAGTTACACTGCTTTGAGACTAGTAGGTAGTATACAAACAGAGAAAGTCTTCAAGTAACAGAAGATTCAGCACCTCTTTTAGTAAATTTTTCTAGAGATAGAATACTGTGAATATTAAAGAATTCTCCTAGGTTTCTCATTTGAATGTTTCTGGCTTTTATATTGATTGTATTGATCTCCTTGTTTAAGAGCAACTTAACAGTTATTAACTTAACAGTTATTTCTCTTGCATGGAATACTTACGTGTTGCCGTGGGGTCTCCTGCAAGCAGCTTGGCCTGTGGAAAGAATCAGAAGATGATATTTTTCTTGATGTTTCAGAGAGGTGTTTTATTTTTCTCACAGCCACATGGCTGGGCTCAGGCACAGATTGACTCAGGCTCCCCGGAATCATGGAAACACCAACCTAAGTACAGGATTCTCTGGGCGGGGTTACATTCGAAATGGCCAATGAGGAACAGGGTTTTAGGTACAATAGTATCACAAGGACAGCACCTGAGAGAAACCAGGGTGACCCTGGTCAGGCCTCCTCCTCCCCCCAGGGCCACATGGCAGGGGGAGGAACCCTAACACTTATGCGCTATAATAAAATGAATTCTCGGCCCTCTCTTAAATAAACTAAAATTAAAAAATGGAGATATTTTGATTTTTTTTTCTTCATTTTGGGAAGATGTTTTTCTTCATCATGTGTGCTTCTCTCATATATTTTGGTTCATTGTACTGTTAAGCTATACTAAGGTTTGAATTTCATTAATTTACACATTTATTTCCAGTTTAATGTCTTTCTACATTTTTCATTTATATGTTTGAGGTTTTTTTCTGTAATTTTATCTACATTTGCCCCCCTAATGAGGATTAAGCATTCAGAAATTTCTTTTGTAAAGCTATACATCCTACCTAAATTATCAGTTGGTGGAATATCTGCCAAATTTGTTTGTGGCTCAGACTCTTTTCAGTAATATTTCAAAAGCCTTTAAGTGGACTAAGCGAAAACAGAATACTAAGTAAGAAGAGGAATAAAAGTCTTTGAAGTGAGGGATCTTGATGAACCAAGAGTCATGAGGCCCACTTATAATTTAAACTAAAAGGCTACTTTATTTTCCTGTAGCAACATAATTGATCTTAAAAATAGGTTTATTTTACAGTTACTTTATGCTGACAGGGTTATGAAACAATGATTTAACCTAAATGAGAGCACAAGCCAAAGGAAAATATGTTTGAACTTCTCTTCACTGATAAATGACAAATATGTAAAAGTAAGTTTATTGTTTTAATTTATTTTATTTTTACTTTGACCTAAAAGTCAGACTCAAATGTAATTCTTTTTTTAAAAAAAATACATTTTTTATTCTTTGCAAACAGAAAAATTATATTAATTAAAAAGTACACAGTGAAAAAGCTATTAAAAATCAAAGACTTTATTTTAAAATAAAGTTGAACGCAAATTTCAAATAGATACTATAAGAAAACATAATAATATTTTCTATTTAATTATTTGAATACTTTGGCAATATATAGTCCATTGAAGTTATTAAACAAATTCATCATGACTTTGAGATTTCATTCAGTTGGTATATGGGATTTTAAGAAGAATAATAATTTTTCAAAGCATTTCTGAGGTAACAGAAAATGTTATTTAATTTTTTGTGCATGGATGGGTTGAGAGCCGTGTATTGAACCTAAGTAGCAAAACACTCAGGCTTAGATCTCTATGGATGAAAGAAGACAAGAAGTGGAAGAGAAATAAGATGAAATTAAAAAAAAAAAGGAAATAAAAATAGAAAATAAAGAAAATAAAATGTAGACTATTTCAGAAAGAGGCAGTTTAGTGTAGAAAAACTGTGAGAAACTGAAATGGCTGAAAAGTCAAAATCGTGAGCATAGCTTTTTATTTTCACATGATGGAGCCTATAGACTTGACTCAGCTTTACTGCAGTAGCACACAGAAAATGCCTCACTGGAAACAGTCTAATTACATACTCTTCTGTAGCAGAAAAACATCATTGAAGTTACTTTCCGTCATGCAAATGACTCTGAATACCTGCCCATAACAATTTTATAGTTGTGATAAAAAACTTCTACAACTATTTTCATGTTTCCAAAAATTTTTTCTGAGAACTGTTTTCTGACAAGCATTCACATTTTGATCATCTTATCTAGAATTTCACCAAAATCAAAACATTTTGAAATAGAAGGCAACAGAAAAATTCCAAGATTAATGATGCTGCTGAGTTTCTTCATTTTTATGAGCTGGGACCAGGATATTTGAAATAATACTTTATTCCCAGACCCATGTCTTCTACAATCACAGCTGAATATCAGAGTAAAGGAACAGAAATATCTGTGACAGTGTCACACATTAATTTGCACCTCTGCATGGTTTACTTTAATTTCTTCCAATCAAGTGTAATTAATTAATTGGAAGCAAAGTGAAATGCAAACTCCTTGTAGATATTTTAGAAATTAAAAAGGATATATTCTAAATTAGAAGTGAATTCAGCTGCGTGTAAATATATTTTGATAGCAGAAGTGAAACTTTTGAGAGAGATTTTCATTTAAGAGGGTCATAAAAACAGGTAAGTATTAGTTTTTTCCGATTAACTACTTCAGAAAACCTACACTGACAGTTTTCATTACTTGGATTAAAATATTTCAAAACTAATTGTAGAACCTAATTTTGGTTTCTGACCAAATCTGAATATCATTCTCTTGGCCATGACATTTCTGTGAAACAACAAAAAAGATCGTTTCAGTTAAACTGCTGCAATTAAAACAAAAATAGATTAACATTTTTCATTATGGATTTGTAAGTAATGGTCCCAGCCTGTGACTGATTGCTTTGGAAACAATTGTTCTATAAGTAGGCCTCTAGTTAGGAATGTTTGAATATGAAATGGAAGACTTAAGTCAATCAATTAAGTTAATCAATTAATCTGGCAATTTTAGGCACTACTGGAACCTTTGTTAGTAGAAAATGTGCTGGAAAACATGTAAGAAAAATTTCTGCAAATTTTAGTCTTCTAACCTCTTTTTGCCTTTAAAATATCCATTTTTTCTGATGGTAGAAGCATTATTTACATTCAATTGCATATTACTACTCTGCTTTCTATGTGATAGACAAGTTGTAGTTTCTGCTCTGAAGAGCGACTAAGCAGCAGGAAAGAAGTGACAAAGAGTGAATGACAAACAAGTTCAGGAAAGAAACAGCCAAAGAGTTCCTGATGACAGAAATGAGAAGGAAAATCAAACAACAGATACAAAGGACAAAAACGTATGAAATGCCACTATAGTGTTAGGTTTTATTAATGAATTCAGCTACAAGGAATCAACAGATAAAATTGTTGATTACAGAGATTGAAATGAGCTAAGACTAAGAGGGATTAAAAAATGTATATAGCCTTCACAATTGAATGGCTGAAGTTTAGATTCAAACTCTCCAACTATTGAAGAGCTAGAAAAGTCATGAGTCACTCAGTCTTTATTTAGCTTAGATAAGCACATTGTGGTGATTTGAACCTGAGTTGATGGACAGTCATTTAGACCAATAACTCTTCTAGAAATTTACATATTTAAACCACGGGGAGATGCGGGAACTTCCCTTTTGGTGTTTGAGCCTCCCACAGGGAGGAGGGAGAAAAATGGGCCCCAGGCTCCGTCTCTTGGAGCGGCCCTGGGCCTCCCCTTCCCCAGCCTCAGGGTACAGGCCCCAGGTGGCTGCAGGAGAGCCCTCCTCAGAGCTGCGGGCAGCTGAGAAACAGCCATAAGCTGCTGCATAGCCGAGACCACCTGGCACGGCTTCTAAGGACTGGAGAGCCCTCCCCACCTCACGCAGCCCCATGCAGATCCCGGCAGGAGCTGAGAGCTTTCCTACAACCAACATAGCTAGAGTTGAGCTGAGGAGCCAGCTGCATAAAGAGAAAGAGGCTTTTTCTCCAACATAAACCCCGAAGAAAATCATGGTGACTTCAAGGGCAGAGGGAAGGAGAAAGTAAGTCATGGGAGACAGAGCGGAAGATGGCAACGGGAAAAGAGGGCAGAGCGCGCCCCAGCGCGAAGCTTAAAAATACTTTTTGCAGGCTGTGGTAAAAACTGTAATATCACAAACTGTCCTTTTCTCTTTAATCCACTTGAAGACATGAGGGGATGAGCATTTTGTGTGCAGCCTGAGGGAAAAAGAACCGTGACCATGCCAGGTCACCTCGGAGCTATAAGAGATTTTTAGAGATTTTGTGAAGAAGAGAGCAGTTGCTTTTAAGCTGGAACTTGCCTATCCTTAAAAAATACACCCCATGTGTGGCCCATGCTGGCAGTTGTGGGAAGACTGCAAGATTCATGTGAGAGATTTTTTTCACTGCAGCAGAATTTCCGGGCAGGTTTGTTGCCCTTTGAGCAGTTTGGAAACCACGTGAAGCAAGAGAAAACCTTTTTTTCTTAAATAGTGGAGAGACTTTTAAGAACTGTAAGACTGACCAAAATCATAGTTTGTTGTCCTTTGGGCGAGTTGGGTAAAAAGGGGAGGTGCTGGAAGAAAAAAATGGGGTTTTGCTTTAATTTCTTATTATTTCTTCTTACTTTTAAATCTGCTAGTAATAAATGTCTTCATAGTCTTTAACATTTGGAGCCTGCTTTGCATTTCCTAATTCTTATCTCACAGAACGTAAGAAATGAGAAAAAACCCACTACACACATGCAAATTTTTCATCCTGATTCTAGTTTCTGGTTAAAATCTTGTTTGAAAGGAGATAACTCTCTTCATAATTACAAGAATATTCAGAGCCTTAAATGACTGTGACTTTTTGCAGACACTCTTATAACAACAACCATAGTATACTTATGGTACTGTATTTCACATGGGAACTTTTGAAAGATCATGCATTAATTAAATAATGCCAAAAAGTTAGTTTTAGTTGGATAAATATTAAGCATCAAGGTGAGATAAGGAATGTGATTAACGTAGGACAATCATACAACCCAGCACAGCCTCACACTTTCAATCCTTCTTGAATGTTTCCTCATGATTATTAAATAGCCTGCTTAGTTGTGGTTTTTCTCTTGTAACAATTCTAGTCTGAAAGAAAATGTATGTCAAACTGTTGGAATAAGATGAGTTTTGCAGTTTGAAATACTAAACAGCAGTGCAGAACCGTGTGCTTCATACAAATTAATCCATCCATTAGCAAAAATCTAGCAACCAATCAGAATTCTCCCTTAATCCAAATAGTTTTCTAATGCACTTTAAATCTTCAAAGTTCAGGTGCCTTACACTGTTGAAATGTAAAGTAACAAGGAAATTTAATCTTAAGATTATTAAGTACTTATAGCAGTGGCTAATGGGTATCATCTAGCAACAATGTGCCCCACAGAATAAATCTAATAAATTGCGCCTCATCCTTTCTGTCATCAATGATCAAATAATCAAGACAAAAAAAGCACAGGTAGTGATGACATTGAGAGAATGTAATGATAAAGTACAGGAGCATTTTAGGAAACAAAGAGTGTGTTTAGATAAAGGAATATAGTCTGCACAATAATTAGAATAAAGCAAAGCTGGACTTCAGCCACAGTAAGCCAAATGGAAAGAAAAGATTAAAGTGGGAGGGAGGGGGAAGGAAAACTGGAGGAAGAAGATAAACGATTAAACATGGCAGACATAGGGATTTGCGAAAAGTAAATAAAATAAGATGCTGTCAACGCATCTTTCCTTAGCTGACTTCTAAAAAAGGAGGGCAGAGAGATTAAAATTTTATCAGATAGTTTAGAAGATTATAGTAGTTGTACCTTAAAACATAAAAGCTACTTTGCAGGGCCTCATGCAATTCAGCAGGATGCAGTTGGGTCAGAATTGATATCAGCAAGGCACTGAGGATAAGTTTGAAGTTATCACACTGTAGAAAGGAGAAAAGTTCAGCCCAAGATTTACAATAAGTAAAAAAATAAAAACCTTCCACCAGGGTTTTCAGCAGATAAAAAAATGCATTAGAAATGTATGTAATTACAGTTAAGCGCTTGTCATCATTTTGGAAAGGTGGTATTTACTCAGGCTTATACTATACAGAGACATCTCTGGTTTTTTCTGTCTGAGTCTGTGGTGCTGAATTCCATATGCAGGTTCACTGGAAACAGGACCTTTCTGAGGGCATTGCATGTTCCACACTAAAGGTATCTACAGGACCTCAATTGATCAAATAATGGTAAAAGCGTATATTCATAATGACATGAAACTGTATATGCTACATAGCCCTTCAAAGCACTGAATTTCCTCTTTGTTATATTCAACATAAACCAGTCAAGTGAATGACAGCAACTTGGTCTAATTGTAACTTGAATCACTGTTCCCAGACAAAATGCTTCTGAAACTCCTATATGGTTAAGCTTGTCTGAAAATACTTTCTGCAACAATTAGTGTTCCCTGTTAGTGTCACTGCCATAGTTTGATCTGGACAGAGGTCTCTGGAGAGTCTTGTGGAGAACTCTTCTCTCCTGGTACTCAAGGAAGAAGTCCACATAAAAGCCCCAAACAAAATGAAAGAAAAGGAAGTGAGAAAGGAAATGCCATCTTATTTTTCTTCATCACAAGCATATAGTGTAATTATTTAAAGCACAGTCTGTTTATTTCAACTAATTTACCAATCATTTCCATATTCACTCAATGTGAAGATATATAAGATTTTAGTAAGACTATATATATCATACATTATACCTGGAATAGTTTATTTATGTTAGAAGTAAAATAACAGCTGTTCATCATGAACTGCTACTAAGCAAAGACTTGTTTTAAATTAGTCCTTTGGAATAACAGGATTTCTAGCTGACTGATTTGCATAGGATAAAAGAGCATTAAAATATTATTCAACACTAAGGACTTGAGTCAGTTGGTCATATATAGATGTCTAATACCGTCTGACAACATGAAAACGCTCTGCTCCCCAGATCCAACCTTAGAATGTATAAGTTTCCTACATGCATTGTAATATATGTCACCCCATGCAGATACCTTGTTTACCCTAGAGTATCTTAAAAAATGTGTGGCTAAATGAGTTAAGCCTCAGTTTCAGCAGTTTCAAAATTAATATTTAATCCACAAAACAGACCCAAGAATTTTTTAGAAGCTAACTTACCATACGGAAATGGAATACAGTATTACTTAGAGCCAGAAGTTATCTTTAATCATTAAAAATACTCATATATCTCTGCACAGCAGCAAACTTGCTCTTTGCAGGAGGGTACTTCAATGGAAGAATTAGGTAACTGGAAGGATTCTATATATCTGCAGTGATAACTGAATAATCTGAATCTGAAGTAATGATTCAGTGTCTGTCATCATCCTTTCAGCTGGTACATAGACATATTAGGAACTTCCATCTTTCATTTTAAAAAGCTGTTGTTTTTTATAGTGTGTCTTCTGTGCAGACCCAGAACTGCTTTAGCCTGTTTAGCTCACTATCTCACTATCTCACTTTCATAAAAATGTGAAAACTGGTCGTTTTTTTTTTGTTTTGTTTTGGTTTTGGTGTTTTTTTTTTTTTTGTTTTGTTTTTTTTTTTGGCAAAAGTAGTCAGTGGAAGAAAAAGCCAGGGCATACCAAAAGAATCTGGGCCCTCCACAAATGCTTCCAAAGTTACACATGATTGGAGGGTCATCTCTTTTACAGAAGATAGCTTTATGAGGTGCAGATAATCCAGAAGTAAGAAAATAATTTCCCTTCCTATCTGGAATGCGGCAACCCCCACAGTTCTGATTTTGGGTNTAAATGTAGTAGTACTGATTGTGCAAGATGAGACAAGGCAGAAAGTAATTAAACTTTCAAAACTATATGGCTAGGAGGGCACACTGCCATCTATTACCTGTTGAGTGGAAATCTGTCAGGACAAAATGAGATTTTGTTCAAATGTTCAATGACAGTAACCTTGTAAGTGTTGCATAAATGCTGTATGAGTAGGGTGTGTCAGAGAGATCAGATGTAACTTCAGTTTCTGAAATCTGATTTTGAACCAATCTTACTAATTCAGCAGGTAATTTTGAGGTATTATGGAAGGCAGTAATACATACTTTCCTACCTCTTCTCTTCCCTCCTCCTTTCTCTGCTTTTAGAAGAGTGAAAAGTTTTTAGTGAATTTAAGACAATCAGATAGGTAGAAGCCTGGAAAATTCTATATAAAATACAAATCTAATTGCAGATACTAACCTGAAACAACTCTGTTGCTTCTTTTGTGTGACTTTGAACATCTAACAGTTATTTATAGGACCTAAAGCTAGTGGGACAGAGGGCCTGTGTCTCTGGGTGTTGGGGATTTAAGGTTTCTTGAGAAAACAAAAAAAAGTACCATGTGATACATAAACCTAAGAAGCTGACATGGAGTAAAAAGGAAACAGTATAAATTATGCACAATTTGCATCAATGTCCAATTTATATCAACCAAAATGGAGCCTGTGCTGCTTATTTTAGGACAATGTCCAGTAAGCTGTGTTAAAAATGTCTTTCACTTAAGTTTGATTAGTAAAAGATTTCAATACCATACTTGATAAAACCAACCCAGGGTAAGGAAGGCTCATTAATGCCTTTCTAAATCACAGTTTGTTTTGTTGGTTGGGTTTTTTTAACTGGCTTTTGCCTCTAGGAAAAAATGCCTTGCCATCCCTCCAAGAAAATAATTAATTAATTCAGCCAAGGTTCAAGGTCACAAATGATTTTTACTCTGGATATTTTTCTTTACTTTTGAGTATCCCCTCTGGTTTCCTCTCATACTCCTATCTGGCTGAATAGCAGATCCCAGAGGGTCATAATAAGTGGCACAGGGCCTGTCATGAATGGTGTCCCACAAAGTTCAATACTGGGCCCAGTAACTTATTCATCAATGACTTTAATGAAGGTCCAGATGCCTCTTCAGCAAGTTCACTGATGACATAAAGCTGGGACGAGTGGCCAACACCCCTGAGTGCTGTGCAGAAGCTTCAGAAGGTCTTCCACAGATTGGAGAGATGGGTGGAGAAGAACCGTCTGAAATGCAAGTGTTGTGTCCAGTTCCAGCAGAGGGCAACAAACATGATTTAGCATCTGGAGTATCTCTCACAAGAAAAGACTGAGGGAGCTGGGCCTGTTCAGTTTCAAGAACACATGACAGAGAAGGGATCTCATCAATGTCTATCAGTATCTGAAGGGAGGGTTTCAAGAGGATGGAAGCAGGTTCTGCTCAGTGGTGCCTGACAATAGGATGAGAGGCAATGGGCAGAAACTGATGGACAGGAAATTCCACCTAAATATAGAAAAGAGAGGTTGTAGAATCTCTGTCACTGGAGATATTAAAGAACTATCTGAACACAATCCTGTGCAATGTGCTCGAGAATGAGGCTGCTTGAGCAAGGAGGTTGGACTAGATGATGCACTGTAGTCCTTTCCAACCTGACCTATTTTGTGATTCCCTCTTACTGTTCATCTCCCATTACATGTAAAAGGACAATTTATTGTGTTCAACTTAGTACAGTTTGATTGCATTTTATTTTAGAATTTATTGCAAGGCATTCCCTGTATGATAAATTATTAAAAATGTTATATTTTATCAAGGTTCTCAAATAGAAAGGAACCCCAGAAACATTAATGATGATGATATTTAGAAAACACAATGAAAGCAAATCTACTTCAACACTGACATTGGTTCTTAACACTACCTTTTCATTTATTCCCCAAAGATTAATGTTAAAAGTCCCCTGCATTTATGATAGCTTTTTCTTAATATCATGGTGCTTCAAACTTGCTAATCAGCATCACGATTAAGCACTTATCCAGACAGATCTGCTTGTAGAAATTAAATACTTAAAACTGTGATAAAATGAATAGAGGCCCTCTAAAAATTACATAACCCTCCCCCAAAGACAGAGCATTGCTTAAATTCTTATTCCTCTTCAGAACCTGGATCCTGTATGGTTTGTGAAAAGACTGAACCTGCATATCCCAAAGGAATACACTAAGCTATAAATTTGAGTCATCCTTGCTCTGAATTTATCTTAGGGTTTACAGTTGGACATATTGAATAACTAGACATATTTTTTGAAGCTCTCAGACACAGAGACTGAAATGGCATCTTTTAAACTCTAGAGAAAATCTTCTGAAGCTAAAATACTTGGAAGAAACAGGAACTATAGTATGTTTAGAGAAGGTCCTTTATTTTCAGAAGCCCTAAACTGAGATATTCTCAGAGCGTTTTTCTCAGATCAGACTCTGTTAATAGAAGACAGGCAGAAAAATTACTTTTTTATGACTTCTGATGGTCTTCAGGGCAAATTATATTCTAACCACAAGAAAGTATATATGGAGGTGGAAGACTGCTGTCTTTAGGTGTTTCTGAGGACAGCTGACACATAGAGATAGTATAGAGATAGAAAGGACTGAAATATAAATCATATTAAAATATGCCAGAGTAGCCAGTTAGTGTATTGTAACAGTGTTAATGTACACACAGTTAATCTGATCTCCAGATTTGGACTTAAATGAAGGATTTTTCCTCTCGTCATGCTGACGGCGATTTATATTTTATTGATATTGGAAATTTTGCATGTACTTTATTCCCACAATCACGGAGTCATCAGTGTTGGAAAAGACCTTCAAAGTCATCTAACCCAACCATTGACCCAGCAAGGCCACAATCACTCCTAAACCATATTCCCAAGTCAGCAATGTGATAACTTTCTTTGAATAGCTGTGTTTTCAGATCTAATAGATTGCCTGAAATGTACAGGCATAAGGATAAAAAATGTGGAAGGAGAAAAATGAATTCTGAAAAAATTGTTTTCTTTCTTGAGTAAGAAATATCTATCCATTACTCTTAAAAGTAAAAGGCTGGAACAGATCTTAAGCTTTTTCAGACAACAAAAATGTTCTCAGGAGATGGCTGTTCACTGAGAGTCCTTGTACAGTTATTGTATTAAAGAACTTATGTAACAATACGAGGATAGCTGCAAGAAATACTGTTAGAGCTACTGAAATAGCTGGATTTTAGTGGAATGAACTCTTGAAACTTTAGAAAAAACTGTTTCTGTAAGCATCAAATCTGTCACAAACCAGTACAATCTGCCACTCCAGCCACCATCAAGTATCATTCCTTCTTCAAAAGATGGTAACAAAATCAGCAGGGAATTTGAGAAGAGTTAAACACACTTTTACAGTGCTGAAGCTTACCTTTTATGAATTTTTTATCTGGAACTTTTCCCTCATATCTCAATGTACTTTAAATTACCAGTTTTGTAACAAAGATTATGTTTACCGTAGAAGTTATGATGTACATACCATACCATAAAAAAATTATTGTTTTCAACTGCATGTAGGTTAGTTAAAATCACAAAATATTTAGAACTATTGTCCCAGGACCAGCAAAATATTTTTATCCTGTCAAACAATGTTCTGGAAGACGAGGACCTTTTTTATACTAGGCCTAAAATGTTTGCTGTAAAGAGGTTTTTTTGCCTTCCAAACTGCTGGTTCCTTCTCAGCCTTAAATAGCAGAGCAAGAAGTGCTTTGTCTGCATTGTAGAGAAACATTAACAGAACTTTAAATGAGAGCACATTCTTTCATTCTCTTCTAAAAAGAATTATCTGGTTGAAAAACCAAACCAAACCAAACCAAACCAAACCAAACCAAACCAAACCAAACCAAACCAAACCAACAAACCTTCACATTATAGCTGACATTAATACAATACAAAAATGTGTGCAAATTAATTTATGTCCTTATTCTTAACTATTTTTATCATTATTCTTTGAGCTTTTTTCAGCATTTCTGTTCATCAGTGTCGTGGTTTGACACTGGCCCAATGCCAGGCACCCACGAGAGTTGGTCTCTCATCCTCCCCTACCACAGCTGGGCAAAAGGAGGGAAAAGAGGAAAGGGCTAACAGAGGCTTCATGAGTGAGATAAGGAGAGTGGGAGAAATATTTCAAGTGCAAAACAGGCTCAACCTTAGCGGCTAAGTAAAATTTATTACTAACAGAATCAGAGGAGGGTAATGAGAAGTAAAATAAGTCCTTAAAACACCTTCCCCCCTACACCCCCAGGCCCTCCCTCCTTCCCACTGACAACACAGGGAGGCAGGGCAGGGGGGTTTGGTCAGTCCATCACCAGGATTTTCTTCTGCTGCTCTGGGAGAAGAGTCCTTCCCTGTGAGGCCGTGAGGTCCCTCCCACAGGAGACAGTTCTCCGTGAACGTCCCTGAGTGGGTCCACTCTCATGAGCAGCAGCCAAACCGCACCTGCTGCAGCGTGAGCCCCTCCCACGGGCACACATTCCTCCCAAAACTGCTGCGGCGTGGGTCTCTTCCCACGGGGTGCAGTCCTCCAAGGACAGGCTGCTCCAGCCTGGAAGCAGGGCCCTCTCTCTCCACCGGGTCTTCCACTGGAACACAGCCTCCTCCAGGCATCCACCCGCTCCAGCGTGGGCACCTCCCGCACGGGCTGCGGGTGGATCTCTGCATTCCCCGTGGGCCCATGTGCTGCAGGGGAACAGCTGCTTCACTATGGTCTTCACCACGGCCTGCAGAGGAATCTTGGCTCTGGTGCCTGGAGCACCTCCTCCCCCTCCTTCTCCACTGACCTTGGTGTCGCCATGTTGTTTCCCTCACATATTCTCACTTTCTCCTCTCCTCTGACTAGCAGCAAAAAGAAAAAGAAAACCAAACCCAAACCTGACTTTGTTTTGATTTTCTTCTTAAATATGTCATCACAGAGGCATTACTAGCCTCTCTCATTGGCCCAGTTCTGGCCAGCAGCATGTCCATCCTCAGAGCCATCAGCCATTGGCTCTGCCAGACATGGTGGGAAGTTCCCAGCAGCTTCTCACAGGAGCCATCTTTGCAGCCCCCCTGCTACCCAAAACCAGGCCGTGCCAAACCAACACAAACAGCAATTGACATTTGGAAAGAAAGATATTGCATCAGGTTTTACTGATATTATTAAATATTCAGATAGGAATTTACCTACATAAATCTTTCTGGTATGTGAGTTTTTCTCTCACACACTACTCTGTTTCTCCTATTTCTTCCTTTACTTGGGCTTCTTGAGTCTATACTAAAAACTATAGAATGTGTTGAAAAGCACTTGAGTAGTAACTATAATATTATAAGAAATGATGTGACACACATAATGTGTCTGATGCTTATTTTTCAGCAATGGCATAAATGAATGAATTAATTCTTAAATCTTATTACTTGTATAATTAGTCAGTTACACAACATATATGGAAATTTATTTTTCTGTGTGTCAGGATCAGTAGATTCACTGTATATAATGCTGGGAATGCTCTGTGGTATTGCTCCTATTTTATTCTAATGATCCCTGGGGTTTGTTCCCTGAATAATGAAGAAAAATGAAAATCACAGGGGCCAAAAAATATCTGCAATTATCTACAATTAGTGAAAAAAATGTTAAGCATTAAAGCTAATATTTTTTCTTTCTCAGTATGCATCTGGTGTTGATCTTTCATCAATGAAAAGGATAAAATCCTAATCAGTGCTAATAAAAACAAAGACAAGCAAATGCCAAAGCTTTTTTATATAGTTCAACTAAAAGCAAGTGTTTTTCTGTTTGCTGATAATTTATTTCCAGTCAGTTACACCATAATTAATCAAAATAAGTGCAATGCTGTAAGTACTGTTATTCTGTCAGGTTATTTGCATGCACTGTGACTTTTTGAAGTGTGCTATGTCAGACATAATCAGTAGGTGAAGAAAATTAGTCACATGATAGCAGCATTTATGCTTCCAAAGTAGACTGTCAAATACCTTTTGGGCGTTGCATAGCTGTCTGTACAAAGTTAATGAAAAGATGTCCATTGAGGGCTATCAGATGAGAAAATTTCCTACATTGAATTCTCACAGGGAATTTGCCTAAACCTCTGAACTATTCTCTATATTAGCTACTGTCCTGGATGATCAAGGTCAAGTTTCAACGATTCTCTTTAGTTCACTACATCAAATCCAACTTCATTAGCATTTTCACAATGTAGACCACTGAGAGTAAATTATTTCATGTATGTTTGGAAGGTTCTTGTAGGAACAACTTATCCTATTGATCCTTTCAATGCCATGAAAAACAAGCAAGCTAGCAAACCAATATGCAAGCAAACATGGAAACCAACAAATCAGCAAACCTATATATTAGATTTTATGTGTAGCAAGACAGGATGTGGTACATTAAAGGACAAGGAATCATGGGCTAGAATTTCAAAGTGCTAACCGCTGAATATAGATGCACATAAGTAGCTGTAGTGGTGTTTTCCCACTCCTTCACTTGCTAAATTGCCTACCATCCCCATGTTGTCCTCTCTCCCCCACCTCTATTCCTAGCCACTCCCTCAGGTTCTCCCAATTTGTTCTGTACCCATTTGTTCTGTAGCCCATGTACTGCCCCTGTGCCCTAGGACCATTAGCCTGTGTGCTCTCTCTGCGCCCCTCATCCCCCCATAAACCCAGCCCCATACCACGTGATGGTCTCTCTGCCTTTGGGAACCATGCTATGTGGTCCTGTCTGCCTTTGGGACCAGGTGAACAAAGATCCTCTGAGGTCCCCATGCGGGGAGCCTTCTTGCCTCCTTTATCGCCGCTGTGTTGTGGAGCTGACAGCCAGCCGGAGCACCGTGTGGGGCGGGCAGCCCTGCTGCACTCTCTGGGAAGGTCTGCGGCTTGCCATTCCACCGGCAGAAACTACAAACCGCAACAAGTGGCAAATAGCAGTAGATTTAGCTGTACACATCATTTTCGTATCAGGTGCCTTTTGAACTGCAATGGATTTTGCAGGAAATACCTTCCAGAGACTCAGGTCCTTCCACTACAGAATGACTTTCGAGATAGGAAGGCACAGAAGTTACTGAAGTCCTGCCTTGCTGTCTCAAAGTCATGGACAGCCCTCCTGCAGCAGGTTCTCAACATAATAACTGGTAGAGGGCTACCAATGTCATCTATTGCATCTGTATTTCTCCGGATGTTTTGGGTGAGAAACAAGATATTTTAGATCTTAGTCCCATAGCCAAGACGCTGTCTAATATATGGTCTTTGGTTGTTTAATAAGGAAATGTCTGTTCAGATAACATATGCAACTTCATATTCCAGTTTCTGTTTGACTTTGTGTTCTTACTCCTGACATATCCTGCCAGGTATTTATCAAATCCCTTACAGTAAATTTACAGCAGTTTGTGTCCTTTTGAGAATAAAACTTGAAAACCAATCCAACCTGCTCATTAAATATCAACTTACTTTAGGAAAAAACATTATGACTTTGTTACGGCTTTCATTTGTACCAGAACAAGCAATCAAGTAAGCATACAGGGATTGAACATACAGTTACTGATTGGCCAATCTGAGTCTACAACAATTTATAGTACAATTCACACAGGTCAAAAGCCTGGGTTTTGGCATGCATGTCTTCTGAAATCTCGAGAAAGAAGTACTCTGGATCAAAACCAAATCAAAATTTTCTAAACACACAAAAGAAAAATCAGCCATTTACCTTACTTAAAACTTCATTGTCTTTTCTATTGGTTTTGATCACAGGTAACCTACATTCAAACACTTCTCAAAGTGTTTCCTGAGATTATAAGAAAGAAACTGAACTTGTAAATGTATTTATGAGAATTAGACACACTCACTAGTAGATACATATCAAAAGCTCTAAGGACAAAGAAAACATTAAGCTGCCTTGCCTGATGCCTGGTAGATGTGTACTACTGATTTCTTCACAATTGCATGTTTGAAGAAGCAAAAAGAAAATTAAGGAGAAAATTAGGACTGGAGTGGTGAGTGGAGGAGCTTTCAATATTTGTTACAAGACTGATTCTTAACAAACATCTGTTGTGTACCATATTAATCTGGTGATTAAACTCCTTTTCAGAAAGTTGCCTGATTTGTCCTAATGGACCAAATTCCATGATTATTGACAATATATATTAATTAATAGGAATTAAGAGGTAAAACATGAAGACTGCATTTGGCTGAATAACTGTGATATTTCCATCTATGTAAAAAGGCCACAACAAAATAAGACATGAGAATTCTACTTTCCTTTCATAATTCCAAGACAAAATCTGGCTTGTAAATTAGCACAGTTACCAATATCATCTTCTTGTATGAATTATATACATTTTATATATTTATATATGATCACAATCAAATTTTGCTAATTTGAGAGAGATTCCCGATTGCTTGGGAATAACCAGATCTCTCAAAATCCAGTCTAACCTGAACTTCTAGTTTTATAAGTGGGTAGAGAAAAACATACCTTTAAAAATTGGAAACCTTTGTAATATGTAATACTGTAATGGTGTTGTAATCGTGGCTCAAAGAAGTAGTAGGGGGCCCAGGCAAGAAGAGATAGATTATGATATCTCATGCCTAAGTTGTGAAGAAAAGCAGCCCAGGTGGTCTGAGCAGATCTGCCTAAAAACCATGCAATAAAACCTAGAGGAATGCAACAAGCTCTCTAAATGCCATAGTATGAACGGTGCCCTAATTCCTCTGTTGGATTAGTTGCCATAGTCATCACAGGGAAGTTCTGCTACAGCCCCCTACCCTAGCCTACTTTGAGAAGTGTCTGATTTTTATCTTTTCATCCCATTCACACATTTTCTGTCACACAATGATTACTTGGGCTTTCAGGGTAAAGTGAATTTTATCCTATAAGAAAT
The DNA here is from genome assembly GCA_013389985.1 of Dryoscopus gambensis. Classification (NCBI taxonomy): domain Eukaryota; kingdom Metazoa; phylum Chordata; class Aves; order Passeriformes; family Malaconotidae; genus Dryoscopus; species Dryoscopus gambensis. The sequence continues at coordinate 21,772 of WEIT01017793.1, forward strand.
AACGTATTGTGTTTTACTGATGAAAAGACTCCATTCTGTTCGCAGTTGATTCTTCTCTCCTTTTTTCTCTCCATTGTGTGCGTATATATTTAAATTACTCTTTAATTGATGTAGTTCTGGTGTCTTTCATTGAAAAAAATGCCTAAAGTTGAGTGAAAAGAAATGGATCCTGAGAACCTGTGGATGTAAAATGAGGCTCAGGCTGTGCGAACTAAAGCAACCTATTTTCATAAATGAAGAAACTATTAGCCTCTTTGTGAAATTAACAATGTGTATCTGATCTATAGGATTGTCATTAATTCTATTTCAACAAGAAAAAAGGCCATAAATTTGCGGTACGAAATACTTCCCCAGCACTTGCAGTTTCTGAACTATCCAGACAATTTACTGGTTTGTCAAATATATTTTAAATGCTGGCTTATCTGAAGCCATTATCTTCTGGCCTTTGCATTCCTTATCAAAATAATTTTGTACTTTAAAGACATATTTTTATTATATGTGACCTTAACAGTAATTCCAAGGAGAAGGTGCCCCACAATAATAGTAATAAAAAAGCAATTTATTCTAGATGTTAATTTTAAGAAAATGTAGATTGAAAAATCAGGGACATTTTATGGTATTTGTGAAAGCTATTGATCATGACCAACTTAATAGTAGAATAAGGTTAATTTTCTACCTATCATGTTCTGAATGTATTCCATTACTGGTTGCTCTCTTTTCTCAGTTCAAATTTAAAAGCTGTAGCATTATGATGAGTTCTGGAATCATAAATTCAAGATAAATCTTTTTAGCACATTATATGGAATATCTATTTCTTATAGTATGTGAGAAATGCTTTCTTTTCACTCCTGCCTAATCCATTATTGCCAAGGGATCATTCTGAGACACTAGCATTAATATATAGCTAAGACATTTTCTGGTGTGTGTAAGCAAAGCATTTTCCTTACAGAATGAAATTCTCTGTAGAGCAATACCATGCATAAGGTAAATCTCTGCTTTCTTTAAATTAGTGTTATATTTTATTTATTCAGATTTCAAACAAAATGAGCCAAAACCCCCACAAAACCTCAAACCTGTGCAAAGACCTGTAATTATTACGGTGTTGCCAAATTTCATTATAAAAGCCATAGATCACAGAACTCTGAACTAGCATTATTTGGTATATTCATGAAAGATTTAGTTGATGGCATTGAGAATACAAGTACGAACTAGATAGGTGATACAAAACACAAGATTTTCAAAACACTTGAGAGGGCAGAATAATCTTCACAAATCAGAGAAACAGTCTGAAATAAAGACTGTGTAATGCAGTAAGGAGAAAGCAAGCAGTTCCACTTCACTTATATTCCACACAAATATAAAATAAGGAATATCTGTATATAAGGAATAGTCCACTAAGATTCAAATGGAAAGATTTTTTTTAAACTGATCACAAATTGGTGATGGTCTTGTAGAAAGGAAATATATCATTCTCAGATACTTTTAACACCACTATCATATAAGATACAGAGATTCATTGTTGAGTCCTACCATGTGGTACTATGATAACAGTGGGAACAGGTCAAAACAGTTTAGTTTTGACCAGCACACTACAGGAAGCATTAAGACAAACTAGGCAGAAGACAAAACACAGTAATAGCAAGGATTAAAATTTTGTAGAAGTGATCTAGACATAAAAATTGTAAGAACAAGGTTTTCTTGGTATGGAAAAAAGAAGACTGAAAAGGTGAATTCCCAATTCATCTGTCTTGGAGATAAAGGAACACCAGGACAATGTGACACCATTAAGTTCAATTTATGTCTACACTACAACTCCATTACAGAACACTGTTTTTTGTTAATGGTTTTCTATAATTCTTTGTTTGTAGCTATGGATTTTTGTAATGGTTACTTTACATTATGCCTGCACATAAACTCAGAGCATTTATTTTCTCTTTGAGCACACATTTAATGTCCATAATAAAGGCCAATAAAATTCAAACAAAAAATTCCATACCTATTACCAAGCATCTAATTAGTGTAAAATTTTGTCAGTTATTCATTCATGCACACTTTGCTAATGTAACCATTTATCAGGCTGAACATCCAGGTTAGAAGGCTGAAAAACTGAAAATCAAAAAACACCCTGAGGATATTATCAGTGATTTTACCAATACATTTTTTTAAGACTATCCTAAACATGCAAGTTCACAAAAACCCCCCAACCAACCAACCAACCAAAACCAAAAACCAAATGTGTACCTTCTCAGTACTATTTGAATAGATTTTCAGATGTAAAAAAAAAAAAAAAAAAAAAATGAAACTGCTTGGATCACTTGAGCCATGTTTTACAGAATTCTGCTTAGTGCATCTTATGATCTCTTTCAACTATGTCATCATTCGTTCTGCATGATTCAGTCTTTTACTAGTTACACCCGAAACAATCCCTCTCCTTTTATTAACTTGAAAATGTTCCAGAAAGATTTGTTACAATTGTTTCTCCTGAATAATTGACACATTTAGTGACTTTTTTCTGCTGAAGCATATTTCTCACAGGATTTTTTTTTTCTCAAAATTTGATAACCTCAAGATTGCATGGGAAACAAAAACTGGTACACATTTTAGAGAATATTTCACTTCTCCTTACCATAGAATCACAGAATAGTTGTGGTTGGAGAGGACCTCCAGAGATCATCTAGTCCAACTCTACTACTAAAATAGGTACACCTAGTGCAGGTTGCACAGGGTGGCCCTCAAAGTAAAGAAGCTTTTCCTCGTATTCAGATGGAACTTCCTGTGTTACCATTTGTGCCTGTTGCATTTCATCCTGTCAGTAGACAGCACTGAAATTAATCTGGCCCCATCCACTTGTAACTTGCCCTTAAGATATTTGTGTGTACTGATAAAATACCCTCTCAGTTGTCTCTTCTCCAGGCTAACCAGGTGCAGCTCTCTTAGCCTTTCATACTAGGAGAGATGCTCCAGTCCCCTAATCATTTCATACCACTCCGCTGGACCCTTTCCAGTAGTTCCTTGTCTTTCTTGAACTGGCAAACCCAAAAGTGAACACAGCACTCTGGATGCCACCCCACCAGGGCAGAGTACGTGGGGAGGATAACCTTTCACAACCTGCTGGACACTTTTCCTAATGCACCCCAGGACACAGCTGGCCTTCTTGGCCACAAGGGTGCACTGCTGGCTCATGGTTAACTTGTTACCACTAGGACCGCCCCTCCCTCCCCCCCGGTACATCTCTGCAGAGCTGCTTTCCAGCAGACCAACCCCTATCAGCACAACCCTTTCCACTTTAATGGCAACCCACTTTCGTTCATTACTTTTTCCACCATTAACCAGTCACCTTACCTACAGGGGTTTTGACCATCAAGTAAAATTTCTCATTTAAATAAAGAATAAGAAAAGAGGGATAAAAGATGAGAAGAGATAAAAATAACTCTCTCATATGCTCCTTTTTCAGTTACAAGATGTGCCTGTAACTACTGTCAGCTGGCATGTAATTGCATCAGGCAGGCATAGTCCCCAGTCTATCTGAGGCTGAGTTGCAAGCAAGCTCTGTCAGAGGAAGCTCTTTCCTCTCTTCTGCACATAGGAATCAGTGGTTACAGAAGCAGATGCTATTGCTTGTTTTGTTCTTTGATTTGGAGCAAAGCACTGCCTTCATGCATTGTTGGAGAAGATCAAAGGAACCAAGGATAATTTTGTAAATTTTAAAATAAACTGAAAACCGAATTTCTCAAGATTAAAAAAATTGAGTATTGGAAATTTGTATCATGATTATCAGTTACTGTTTTTCACACTAAGTATGTCATCTGGAGATAAAAAATTCGTTAGGGTTTTTTTATCTTTAAGGTAAGTTTTCCAGGTCAAAAAAGGATTTATATACTTTGGTAACAACCCGTATATCACTTGCACTATACAATGTTTCAGATTAAGCTACTGTCTGTAGAAAAGAAATAACTGCATCTGATCCATGCAGCATACCCTAACGCTCAGCACTGACCTGACAGTCCCCTGCCCACAGAGTCTGACTTTGGCTGAGGCAGCAGTGCTTGGCCCTGCTGGAGCAGCAGACCCTCCACGTTGCAGCCTGGTCGGTGCCTAGCCACAGTCCTTCGTCCAGGCCCAGGCTGCCTGGCTACCTTGAGCTGTGCCTGACCCTGGTTTCACTTACTAGGCCTGATCCTGACCCCCACCTGCAGGCCAACATACCAGCCCCAGTCTCCACAAATCCCGTCCCCAGGACTGTCCCTAGTTGCCCTTCTGCCTTCCCTGCTCCCCAGCTAAAACACTGGGATGGACCTGGCTGTTAAAACCCTGCCTTGCCACCCTCCAGGGAGCCCCCGATGCCTCCAGCTCCCTGGCCCAAGAAGGTGTTGGCTCCTGCTGCACTGTGAGGTGAGGAGAATTACACAATCACAGAATCACAGATTAAGCTGCGTTGGAAGGGACCCATTAGGATCGTTGAGTCCAACTCCTGGTCCTGTGCAGCACCATCCCCAGGAGTCACACCATGTGCCCAGGAATGAACTTCTTGAAGTCTGTCAGGCTTGGTGCTCTGACCACTTCCCTGGGGAACCTGTTCCAGTGCCCAACCTCCCTCTGGGTGAAGAACCTTTTCCTGGTATCCAATCTAAACCTCTCCTGACACAACTCCAGGCCATTCCCTCGGATCCTGGCACTGGTCCCCACAAAGAAGAGATCAGTGCCTGCCCCTCCTCTTCCCCTCACAAGGAAGTTGTAACTGCAATGAGGAAGTTGTAACTGACTACCCTCAGTCTCCTCTTCTCCAGGATGAACAGACCAAGTGATCTCAGCTGCTCCTCATGTGGCTTCCCCTCAAGGCCCTTCATCATCTTGCCCTCCTCTGAACACTCTCTAATAGCTTAATACGTTTCTTATATTGTGGTGCCCAAAACTGCCCCTAGGATGCAAAGTGAGGCTGACTCAGAGCAGAGCAGAGCGGGACAATCCTCTCCCTTGCCCGGCTGGCAATGCTGTGCCTGATGCACCCCAGGACACAGCTGGCCCTCCTGGCTGCCAGGGCACTGCTGATTCATGTTCAACTTTCCATTTACCAGGACCCTCACATCCCTTTCGGCTGTACTGTTTTCCAGCATCGCATTCCTAGGTCTGTACCTATATCCAGGGCTGCCCCATCTCAGGTGCAGAATCCAGCACTTTCACTTGGTGAACTTCATATGATTGGTGATTGCTCAGTCCTCTAATTTGTCAAGGACTCCCTGCAGGGCCTCCCTGCCTTTGAGGGAGTCAACAGCTCCTCCCAGCTTTGCATCACCTGCAAACTTGCTTAGTCCCTTCCAGTCCTGCATCCAAGTCCTTTAAAAAGATGTTCTAGTGCACAGGGCCGAGGATGGAGCCCTGTGGAACACCACTAGTGACAGGTCACCACTCTGATGTCAACCCATTCACTACAACCCCTTGTGCCTGACCTGTGAGCCAGCTGCTCACTCATCACATGATGTGTTTATTCAGCTGTGTTGGACATTTTGTCCAGAAGGATCCTGTGAGAGACAGCATCAAAAGCTGTACTGAAATCCAAAAAGATTACATCAACTGGCTTCCCTTGATCAGCTAGGTGAGAATCTATCAATTATCACAGTTCTCATGAGAACAGTAGATCCAGAGTGTGAAATGATTGTCCAAGAGCAGTAAAAGTTAAACTAAATTCGTCTGTCTCTATTCTAGTGTGTTAGATATGAAATGCCGTTGTTACACAGAACATGTTTGTCAGATATACACATTTGAGATCTATTCCTGAATGTCAATTTTTTTCTTTCTTCAAGGACTCTGATGACATTACATGGCAGAAGACTTCTCCTTCATCCTAATATTTCTTTATTGTCTCCCTCTCAGTCTGTATGAATTTGGACCTGAGGAAACAGTTTGGCTAAGGAATCCCTGGTAAAAGAAAACACATATGGATTACCTCTCTCTAGTTTTTTTTTTTTTGTGTGTTGTGCAAAGGGATGACATAGGCCTCTGTTAAAAAGGTATGGTCTAATGTGATGGAACTCCAACAGGACGCAATTGTCAGGGTGGACTTTTAGAGATTGCTTTGTTTTTGTATCAAACAAGGTCCCTGAGAATGAGTTAAAAAATTTCATCATCTTGTAGAAAATAGCATCTCAAATCCATCAAGCAGTTTGGGAAGATAACTTTTGAAGATTTCAAGTCAAGAGTAGCCAGTGTCCTAACTGTTGCTGAAGGTGCAGGTTTTAATCTTCAAATTCTCTAACCCTACTAGCAAGTAAAGATAACTCATTTGATTGCTCAGTAGATACATACATACACATACACGTATATATGTGTGTGCGTGTGTGTATATGTGCATGTGTTTGTTTGTATGTGTATCTATTAATGGATATAAATTTATATCATGTACATTTTTGGTAAATACACATATATACATATTGTATAGGTATATACAATATGTAACCTAAGTTTTATGGTAATTGATATTACTCTAGTCAAAATGTAAAATATGGATGAAAATTCATGCTTGGCTTGGATCAGAATATAATGCCTTTGGGTGCAGTAACAAAGAGGAAATATACTCAAGGCTGTGACTGAAAGTAATTTTTGGGGTCAGGGTCTTAAAAAAAACTTATTTATTTTTATATGCGTTCATAATCTCCTTTTTCTGTGCTTGATAGAAGAAGACAACTGTGCATTCTGCCATGCCTCTCTGTTCTGCTCTCACTTAGTATGTTAAGCATGTCTATATCATGCTTTCATTTGAAATGTAAAGTTCTTCAGGTACAACCCCATAAGGTATATTTCAGAGGGACAAAGAAATAGACACATCTTAGAAGCTTCAAAAAAGGACAAGACTGCTGATTTTTAAAATTTAAAGCTGCAGAAAATATAAACAATATTAGACAGAAGAACATACATAACAGTCGTAAGAGCCTCATGGGGTGACTTGGTCACTTTATAGTCTTTTAAGCACCCCTGTGCTGTTTATTTTTAATTTTTTTTTCCAAATTTATATGAAACTTATATTTCTGCATGTATGAACATTAAATAAATAAATAAAGCTATAAATGCAGAGTTAAATTGGAGTTGCCGTTTAAGTTCAAATAGAAGCAGTTTTGATAGTTTGAAGTCCCTTTAAAGTTCCAATTTGACAGAAATAAACTAAATAAAATTCTTCTTACTAACAGTTGGTTTAGATATTTCTTCAGGCTAATTGAATGAATTTAATTTCATTTTCAAGGACTTTAAACTTTTGTCCCAAATGAGATTTTTAAGAACAGCTGCTACAGTGGAACAGTCTGGAAAGAAATGAGAAATATTTCAGTTTATCAAGACAGCGGTACAAGTGGAGTATTTAAATATACAGACTTATAGTCTTACTGGAACTAATTGGCTGTAATATTTCTTATTTGTGTTTGAAATTTAACAAATTTGTAAATTAGAGCTGCAAAAAGCTTTACCCCAGAGATTTAAACTGCAGCACATGAGCTCCCCACTCTATATCCATTAGGTTAATAGATCACTTGCTTGACTACTATCTGCTGCTTGTGTTTATCCATTTGTTTCCTTGAAGAACTGGAGAGAAGAAATGTTGATACTCGCTATCCAAATTACACACTTTTCTACATTCAAGCTGCAAGACTCAGTTGAATTGAAACAGAATCAGCATTTATGCACACTGAAAGCTGGGCTTCTAAGAAATATGTGTGAAATATGATCCAAGCTTAGACATACAGAATTATAAACTTTCTGCTGTTTCACTGCAATATTTTATGTTTTCATTTACCATACATTAAAAAAAAATCTTTAAAGTGAATGATCTTACTTCCTTTGCTTTCTTCTGGGAACATAACTTGTTGATAGTGAGACATATATAAAGAATTCCAATCATTCTGGTTATAGATTTTAGGTCAAAAAAATTCTCAAGAATAACATGATTAACTTTTAATAGGCAAGTGAACTGTTGCCCTAACTGAAAGAGTCTAATACAATTGTAAGTCTTTAATGACTTTTACTGCTAATATTATAAGGTGGGGTTCTCCCTAAGTGTAAGTAATCTTACATGTTTCACATTTCTGCTATAGCTTTTTACATCTTGAACCTAAGTGGCAATGGTTTCTGTCAAAGTGACAACCATTATGTTTCCTGATTACAGCAGAATTGTTATGAAAGGTTATTAAGGAACAGCCCTGCACTGATAGGGAGAAAAGTACGTGACCTAATTTTCACCCTTGGATAAATTATTTTATAATGCTTTTTTTATTTTAATGTTTCACCATTACCATTTCATTTTCCGTAATTCAGGGAATTTGACTGCAGGATTCTGAAAAACTGGCTTTCCTTGTTTTCCTCTGGATGTCACTGTACCCTATGTATACACAAAATAAACTAGAGGTTTCCCATTGGTTGACCACATATTAAAGGTTTGCACAATTATTTCTGATTTTTTTCATTCTAGAAAAGTCATAATTCCAGAAATAATCTTGGGGTTTAGTGCACTTTAGTCTCTGTGATTTTAAGATATTTTTTTCAGAGTCCCTATCTTCATATATTTGTGTGTTCTTTTGTGGTGAGGTTTAGAGGAACTTAGTTCCTCCTACTCTAGAAACCAATTAAACCGAAATTTCACTGTGGGAGATTTCAGAAAAAAGCAAAATCATGTTGTCAAGACTATATAAAGTAGGTGTAAAAACTGACTTGGTGTGTTCACAGTGAAGCTGGCGACTTAGGAAGAAAAGCAATAAAGGCAAATCAATTCACTTGACAGACATATCAAATAACGCTACAAGTTTTTTTAATCAGGATGGTAAGTGGTCAATACACAGCCATATCTTAAATCCTACAGATCAAAGACAATCTATCAAATAAGAGAGTCAGAGTTCACAGCACAAAACTATGTTTGGATCACTCACACAACTAATGATTATCAGCTGAAACAGCAGCACAAACAAATGGTCAATAACTGTAACTAATTCCCCAGCTGCACGGACTTAGTGTCGGATGCTACTCCACTGCTAGAAATCCACTAATGCTGGTGGAGTTATGCTAAGGATAGTGGAATCCTGAATGTACTGTATTATCCTGTATTGATGGAGGACAGAGGGGAATTGGAGTCTCTGTACCAATATCCTTCTTTAGATTAAATGATTTCTCAGTGCTTTGCTGCATTACTGTTTCCTCATTAACCAAAGCGAAAGGTGAATTTAACTACTAGTTTCAGCAAGAAGCTTTGGAGTTTTTTGAAGCAGGTCATAGGACTTTTTTTCAGGTGATGTGCCTTCTGAGCTTGAATCCTGGAAGAAAATGCTTTTGCAGCAATGACTAATACGAAAAAGGATTTTGTACACGTTAAATAAAAATGACCTAAATATATTTTCATACAGTATATTGTGAGCATGTCATATTTAAAACACAGGGTAGTATACTCTGAATTGCTGCTTTAAAAGATACTAATATTTATGCAGACGAATTTAATTCTAGAATTTCATACTTAAAATAGTAAGTGGAGTACTACTACATTGATTTTTTTCCCCACAAATTGACACTGAAAAATATTTAAGTGGGAATCAAACAAACTAAATTCATTGCATGTTAACACATCCATTTAAACCTTCAAAGGAAGACTACTGGCACAACCAATGCATTACACAGGTAAGTCTAGAAGCAAACACTATCTTGGGCACTGAGCCTTGATTAAAGATTTTGTCTTATAATACATGTTACGCCTTGAGAATCATTTCAGCTTTGGAGGTAGAACGAACAGCATATTTACCTATGATCAAGGTTGCAACCACATTTCAAGAAACAAGGAATTGCACTGCAAGGCTCAAAGGTTAAATTAGTTCAAATCTGTACCTTAATGTCATTATTTAAGCCTGAAGAAATCACCATCAAAGAACCACATGAATATGAAGCAAAAAATACGTTATTAAACCGACTTCAACAAGCCTATGAAACTGACTCAGCTGGCTAAAGCCGGGTGCTAATAAAGCCAAGGTTGCAGGTTTGGTCCCTGTATGGGCCACTCACTTAAGAGTTGGACTTGATGGTCCTCCTGGGTCCCTTCCAACTCAGAACTGACACTGACCACACAGCTGCCCGGAGGCTGTGCAGCATCTTGCTTGCTTGAGGTGTCCCAGTAAGTGGACAAGCAGCAGCTTGTCAGACGCTGCAGGCTCCTGCAAGGAGCAGACAGCAGGCCAATGATACAGTAGTGAAGGAGCGAAGGCAAAAGAGGAGAGAGGGACTTTCTGCTGGTAATCCAATCCTTTATTCCCTGACCAGGGGGTCAGGAGAAAAGAAGCAACAGGAGCTGAAGAACAGAAGAGCAATGAATGACAGTTACAGCCCCTTTTATATGGGAGCAGAGAAAGGTGGTACAGAGTACAAGAACCAATTAGAACAGGCACATGTATGAGGGTACAACTAATCAGGGTATCTCAGGGGAGGGTTCAATTCGAAAAGGCCAATGGTATATCAAATAGGGAAGAACTTTCTGGAATACGTGCATAGGCAATGAGCTTAATACATAAACATATGGGATTACATAACTTGGGGAAGAGAAAGCATAAACCAATAACCATACAGCATGAAAACTAAGGAACAGGGGGATCTTGCAAGTTTGGAACACACTCACCCTAACAGGATGTTAAACTTCGGTGCTTGGGTCTTCACCACCATTCAGCAGTCTGCGTAGCTCTGGCCACATGGACCACAACACAGAACAATCTGTAAATGTTATTCTACATTCTTAACTGTGGCAAACCATCTTTATTGATTAAAATGTACAAACAATATGAGTAAAAATACTTACAGTTTACACTAGAATAGACCATACTGATTGGGACTTGGAGAAATGTACCAACTGGGACTTTATGATCAAAGGTCAACAAAAATGATTAAAATATTGAAAAATATTCCTTATAACGTAGACTTCGAAACCTCAAACTATTTAACTTGTCAAGAAAATAGCATTACTTTGGGGTTAAGGCATGCTTTTATCACTATATACAAGGACTCAGCTGTTTCCTTGAGATATTTAAGGATGTTCAAGAGATCCACACAGTGCTGACAGATATGTCGCAGGACCTGTTACAGACTATGCCCTCTGAAATAACACAGTGCCTTGCACTGTATTCCATAGGGAATATATAAAACATCTTGAGGGTAAATAGAAGGCTATATCTATGCAAATCAATTATTTACTTACCTTGTAGGAAAAGAAACTGGAAAAACAGTTTGTTCAAAATCAGTTACAACTGTAGAGTGAGGTCCCATTGGTAGAAAAACTAGGAAGATGCACAAAACACTGAGAGGTGCCTTTAGGGATTATGGGTTAATTTTATCATAAGAAGTGCCTTTATAGAGCAGAACTTATAAAATGTGTAAATTTTAGTTCAACCCCAGCAATTGCATTTGAAGCAGTCCTATGATTCCAGAACAAAAGCTGTCAGATTATATGGCAGTAGTCACTTTTGAATATAAAATCTACTGATTAGTCCAGTGAGGATTGTGATTTGTAAGGCCTTCATTTTTCGTTCCCCCTAAAATGCCCATGAACGTACGTTTTAAGTGAACTGGCTCCATAATTGTCCTAGTTTCAGCTAGGACAGGGTTAATTTTCTCACAGTTGCTGTGAGGGGGATGGCTCCTGGAGCCATGAGGGTACATTCAGGTTCTTATTCTATACCCTTCACATAATTTCTGGGGGATGTGGGTTCGTATGGAAGGAAACCAGAAATGCACAGCAGAACTGACACCATTTTTGTTCCTTTTTCCAGGGGAGCAAAGCCACAGAGTGGTGGGGCAGCACGGTCCAACTTCTAGGCTTTGTCCAACATCGTTTTGTTTCAAGCTTGGGGAGGAGCATGGGTGCAAATGATTTGTCCACCCTTGTTTGTTGTTGTCTCTGGCTCACGGGAAAATAGCTGCAGTAGTGTCTGCCATTTTCTCCTTTGTCTCAGGAAGCTGTGTGTCACTGGCTGTGATAGCACTGAGTTGGTCGGGTCTTCCGCAAGCATTTTTTCATGTAATCGCCCTCTCTTATACACTGTTGCTATTAGTATTGTTGCTGTTACTGTTTGGTTTCCTCATTTTATTTCTGTTTCTTCCAGTAAATTATTATCTCAAGCCATTATCTCAGCCTCTTTGTCCCTTTCTCATGGGAGGAGTGTGAGGGAAGGGAAGCGTCTGCTTATAGCTTAATTTCCAGCTGTTTTTAAACCACAACAATAATAATGGATATCAAATATTTGGTCTAAAGGGTAGACTATCTTATCCCAAAGCAGCTATGAAATTCTGAACTGCTCAAAAAATAAGATTAATAAGTTTGTGATGTTGAAAACCCCACGCTGGTTCTGATAATGCAAGGATATGCATTATCAATTTTTCTAGAACATATTAATTTTAGAAGGCTTTTATATCTTCTAAATGTTCTATATCCTTCATACTACCTTGACTTGCATTTTCTATTAAATTAGAACCTTGAATATGTTATATACATTAGGAAAAAAATTAAGAATTATTATTGAGTGTGTCTAACAGAATTTTTAATGCAGAATATTTTTTTCCTGAGAAATTGTTTTGATTATTTTCAGACAAAAGGTTGCAGCTACACTTGCAATACTAAAACTCTCTTTATCTAATTCGCTGCCAATCCTAGAGCCTGAGGCTTCACCTATTTCTGCCAGTAGAAGACAGAAGAGAGTTTGAAATTCATTTGAAAATATTAGGTGAGGGCTTTAAGGATATCTAAGAAACCAAAAAAATAGTGGTAAGGTTATTGCGATGGATAGTCTTGTCAAAATAACAAAGAAGACAAATAGTCATCTATGAAACTTGGGAGTTTTCAGGACACTAACATACATTCTTGGCACATAATGTTTTTATGTTCTCCTTCTGTTTGTTAAGAAGTTGGTGTCTAAATAATATGGCATCTTGTCAGGAGATAGTGTTGGAATGTATTAAAATGAAAGTGTGAACTGTGAAAAACGAGGTTCAGTCCTCTGGTAAAATTTTAGAAAGTTTAATAAAGAGACAATTAGGAGACAGGAAAGCATAAATTATATATGGTCGGGCGCTTGGCCTGCAGCCAAGAGCACACCCCAACTCAGAAAACATTTTTTTTAAATGTAACAGCATGTTGCATATTCATAGACCCTCATGCATGATTCAAGCATTGCTTTTTTGGTGCTCCCTTGGTTTCACCCCTCCCCATTCCCTCTTGCAGATCAACTCAACATTTTATTACTCCTCGTGGCTCCATTCTAGGGGTTAAATCTCCTGGTGGCTCTGTCTTGTTGCCACTGGGGTCTGTCACCATTATCTTAGTCCAGACAGAATAATCCAAGAATGTGGGGAATTTTCTTGATTATCTTTATTATTCTGTGAGCTAACTACATGAATAAAAGAAGCATTCTACATATCATGCTATAGCCTAAGAAATATATATATACCCCATTACTAAGTTCTGTTAATAGCAGAAATAAAATAAACTATATTCATACAGCAAAGTTTCCAACATTACACATATAGCATTCATTTTAATATTTGGGAAAAGCCAATAAGGTAATATGTACTTATAACAAGAACTAAAGAATATGTTTGGTAAATCAAGAATGAGGTTAAAACTGTTTGGAAATTTCAAGGGAGAGTTGAAGCTGATTATTCTTTCTTCAGTGAGAAGGAAATGAATAGATAAAAATTTTATAATGTTTGGTAATTTTATAGGTAACCATTCTCTGCTAGTTCAGAAAAATGTAAAGATAAACTTTACTTACTGATATACAAGAACATCACATCAGGAAAACTGAAATGAGTTAAATACAACAGGATTTTTGAATCAAACTGACTTGACATCAAAGTGAGTTTAAATCAAAGCATGTTATCATCAATGAGCTAAAATTGGGTCATACAAATAGAATGAAAACACTGAAACAAACTGATGAAACTTGGCAAGTTTCATTGATATAAACATTCTCTGCTAAGATCTGCGCTAAATCTAACAATAACTCTTTGTACTGTTGGGTTCTGTTGTGAAAAGGCAATCAAATCATGTGAGTAGAAAAAGGACCAATGACAGTCCATTTTGATTGCAGTAGAAGTACAAAATGACTGTTAGATATTTTGATTGATGTTTACTAGCAAATTAGTGTACTTTAACATATGACTTGAAGCATACAGGAAAGCATTTATGCATGGCAGAAAACTACAAAAATTTTTATGTATACATGCTCCTGAAAGACAGGAATGTTTTTACCCAGGTGTAACTCAAGCCTACTCTTTAGGCTTTTTTACACTAAGTGTAACCACATTGGTGAAAGTCTCTATTTGCTATCATATTTTCTTGGCTGCCTATGAAATGGAATTTAAATTAATGAAACAATGAATTGTTGACTTTCTCTTTTTCTCATTGAAGAGGCAGGAGATACCACTAGTAGAAGCTGAAATATGAGCAAAAGGAATCAGCCTTCTCAGTATCTCATACCCTTGTGGGTTTGCCCAGTAATGTAGAGATTGTCTGCACAGTGAGAAACCCCTTTTAAAGTCCACTAACTGAGTATAGAAACTGGTTTAAGCCAAGTCACAATCAAATCCCAGCTGTAACAGTGGTGCTTCATCACTGCCTAAAAACCGCAGTAATTCATACAGGGTGACGCTTTCTTCTGCTCTGTGCACCTTGCCATTCTATTTTAGATCTTGCAAATTCCTCCCTAAGAAGTCTATCTCACAGCTGGGGTATAGAAATCTTCTATGCTTTCTTTTGACATCCATTACGAATTGGCTCCTGTTTTATTATGTACATATATGTACAAAAGAAATATTGTTAAAAATAGAGATCTATGCTTCTGACAAGTCAGAATCAGCATTTATGCTAAAACTGGTTTGATCTTCTTGGTGTTGGAGAGCAGAAAAATTTCCAGGGTAAGATGCTAGTAGTATACCTGCTTCCTACAAACAATAACCATAGCAAAAATTAACTATCCCAAAACAAAAAAAAAACCAAATCCAACAACAAAAAAACCAAATAAAAAACAAAAAAAAATCCCCAAACCCTAAACTGAACGAAAACAAAACAAACCAAACCAAACCAAACCAACAACAAATCCAAAAGAAGTTATACACACTGAGTATACCACTTTATATTTTCTGCTCTGGGTTGCGGTTAAAATGGAAGTAATAACGTAACAAAGCACCTCAGTACCTAAAATTAGTACGACAATTACAAGCACGATCCTGCATAATTCTGAACATACACATGATCCTCATTTTCGGGGGATTAGCCACCAGAGATAGTTTTGTTATAAACACGGCCAGAAGCTTTTTAAAAGGATTTACTCATTCAATAAAAAGTAACAACTGCGGATGGAGACCCTGGAAAGTCAGGTCTCACAAGGGAAGCCAAAGATACAAAAAAACCCTCACGTGCACGATGCTGGGTCCTTAACCCTAGAAAAACCACTGGAACGCCTCCGCCCCCCTATACGAGGTGTCCTTTATAACCCTGGAGGGGATCAGAATGCACCACTCAGGATGCTCGCCGTTCAGGCTTCCGATTGGTCCATTTCCAGCGCTCTCTTTGGCCTATAATGAGGACCATTCCTGACCACTCGTTCCCAGGGGGGTCCATCTCATTGGTGGCTCGCTGTCCAGTTACAGTTCGGGGTGTGGGTTCCACTCCTGATGCAACATTTCCGGAAGATTCTTCTCCTTAATCCGTGGGGTTCCTGTCATATCACCTCCCAGTGACCAAAACCGTGCATCCCTTCCCGTACACCTGAGCGCATTATCAACTTATAACCATTTCAACTTCATACTGCATTAAACAGGAACTTATCTCTATAACCGGCCTACGAAAGCCAAATTCTTTATAACAGTTTTGCCAAACTAAGACAATGGATTTTACTGAAAGTTTTATATTGCAGCTTTGAGATATAGAATCTTTCTGAAATACTTCATGGGAATATGGCTTAGAATTACTATCAAAGTTGCAATGTCTGCCAAGAACTAATTAAAAGGAAGCTATCTTGAACAAACTGAATTTAAAAAGTTGTAGACATGGCAGTCAAGTTAATTATCTCGCCTATTTGTGATTTGAGAGGTACACTAATAGCTTAAGTAGAATGTTATTTTTCAAAACTTTTGATAATTGTAGAGAGCATATCAAGAAAGGCAAGGATGGGACCAACCCACTGTGCTGAATGCACAATGGATGGCAGAACACTCACATAAATTTTGCTTATATCTAGTAAATCCCAGTGCCATGGCTCTATTTAAAGTTTGCTATTGTATTCAATATTTTGTAAGGACTGTCCTCTTTCTGTCTTTCAGATAATATGGAAGTTATCAGGATGACAATGGGGAGATGTGGAATTGACAGAATGAGTTTCAGATATGGTGACTTGTTGTGAGAGACTGGACTATTAATGATTAATGACTTAAAATATTTGCTTATTTGTGGAAGTGCTAGGGTGCCTTGCTGAGGCCAGGTTTGTGCCACCCACTAAGGGAGGAGATGAGTTTTTGGGTGTGTAATCGCTAGTCTGCAATAGCACAGAGGAGGTGAACTATCAAGAGGCAAATCCTGCAAGGCAAGTTAGTGTTTTTTATCATGCTGATTGCCCTCACCTACAGAACTCATTCAGTTGTGTCCAGGAGGGAGGGTCTGATGGGGCATTACTGTCTCAGCTATGCTGAAAGGCAGCTGAGAAGGGATCATAAAGCATCAAAGAGCCCCAGAGCACCCATAGACTCATTTCTGGGGCCTTCCACCAGAGGACTGAAAGCTCCCCCTCACAGGGGAAATTTCTGGGTGTTACCAATGAGCCTGAGTGTATTTTTGTGGGCTTCTTCAGCCAACCCCAACAGATGAAGACCATCACTTTTACCTACAGACAACTAACTTGCAACAATCAGGTCTCAGCACAAGATGTACAGGTGGTCATATATTTTTACTCTTGTTCTTTCTTTCCTTCATTCTTTTTCTTTCTTTCTCTCCTTCTCTCTTTCTCTTCTTCTCTTTTTCTCTTTCTCTCTCTCTCTTTCCCTTTATGCCATTTCCTAAGTAATATTTTTATGTTTTTATACTGCTATATTACTATATTTAATAGTAAATGAAGCCACGTACCTGCTTTCCATTGCAACCAAGTGGTTCTAAAATAAACCCTACATATCTATATTTTTTTTTTTTTTAATAGCAGTTGGCAAAAAAAAATGTTTTAAGCATTTTGAGGAAAGCAGTCCTCCTAGACCAACTAGAAAATAAGAATACTCCAAAATCTAAGGCGATTTTGTTGTGTCACTCTGCAGATCTGCTCCTTTCATGGAAAACTACTACATAATGTAGATGTAGTCTCACTTTCCTAAATACTTTTTCCTGTGTTTGAATAATTTTTCACACGAAAGCTCAAATACGTAGGGAAAAGGAGTATGTGACTGTAGTGCTACTTTACAGTTATTAACTACTTAGCGAAAAGTAGCAGAATGTAAATCTTCAAGAAGACACAAAAAACAGATGTGTCTTTGAACTCCAGCCTACATAGTGTGTATTGCCAAAACACTGCATAGATATCATTCTGACTCTGTTTTTAACACTAAAGCTTTATAGCAAATTGTAGAGAGATCATTTTATCCATTTGAAAGTTACTGCTTATTAATTTCAGTAATCTGAGAATGATATCGTGAGAGAAACAGAAATATCTACTTGTCCTTCTTAGTATAATAAAGCCTCAGCAATTTTAATAACATAAATGCTTAATTGAAATTAAGTACTTCTTGTGAAAGCTATGCAATTCCAATTTTTGGAGCATACAGTTCTGACTTTTTAAACTTTTTTACAGCAAGTGCTTCTTTTAATATTCCTGGAAAAGACAAAATAATACTTTTTTTCTCTCAGATCTTTAGAAATTTTGTATAATGCTACTGAAGTCAAAACAGTGAAAAATTATGGTGAGGTCAGAACGCGAGTATAAAGGTCAGATGTAAGTCAGCAAATAACAAAGCCAATATGAGGATTGTGTGATTTTTTACACTTGCCTTAGTATTTTTTTCTTCATCTCACTGTTTTCCTCAAAAAGATGAGTTTGTACAAAAATTACGGGTGTGGGCATGCAACAAATATCAAAGTTATTGTTAAAGATGTAAAGAAACAAGTAAGGTGGCAAATAAACAAACAATTCTGTGTCCAGCGTTGTGTTTAAACTTATTTTTAAAAGAGTCTGACCCCTTACAAAGACTCTGAACTGGTTTGTCTTTCTTCTGCACAGTGAAATTTTATTAGAGGCAGACTGCAGTAGAAAATGCAGCCTTTTCATCAAAAGCCAGAACATTGTCAGCCACAGACAGAAATATAAAATTTTCTTTGACATTTGATAACGGGCTTCTGGCAAAATTGTGTCTTCTCCTCCTGATTGTCCTTGCAAATCATTCACCTTAAAAGGAGCAATGTGCATTATATCCAGATTTTGACCAGATTCTACTGATTAATAATATAGTTTTAAGTTTGTTGTATTCCGTTTCCTGTCTGTAGCTCAGTGACTGAGAATTTAATTATACTGTCATGGGTTGCTTTGGAAGTTTGATTCTTCATGGCAACCAGAGCCTGTTGCACCATATGCATGTGGTTTTACTTAATCTGTGAAATAACGTCCTTGTAAGATTTTTTAAAATTTTCAAAGGGTGGGAACATTAACCTCCACCTTATATTTTCATTTTTAACTGCCAAATCTGTTCTAGGAGAAATGCTTTGTCAAAGGACTATTACCAACGCTGGTAATAACTGAATGAAATGTCAATCTTTTCCAAATAAGATATTGTGCCCAAATGCTGAGCACTGAAAGAAAAAATTAAAGGAACATACCTGGGGGAGACATGATCCTTCCCATTTTTTTCTGTAAAGTATGATAAGTATAAAATACACCCCTGTCTTGGTTTAGAAGACAGGTAACTGCCAGGGGAAACCAGAGCCTCCCTTGGAATAGAGAATGTAAACCCCCCACCTCCGAATTGCTATAATTTTGAAATTATGGGGCTTTCAGGCAAAAGATATGGGAAGAGGAATACCAGTTCTTTACTAAGAATATTACAAACTACAAAGGTAGTGGTACAGAGAAAA
>WEIT01017793.1:45482-59388 GCA_013389985.1 Dryoscopus gambensis
CTTCTTCTGCTTCTTCTGCTTCTTCGTCTTCTGGCCCCTATCCATGAGAACAGAAGTTTCAGATAATACCATTGGCATTAAGCAATTATTAAAGGAAATACGTGAAATCATAGAATGATAGAATGGTTTGAGCTGGAAGGGACAACCTCCATGCCATAGGCAGGAACACCGTTCACTAGATCAGGTTGCTCAAAATACCATCCAACCTTGAATACTTCTAGGGAGGGGGCATCCAAAGCTTTTCTGAGCGATATGTTTCAGTGTCTCACCGCCCTCAGAGAAGAATTTCATACTTATGTCTCATCTAAATCTACCCTCTTTCAGTTTAAAGCCATTACCCCTTGTGCTGTCACTACATGCCCTTGTAAAAGTCCCTCTGCACTTTTCTTTTAGTACCCCTTGACAGAGCTGGAGCCAGAGGATCCATTCTGCCAAGCCTACATCTCAGATCTCTAGACTCTTTCATCCCCATACTTTTCTCTCTCTGATCCTTCAAGTCTTGAAATGCATCCCAGGATGGCAGAGTTCAGCAGCCCGTGGAGGACAACACGAGTAGGCTAAATCCTCTTCAAGAATTTGAGAACAATGGGTAAAAATTCTCCAAAGGTGATAATTGTACAGAATGCAGACTTTTTACTTCTTGGATCACTGGTCTAATCTCTGAGATGATACATTAAAAGACTGGCACAACCACCAACAGAATTAGAAGAAAAAGAGAATGTCTTCTCATTTTACAAAAAGAAAAAGAAAAGGTTGCACGTCTAACCTGAGAAGAGGATCTCAGAATGTAATACAAATCTGAAAATAACTTCTTCTTACAGCTCAGAATTAAATTTATAGACCCTGAAATGTATAGGGTTTCAGGTCCATTATGATTTCTCATTTTCTACTGACCAGTTCAAGATGGAATCTGTTTTACATCCCTAATGTGCTGCTTAAAACTTGTATATAATATATTTAATATTTACCCTTCAGCATGCACTATATTCTGCATTCTAAATGTCTAACACCACTATGTCAACACTTCTGTAAATCTACTCCTTGAATCTAAAATTTCTTAATACCAATATAGTCAATACATCTAAACTGGCCTTCTGAGTACAGAATAAGCACAACTGAAAGTAAAAACTTTTCTATTTTCTGAATTACTTAATTAAATCTTCTTAAATTATGTATCACATTAAACCTCTAAGTTACAGAGACTCACACCAGTTTTATCTTTCATTGTTTTTTCTTTTTTGGTCAAATTTTTAGGAGCACTTCTCTTGATGCCTATGTAATGTTCTGTTCTGGTTACTTCAGTTAAGATCGTTACCATGTTTAAGGTCTAATTTCTCCAACAAATCTTATTAAAATAAGTATGACAGTGAACGTGCCTCCTTTGCCACAATTTAAAAGATACAGCAATAATTATGCAAGATTATTAGAACCAATTGTTTAAGAAAAAGAAACTTCTGTTTAGGCTTTGTGTGTCATAAATTGTTTCGATCTTTCACTAGGCTCTTCCCATCAAACTACATTTTCCCAAGAGGATATAGAAATAGGCTCTTCAAGACCAAATTAAAAAACTAAGGGATTTAAAATACTGACCCTTTCTATCAAATAAACTTGAACTGCAAGATGATGAAAGGCTCCGAGAATGTTCTGGTGGAGGACAACTAATCTATATTGCTGATGTGGCAACCACAATGAAAGAAAACTCATTTTTATACTAGAAATTGAAAACATTACTGTCAGTTAATAAAACTAATTTGTTTCAATTAATAATACCCATTGAAAAGTTTTACATTTCCAAGCTTAAGTACTATTAGGCTTACACAAATTTAGAATCAGGAGAAATAATAAATATTATTTATTTGCATTTATGAAAAGAATTGAACTTATAAGCAATTAATTTTTCATTAGAAAAGAGAAAAAATTACTGAGCTACCATTATTGCTCATTTAGAAAAAAATCACATTAAAAGCAGAAGCTCAGAACTTGAAGTAGTACTGTAGAAAGCTGATATTAAAATAATATTTTGTGTTTTCTTGTGTGTGGGATATAGCAAAATTTATTAGAACTAGTAGAAAAAAAACATAGCTTGTTGAGCACATGCAATTAGGTGAAAAATCTGTAAAGACGACTAACACATTAGGTGATTTCTAAAGTAATACTTCCAGTTCTAAATAATAACCATTTCCAGCTGAGCTACATAGCAGAGAAATGCTAGGTGAAGATGTGTTTCAGTGGGCATTTTACAGGAAAACAATTTTCATAGGATTTTATGAGAAGAAACTCAGAATATCTTTCTTGCAGGAAAAGTGATTTGCAGTCAGACATCTTTTCTTCTGCTTATGTTATGAAAATGGATAATGGCAAAATTGGTTAGCCTGAACTAAACAACTTGTAAACAAATTTATGTTCACTACTTAACAATGTACATGGCCTCTTTCTACAGCTAATTCATGAACACAGCCTGTGATAACCTGTTGCCGCCTGGTGTGATGGAAGGTGCCGCAACCTTCCCGAAAACGTCTCCACAGGGCGAGCTGCTTTGGTAGGGCCGCCACGCCCCAGCTGGCGAGTTCGGATGTGCCAACAGCTCCCAGCCTTTCCCTCTGTTGGGCCTCCATGGAAGGGTCGGGCTCCTGGAGGGAGCAGCCCAAAAGGGGTCAGGCTCTCACAGGAGCGAAAGGAGGCAGCATCCACCTCAGCCACCGGCACTCACACACTCGCAGGCGGACAACAAAAGAGCCAGGAAGGGTCCCCGCATGGTGTTCCAAGAGAGGGTTTATTGCAGCCTCATCTTGAAGGGTACCAGCGGCCAAGGACAAAATTGAAGACAGGGTTTGGGGTTTATAGATGGGATCCATGGGGCAGGCAGAGCATCAGGACCAATGGTATGAGGGCACAGGGCAGTACATAGGCGGGATGAGGCCAAGGGAACCAATAAGGATACCGCAAAGGAGGGACTAAGGTACAAGGGCTTATGGGGAAGCAGGGAAGGGAGAACATTCTAGGGTACATACATATAAGGGATAAAGGGGCATGGAAAACAACAAATCAATCAAGGGAACAGAACTGGGGTACATTAGCATAATGTGTCCTAGGAAAAGCCTGTCACTCAGGCCTGGGGGAGGATTTCTTGCCACAGCCCCTTAGTGGGCTGGGTCACCGCAACGATAACTTGGTTTGAAGGGAGGTACTGCAAAGCCATCACACGTGAAGTCTTTGTGAGATACTGATGTTTGAGAAGATGATGATGTAAACTGCTAAAGCAGAGATTTTGCAGAGAACCCTGTAAGTTAAGCCCTGTAGGGATTAACTACTCAGAACAAGGGTCAACAATTCCCTTTTGATTATTTGGTGATACTAGTAAATCTTGTATTTGCAAGCTAGCAAATTCCATATTGCGAGAGCCTGCAGTTTGCAAGCAATGGGTACAAGAATATCTGTACATATAAATATGTTTGAAAAAACCCATAAGTTTTTTGAGGGTAGAATAAAGTGTATTCTAAAGGCTCAGTGGTCCTAAGTCATATACTATCTTCTTTTGGCTTCTGTAGAAAGAGAAATGAAAAATCAAAATTTAAATTCTGTTTTTGCTGCAGAAATGATGTTATGGGCTTAGAGCCTCTAGAGCTTTTCTGCAAGAGATTTTCAGTTACTCAGAACACAAAAAGCAATACATGCTTATCTCTTGAAATCTAGACAGCAGTGCAATAGTCTGCCTTGACTCTTGGCCCATCTAAACCTGTCAGACATTTTTCTTTTACGAGATAATGAATTTTCACTAATGAAGAAATTCAGACTATACTGACATAAAGTTAAGGGTATTTGGTCCAGTGTCTTCAAATCATGGCATCACTGACACATGTAAAAACATCTCCCCTGTTTCCATGTGGGCATAGTTAAGGGACAGAGGTACCAGAAGAAATAAGTTCCAATACTTGCTCTCATCTGCTTTGGTGTTGTAATTGAGGCAATAAGCAATTAACTCTAATTATTCCCATGAAGATAAGCAAGCATGACCTTGATCTGATATGGCTAGGGAATTAGTGGGGTGTATCAGAACGTACAATCACTGAGAAGTAACTTTTCATAGTAAATCTACTCTTTAACATGGGAATTTTATTAGAAGTGTATGTTAGTTGGTAATGAAACCCATGAGCTTGTGAGAAATAACAGCTATTCCAGGTGTCTTCTGAGTGCACTGAATGATCAACTAGGGTTTTAATCAGACTTAGATTCGCAAAAGCTATTTCTGTATAGATGTTAGCTTTAGGTGTTTTGAAAATGAAATTGGAGAGGGAAGATTAATGTAAGGACTTCATTAAGTGGCACTAAGATTGCTAATTCATCCTGCTATTTCTGCTTAGGAATGCAAGATTAGGATTTATTTCTATCTGAAAGAAGCAGAATTTTAAAAATAGCATAAAATCCATTACAATGATGAAGAAAAATGGTAAGAGTCTAGAACGATGTTTTAATTAATACTGGGCTAACCCTAGGCGACTGGAAATGTCAACTGCAATTGGCTGTGTCAAACAATGTGTGCCGTCTAGTGACCAAAATGATGATGATTTGAGGAAAGCAGAAAAGAGGAACTGTAAAGCACCTAATACTAATGCACATGAAACTTAAAAAGGAATGAAAACAGCAGTCATGCTGGACTGAGCCACAGATGCTGGCACTAAGAACTAGCTTCTGGCAGTGCCAGACTAGTTTAATCCAGGGTTTACTAGAAAATATGATTGTGAAAGTAATGCATATTTTTCAATGTCTAATTTTAACTGCCTCGTCTTGGCTCCTCTTTGTCTGTTTTTTTAATGCATAAAATGAAAATACAAATTAAATTTTTTCCCTTCTCTCTCTTTTGTGGAGAAGATTGGAGTCTGAAATTCAACTTCAGCAAGTTCATTTTCTGCATGAAATATTATCATGTGGCCCACTGTTTAGCAGAAAAAATGCTATTTCAAGTTCTCTGGAGGTTTAAGAGATATTTTATTTATACTGCAATATTACTGTTTTCACCAACTTCAGAGGACAATGTAAGGAAAAAACCTGCTGAAAGCCAAAATGTTATCTTATAAATAGAGCATGTATCTACTTCATCTTTTGAATACCATTTATTTTCTGAAAATGGAATGTGCACCAAATAAATAATATTTCATAAAACTGATAGCTGATAGACTTTTTTCTGTAAATTTTAAGTTCTTCTCAAATACAAGGTTCTATTGTGTCTCTCTAGGATTGACAAAGTTCTCTCGTATATTAAATAGCTTTGAAGATGTTTTTGTTCTGGTCAGAAATGTTATTCTGACTTCAAGAGTGCATCAGTTGCTAAATAAGAAATAACTAAAAACCAAAACCCAAAGCCAGTAACAAGAAAATGTAAATGACTGTGTTGCGGTGGCTAAGTCCACATTACACACCCTGTGTTGCTACGAAGTGGTCTCTCCCCACACCACTGTGCCAGAAAGTTCTCCCTTCATCGAGACCCCACTGGTCCCTGGTCCTCTCTCCCCTCCCCTCCCCACTCCCACTGGCCCCTGTTGTGTCACTCAACCTTGCCTCTACTCCCCAGCCCTCAGACAATTGGCTTCTGATGCTCTGCCCACCCCTGGGACCCTCCGGGATAAAACCACGCGTGGGCTTTTGTTCTGTGTTCTTTGCCTCTGTTCCCTTCAAGTGTGTTGGTTCCATTAATCGCCTCAGAATTGCACGCAGAGAACCCCTCTCTCCTTTTTGTCTCCGGCCAGCGCACAGGCCGTGTGTGTGAGTGGCTGCTCACGACCACCTGTGGGGGTGAGATGGTGTGCACGCGTGGGTGCTGGCAGAGCACCGCCTAAGCGTTCCCATGAGGGACCCCATGGAAAAAACGCAGCATCGATCCACCGACGCCCCTATGGCTATATGACTTTTTTCAGGCACTGCCTGGAGCACTGACTGAAATGTAACTATAAATCTCCTGGAATAATATTGGAGAGACTACTAAGTAAAAGTTTCATAGGTGGGTGCAGAAATGCAATATAGTCTTGTGCAATTTGCTGTGGAGTACTTCTGAGTAGCCCTTCAATCAGCGTGACAACAAATAGTTGGAATGTCTCAGCCCAAGTTAGGAGGGAGATGGAAGTTTTCCACTAAAATAGAGAGGCAGACAGGCAGACATGTCAAATCTCTTGGACTTTATGAGTCACCCAAAGAATTATCTTCAGATTGAAAATTGTGTTTAGTTGTTTTGTTATCTATGTAGCATATTCTACTGTTAATTATGGCAGGATCTGAAAATCTTCCTGTGAAATACTTAACCATATGACTAATATCATCCACCTCTTCTTTGTTTTGTCATCTTAGCTTCCAGAGCATTATACACAGTAGGTTAATTCGGTTTTTAGGGTGTTTTAATTACTAGTAGTAGTCCAATAAGTATGCTAGAGGGAGAGAGATCAGAGGCAAGCTCCTTGCCCTTGGAATAAAAAATAGTGATATTGGTACTGGTGTTTAGTTTCCAGTCTTTCTTTTACTGTGCTTTCCAGAGTTTTGTCTCAGGAGGGTTTAGAAAATTTTCTGATGTATGTTGATATGTGAACTAGACATTTTACTAACATCTAAATCTTTTTGTCCTGAGTTCATCTATAGTTTTCTGTCACGTGAAGAAAAAGCCTCTTACTTTCCTTTTGCATTTGTGTTAGGTAAGTATTTTTTTGCACATATCTAATTTACTGGAGTTGGTCACAATGGTTTTTCCCAACTTTAGTTGCTGTTATGTTGAATACAGTTAGTGGTTAACTAAGTAGCTTTTTAGTATTAAATGGCAGTTTACTATACTAAATGTGGTTTTCAAAAATTAAAATTATTCATTCAATTGGAACAAGAGTGAAAGTAGTGCAAATTAATGACTAGTTTTCTATGCCATGTCAGTCTTGTTCTACAAAGGTCAGATGTGCATCCCTTGTCTGTCTCATATGGACACTGACAAACATGCATTATTACTGCACTTCATGGGCACTGCTGCAGTGCACACTTTTCCAGTCCACAGCCTAGAGATATGGACATTTACTTTCACTGTTCCTCCTAAAAGTCATCTTTGGACAAACACATAGTAATGCTTGCTGGATGGCAAAATGTGTGCGTAGAAGCAAGTAGGAGGATATGGGTGGAGCTGGGCCCATCTGATGATGGTTCTGTGATCAGAACCAAGCACTCTGTGCTCTAGGAAGATTACAAATTTTTCTCTAGCGCAAGGCAAGAAAAATTAAAAAATAATCTTGGCTTTTTAAACTGACCTCTGGAATGAATCTGCAATCCAATGACTGAATAAACTGAACTCTCATGCAGTTGGAAGGTAGGTGACTGAAATGACAGTTACCTTGGGCAGTTTCTGAGAACCTAGACTTCTCAGTATTGTAGGCTTCAAGCTCTAATCTAATTGCCTGGTTGTTCCTATATGATTTTAATGGTGATTTTGTCTGTGCCTTAGGCTCGCCACCCCTATATACACACAATGTGAAACAACTTTTATACCAGCAGCAAGTATGCTCTCATTTGTTACTTACCCTCTGTACCTTCAAGTCAGTTTAAAATCAACGTTTTAATTTTTTTTCTCATTTTAGTTCAAATTGCTTTTCCATGCTGCATTAAGTGACCAATTTTTATATTGCAAAACATTTGAGTTTGAATTGTAGATATTGTATGAACATACTTAAATGACAGCTTCCTCATGTTATGGTGATATTTTACACCACGTAAAGTGTGTTTAAATTAATTAGATTTAGAGGAAGTGCAAATCAGGTAACAATAGATAATCGCTTTATTCCTGCAGTAGTTATTGCTTCAGGCAGATGGGATTATTTAATAACTCTCTGATGAAATGCAGTGACAGAGGATCTCAATGGTGTACCTGCCAGAATGTCTAAGAAAACTGAAGGTGTAAGTGAAGAAACTTGAAAGAAGTACTGATCCAGCATACTTATAGCAAAGGTACATTTTCTGTGATTTTTATACTTTATATTATTTCCTTAATTAAAGGAAAAAAAACCAACTAAATAAAAGCTGTGCTCTGAAGGCTAAGAAGTCATTACTCATGATTATTTGCAACTCATTTTGACTCAGCTCAGGACAGTTGTCAAGCACTGGCTTTTCAAATCATCTGAGTGTGGCAGTCAGCTGCCTAAACACATGTAACCAGTGCAACTTCAGAGGTTTCATATCTATTAGTCCTTCATCTGTTACCTAACTAAGGCATGGTTATCCTTGTAGGTCTTGTGTCATATCTACTGGCCTCATTTCAGACACCCTAGAGCACCTCATGTAGTCTACATTTACACAATTGAATTCTATACTCAATGTACCCCAGCTGTAAGATAAAATATTGCTGAAAACAGACCACAGCATAACAGTATAAGTCCTTCCAAAATGTTGTGGATTTTTTTTTCCCTTGATGTTGCACTGGGGAACAAAGATTTATGGTCAAGGCACAGCCCAGAGCCAATGAGCAAGCTGTTGGAAATCAGAAGAGAAAATAGAACTTATTTGCCACCTAGAGAAACAGTGGGAATTGGGTAAGTTCTAACATCAGCTAAAGCCTTTGTATTCCATAGGAGTATCACTAACAAGCTATCGCATGGGTGGTGGAATATGTTCACCCTCAGGAAGAATTCATAAGGATAACAGTCCATGTCCTGATGAAACTTGTAGAAAATAAAAGAATGAGCACCTGGTGTAAAGAGAAACAAAACAAAATGTGTCAGAAAACTGAGATATGCCTAATTTTGTACTGCTGTTGTAGATATTATACTAGTTTCTTGAGTAGGCTGAATGTATTTCTAGAGTATACTAAGATCAGAACCAAGGAAGATATGGTAACTGACTTCCCACTAATTGTGTACTCCTCAGAAAAATCAGAACTTGGATATTTTATACCTTTAGAATGCTGTTAGTCAGATTTATACAAAATTTCCATAGAATTTAATAAATAAGGTATTATCTGCAGCTGGGAAAGCAGTGTGGATTTTGAGTTTTTAGGGTTTTTGAATGGTTTCTGACTGAAAATATAGGAAAGATGGTTTGGTCAAAATAACATGGAAATGATGATACTTTTAATTGAATATAAATGAAAAACAGTCAACAGGAGTACAACTGTAGCCTGGAAAAATGCAAATATTGTGTCAGACCTTAGCTAAAATTTTCTAGCTTACTCTCAGTTACTGTGGTATGATGATGTGGCCCTGAAACAGCAGCCTGCATGCTCTGGTAGGACAAAGTCTTAGAAATTTTCCTAGAAAGAGAAAGAAACTGGCAGCTGTGTTAACTTTACAAATTCCTCTATGTATGTGCATGAGACTACCTCTATTGCAGAAAATATATAGATCACCTGTGGTATAAAGGTGGGTTTGGTTGCTTTCCACTTTTGATTATATCTTTGTTATGGATTGTTATGAACTAAAAACTTCCTGAACATTTAATGTAATAAAATGAGGCCAAGATACTGGCCATACCATATGCTGATTTCTAACTCTAAAGTACTCTGGTATGAGCTAAGATGGCATTGAAGCAAGGACTTAGTATCTTTTTAGCACATCTGGAATAGGAAACCAGAAGGTGGTAATAACTTTGAAAACAACTAGTAACTGGTTTTAAATGCAAGGAAAGCCAAAGGAATTGGCCTTGAGTTATAAAACTAGCAATATCATTGGTGACCTATTCTAATTATCTAATTTTGAAGACATATACTGTTAAGACAATAACCTTCAGGGGCAGCAGGAAAAGGGCTCTGGGCATGGGCCAGAATACCATCCAGGACTCAAAATATTGATCAGTAAGTGCTGTTTACCGGGTCTATGCTGGCTATCTAAACTGGGCTGGGGAGACATGATCCTTGTCAGGTTGTGAGTGCCATAGAATAGAAATCTTATACTAGAAGATTTATAATAGACGCTTCTATTCACCTGCTAAACCCATGCTCCTTAGTAAATAAATTTCAGGTTATGTCACTGAGTAATGCGGTTCTTTTTTTCTGTAAACCCACTCTATATCCCCCCTGTGACATGTATACACAGCTGTCACAGATGTCTCATCCTCATGCTTGTCTGATTTATGTGTCACAGTACCTGAGATAACTCAACTGTGTCTCTATTAGGATTTTACAAGTATATCACATTAGTCACAAAACCAAGATACATACAAATTACTATAATCTTGACTGCAACTCAGGTTTTCTTAGCGACAGATTTCAGTACAGTACTTTGCAGAATAGTGGCTGTTGTATCACTGTGAGGGGGTGAATGAAAGTGCTTTGAATCATTTCATTACTTCATCAGCAACAGAGGATGCAAATAATCTTCTAGAAGACATTGAAAAAAACCTCTGTAAATGCTAGAAACAGATTAATAGATATCAATTAATAGCTAAAATTTACCTACAAATACGTAGCTTATTAAAAAAGACAAAAGTTAGCATGTGGAAAATTTATATTGTCTATATAAACCAAAGTTTGAGGATTTATTGACTGAAAAAAACCGTTTTGAGATCACAGTAGGTTTTTTCAGGCCTAAGAAAAATTTTCAGCAGAGATTTTAGGACAAGTTCATAAGTTTTTTTTCAGAAATTCTTGATCCTGGAACTCCGCTGTTTTCCCACCAGTCCCATCTTAATTTGGAAAACCTAGCCTAATCTGTGCTTTCAGTTTTGTCACTGTCTTCTACCACAGTAGGTTATTTGGGATTTCAATGAGGAAAACATTTACTGGCTTGATTTTACACATATGCTTCCACACACTAAGTATATACTTCTGTTTTTGCTTAAGTGTTTCTGCTCCGAAATAAATTAAGTAAATATGCAAAACTGAATGCTTTTGGGTTTTGTTTGCATTTTCTGTCTCATTCTATCCAAGGATGCAGCAGGCTTTCCTGAAATGTAGTGTTGACAGCAAGATTTATAATATGGAATTACAAAAATTTGCTCATGTATGGATAAAGATGCTCATGTTTTTAGAAGCTGGTCTAATATATTAAAATATTAAGTCTACTTATTTAACTCTTGTAACCATTAAGAAAGATCAAATTTTTTGCCTATTGAATTAGTATGATAACAATAGTCATGCAAGCAGTGTCTGATGTGTTCAGATTGAGCTTGTATTTAGTTCTAGTGGCAATGTTTAGATTGATGAACAATGCAAATGAATCATTCTTGGTCCTTGGCACTGGGGTATATTTGTAGTGTAATGAGATAATGAAGAGACTCTGACTTTAAATTAAAAAAAGAAACTAAAAGGGAGAGTCTTGGGGATATGAACAGTTGAAAACAGAGAATAATAATTAGCTTTTCCATTTCCCTCTGCTCTTTTGCCCTCTCTTCCTCAATCCCTTTCCATTATAGCCTATTTAAGAATTATAGTTCATGTATTTTTGCAATAATAGGAGTATTTGAATCAGAAACAAAATGTATCACATGTAGGACATTCATTTTGAGCATGCTATATACAAAGGTGGAATTGAAGAGACATTCATTTCAGATTTCAGTGTTTTGAAACTTTTCATTTTAGATTTCAAAAGCTGCAAGTACATGATGATATTTGATGTATTCCAAAAGTGATATTTCATACATAGCACATCTGATATTTATTAAAAATGCCAGAAAAAAACCCCCATTCTACCTATCGTAATTTAAATATCTTCTTCATACTCTCTTCAGGATACTTTAAAACAGGCCTAGAAGGGTCTATTAAATTGCATTTAAGCCCAGTACACTTTGCAGGTGTCCAGTATAATGAACACTTTAAATGGCTATGCTCTAAGGTTAATTTGTTCTGTAAAATTGCCCAGACCCCCCCTAGAGTATTCATTAGTAGAATAAAACAGAGACCTAATCCAGATAGATGCTAAAGGATTATCATTATTGCTGTAAGGATGACTTTGAAAAAAATTCTAATTGGAATTGCTGCATGGGGACTGAACAAACGCAGCAGATGATGATAAATACGGGGTTTCAGACCTCTCTAACTAAATTCTGAGACTGGGGTAAAATAAAGTGATCAAACTCATCTGAAAACAGATAGCTACCTCAATTTACTGCAGAATCTCTTAGAGTGGCATGAAAGATAAAATTATACTCAACTGCATATAATTACACCAAAAGTCAGTACAATACAATTAGAGCTAAAAGACCATTGCAACATTCATTTTGCTTTTAGCAGCATCTTCATTGCAAATAGTCTTTTGTCTCATTAGTGCAGGACTGACAGATTTAAACCTGTAGTTATACAGATTCATCTATAACAATATCAAACAAGATATTTTCTTTCCTCTCTGCATTATGTAAAAAGGACAAATTTTCTGCCTGACCTATTAAACACAAAAGAGAATTAACATTATCAAAATAAAAAAAAAAATAAACCATCTTATTTTGCATTCAGATCTATAAGTGGTAAAATTCCTGTGTCGTGAATCCACAGTTTATATGTTGTTAAAACAGATTGGGAATTAAATCCTTGATCAGGTCCATCAAATACAAGTTTTCATTTCTTGGTTGTTATAGGTTTTATTGTTAGTAAAAGAAAAGAAAAAAGTTTTCCACTCAGCAGTGAGGTTCACTGGCAGAACACAGCCTTCAGGGACAGGGAACCCACAGCTTCTCTGGGCAACCAGTTCCAGTGCCTCACCACCCTCACAGAAAGCATCTAAATCTAAGCCTACTCTCTTTCAGTTTACAGCCATTACTCCATATCCTACTACTACTTGCCTTAGTGAAAAACCTTCCCCAGCTTTCTCGGAGGCCTCCTTTAGGTACTGAAAGGCGGCTATAAGGTCTCACCAGAGCCTTCTTCAGGCTGAACAACCCCAACTTTCTCAGCCTGTCTTCACAGGAGCGGTGTTCTATCCCACTGATCAACTTTGTGGCACTCCTCTGGACTTACTGCAATATGTCCATCTCCTTCCTGTGCTGCGGACCACAGAGCTGGATGCAGTTACTCCAGTGAGGTCTCAGGAGAGCAGAGGGGTGGAATTCCCTCCCTTGCCCTGTTACCCACGCTGCTTCTGATGCAGCCCAGGATGTGTTTGGCTTTCTGGGCTGTGAGTGCACATGGCCAGGTTGTGTCCAGCCTCTCACCCAACAATGACCCTAAGTCCTTCTCAACAGGGCTTCTCTTTATCTGTTCATCCCACAGCCTGTGTTGATACCAGAGGCTGTCCTGACTCAGGTGCAGTACCTTGTACTTGGTCTTGTTAAACCTCATGAGATTCTCATGGGCCCAATTCTTGAGCTTGTCCAGATTCCTCTGGATGGCATCCCCTCCTTCAGGTGTGTCAACTGCACCCTCAGCTTGGAGCTGTCTGCAAACCTGATGAGGGTGCACTCAATCCCTTTGTCTATTTTAAATTACTGTGTTTGTATCTGCATCCACTTTAGCCAAATTTTCTGAGAGCTGAAATTTTAATTCACTTTTAAAGAGCTTTAAGATAGCCCTGGTTAAGTATTTTTGAGGTTGGGTTTTTTATTAGCAGAAGAAATATTTCCTACTGAGCTAGGATTTTCCAGCCTGGGATTTAAATTTCAATCCATTTATACCTACAAATATTATCCAAAATATCAATGGAAGAATAATATCAGAAAGCTACCATATCCATTATGTAGAATTTAAAGATAAATAAAGAGCCAAAAATTTGGGGAAAACAAAAAATAGAAAGTCAATTTAAAAATTATTTTTGCAAAACATGTTGAGGCAGACTAGTGAAAATATCTTTAAGTATATTTTTCATCAGTCTTAAAGCAAATACCATATCTACATTCTTTCATTATACTGTTTACTTAAAATTGCTAAAGGTTATAACTGAGCAAAGCCTGAATAAAAAAATGCCATATAACTCAAAAAGATTAAAATTATGTGATTTTGCTGATCTGATTTGAACGCTTTCCGGGTTTT
>WEIT01017794.1:1506-25814 GCA_013389985.1 Dryoscopus gambensis
AAGAAGAAACACCAAGTTCAGAGTCTTTGATGTCTAAATATAGTCCTAAATTCTTTTATGCTATTAAACATGCTTAAAAATAAAATATATTTTGGTGTGCAAAAAAAAATTATCCCGTCACTTCCCACTGAAATCTATGTATAATCATTATATCATATTCCAAAAGCTCCTTAAGGAGGAAAAAAATAGTCACAATCAAAGTATAGTCCTTAGCAGTTGTGTTTTTCATACAGTTATGTGACTCTTTTTTTTTTTTACCCCATTTCTAGCTTGAGATTTTGCAACAGCTCCTATTGTAGAAGCCAGTAAGAAACTTACATTCCCAGGAACATCTCCAAAGTGCTTAGGAATGAAAACTGTTCTGCTGCTATCTGTGCTTACACACAAGTGCCCCAACCGGAATTTAATTTGTTTCATTGACTTTGAGAGCACTACCCAGCTGGAAAAATGTTCTGGGAAAGAAGTTTCCCTGTGGTACTCGATACACATCCCAGAAGATGCCAGAAAATTGCATTGCCAATTGCATAACACAATTAATTTCAGGCTGATGTGAACATGGTTTAGTTCAGCTGCATGTGCCAGTGAAGTCACAGTCTTGAAATACACTCTACTGTAGGTCTACCTGCATCTACATTTTTTCTCCCTTTCTCTCCTTCTCTTATTTTTATTTTAGTGTTTCACATTTATGTGCTACTGCAGAGCCTTTCTCTCCTCCTGAGCTAGTGCTAGACAAAAGAATCCTGACTGTTGTGTCAAACATGATACATGAGTGGAAGCCAAGTTGAAGGAGTGTTTAAATGTTCACATTATAACAGGTACTGTAACTCAGTGCACTTGGGAAATCCACATAACCTTTTATTGTGGTTAAGTAAACACTTTTAGGGGAATATATACATTCTCTCATCTAGCTTCATGCCCACAGTGTGTTAAAATAAATTTTGAACAGACAGCTACTCTTTGAAGAAATAACAGCTTCATTCACACACTTGAAAGAAGTGATTATATAAGCACTAGATAAATTTGCCACAGACCTTTTAATGAAATTGAATTACATAAGGTAGGGCAAGGGTTCATTGTGAGGTATCATAGCAATATACCTTAGTACATTTTAAAGCATGGACATCAAACATGACATTTGTTCATCTCTCTTAAAGCCTATGTTAACAGTACAGCACACTGAAAGATATCTGCTGAAAGGTGACTATGTGTTCTCCCACAGAACCCTTTAAAAATTAATGTCTGCTGGTCTGAGGGGTTGAGTTCAAATTAGTTCCTTTTTTGTGACAAAATGTGTAACATGCTGCTTATTATAGTGCACTGCCCTTTTCTCTATAACTACAGCTAGCTGTAGATATAGAAATTGATGACTTCCTTTGCTGCTGCCGGAAGGCAGGAGGCAGTGGAGAAGGACATCACCACACAAGAATCTCTCTCCCACTGCTCCGTGGGCCGGCTGGAAGAGGTGTCAGTGCCTAGCTTCCAGTTTCAATATCTCACGGTGAAGGGCTGAGCAGCACATAAGCTTAGCTTCTTCAAATTCACTGCACCAACCATATCAGTCTCTGCAGAAACAATCTTCCAGTAGAAAGTATTAGCAGAACTAGCACTTCTCACAGTATGCTTCAGGCATTTTATCCTCATTCAGACAGTTCACTTATTACATGTTTGAAAACATAACTGAAGAAAAAAGTACTCCATTCCTGTCCATAGTCCTTGATTAATGGAGGTAGGCACATCCACCCTTTAAGTGACTCAGCCTGGAGCTATTAGCTGATCAGAAGGGCTTAAATAATTTCTGATTTCTCACAGTGAATCTCTCCCTCGGAAGTTTTGTCTCTCTTTTCCTCTGCTCCCTTCTCAACTTTCTCCAAGGAATGCTCTTGCAGTGTGGGAGGCAGGCTGGTGTCCTATCAGTAACTTTATAGGAGTTATTACACACTCCTTGCTCTTAAAATTCAGTTTGTTTATTTAGGACCCTATGTTAACCTGATAGTGATGGAATGAAGTGCCCCAGCTTGGCATTCGCTGTGAATGCAAGCAAAGAAAAGGCTTCAGTGTGTTTAACTGACCTTTCACAACAATAAATCCTTACTTAAGGATGCCAGTATATGGATATGGCCTGCAAAAGAAATGTTTTAAGGAACCTGGATTGAAATTCCTTCCCAAAGATCTCCTGCTGGGAGAGCACCAGTGAGCAATTGTGCTAAAGAAATGCAGCGTCTAAATTTTTTTATGTCTTATGTGTTTAAATAGAATTAAGAGGTATTATCTTGCCTTGATAGGCTGAAGTTCTCCTTGATGACCTCTTGAGGCTCATTACATAGTGGAAAAGGAAAAAAAAGGTATTTCTCTAGAGGATGATTCAGATCAGAAAATTATTTTAGCTTTATTGTATATCTTTTTATTTATGAATGGACAACTATAAAATATTTTTTAAGGAATATTAATGCACTGGGATATTTTTCCCTCTAGTTTTTTGTTTTTTTTTTTTTATTTAGCTTAAAACCATCTGGTTAAAGATCTTTGCCACTTTGTTCGGGGCCTCTGTTTTAGTCATCTCAATAGCCACCTTATCATAGGGTTTTCTTTTTCTCTTTCTCTTTTTTTTTACTAGAGAGAGTAGTGTCTTTGTGAATTAGACATCAGTTCTGTTCCTTAATGGTAGGTGTGGAGAAAAACAATTCAGACAAAAGATCTTAGATCTTGATCATAATAGTCTGACTTTTCTGAAATAAATTCAATTTACATTGCTTTTCACTTTTTTTTCCAGTCTTTTTTTTTTTTTTCCCCCAATTTCAACTGCTTCTTTCAAGGCCTGTTATTTCTTGACTATGTAGCTAAGATGAACCTAAAGGAGTTTGTCCTCTTTCAGCTCTTTTTGTGAATTTGCTATTCAACCATTGGCGTAGTGAAACTTTAGATACGGTGGAAACAGTTTATAGGGAAACTGGTGCCAAATATTAATATATTTAACTTGCACTTGAAGTCAGGTGCTTTCAAGGAAGAACTTTTGTTCAAGACACATCAAGAGAAAATGAAAACTACAGAAGCAACAGAAATTCATATATATGCTGCTATGAGGAGGGAGGAGAAAATGGAGCCTATGGATAGTTATATAGATATACGATCTTGTGCACTTATTTATTCTGTGCAGAATTCCCTGATGATGACAACTTCTTGAAGTTCATAGTCCATAGGAGTGACTTTTGCTTAGATATGAATGGTTTCATTCTTTCTTATACTTAACAACGCCCTAGCAAAGAAGCAATAGTTGAAATTTTAACGGGGAAGAAGTTTGAATGCTTTATGCAAGTGAATTAAAATGTTGTTGAAATTTTGCAGGGTTCTTAATTGCTCTCTCTGTGTTTCTCCAATCCAAAATGACTACGGTATAGCAACAGTGGAACTCATAGTATTAGTGTGAACAAAGTGAATTCCATTAGCGCTGATTTGGTAAAACGTGTACTGGAACATAGTAGTCAAATCCTGCTTTAATTTGAATCAACTTTTCCAGAGTTTTAAGATTATTGGTGAACATTACTATGCAGCAATCATTCCATTTACGTTTCCTGGTATTCATGCAACTGCACTATTATACTTTTGTGCTGAACCTGAACCACCGGCACAAAAGTGAACCTTCCTCATGGGTCCTGCAGTGCTGAAGTTTACTTACCACAAGTGAACTT
Organism: Dryoscopus gambensis; assembly: GCA_013389985.1. Classification (NCBI taxonomy): domain Eukaryota; kingdom Metazoa; phylum Chordata; class Aves; order Passeriformes; family Malaconotidae; genus Dryoscopus; species Dryoscopus gambensis. The sequence continues at coordinate 5,193 of WEIT01017794.1, forward strand.
GGGTTGCAAATCAGGACAGCACCGTTTCCTCTGTCTCTTTGCAGTGGTGGATCTGAACCTCCTGAAGGAGGAGGCGCGGCTGTACAGTTGCACTCCTCGCAACTTCTCCGTGTCCCTGAGGGAGGAGCTGAAGAGAACTGACACCATCTTCTGGCCACTGTGCCTGCTGGTGAAACGTTGTGGTGGAAACTGTGCCTGTTGTCAACAGAGCTGCAATGAGTGCCAATGTGTGCCAACAAAAGTCACCAAAAAATACCATGAGGTGCGCTCTTTTTTTACATTTGCGTGTTTGGAAATACTGAAAGCCAATTAAGCAGTTTATTTTTAATAAAATGAATACACCAATGTTGATATTTTAATATTTTATGTATTGCACTTCTAGTAAATATTTTTTAGCATTTTAATTAGGTACTGCATTGGAAAAAGTAAAATATTCCTTGTTAATATACTTTTCTGTGCAACTATTAATTCATTTCTGAGGTATTTCCTGGTGCAGTTCAGACATATCACAACCATACCTTTTGTTCTTCTTTCTCTGGTGGTAGATATCAACTTTGTGAAGAAACAAATACTTGTTAATTGCTGTTGCTATACATTGATAGTTAAAATTATTTATTATAGAATTATTTAATTGCGTTAACTCTACTGTTTGCTCTTAAATAAAATTAAGTGGGAATCTGAAACTGCAAGACTCTTCTTTGGTAAAGCAACATGATTTAATCATGTTCAACATGATTTAATCAATTTTGTAAACAGCTTGAGGTAAAAGCAAAAATAGTAATGAGTGGGTGGAAATAATGAAGAAATTCAGTTTAAATATGCTTCCTGTCATCCAGTGTGGTTCCAGTGCAATCTAGCTCATAGTCTAGGTGTGTGATGAAGCCCTTGCTGTTTTCTTCTCCTTCAGGTTCTTCAGCTGAAGCCAAGGATTGGTGTCCGAGGATTGCATAAATCATTGACAGATGTACCCTTGGAACACCACGAGGAGTGTGACTGTGTGTGCAAAGGGAATACTGAAGGATAAAAATGATTTAACTGTGCTGTTTTCTTTCAAAGCACATTCAATCAATGGCTGATTCTATTATGGGGCTTGTGCATTATCTCCTTCTGTAATCTCAGTTGTTTGCTTTGGGGATCTTCCATCTTGAAGATTTACAGTGAGCTCTAAAAAGAGGAGAAGCCAAACTGGGATTAGATGTTGTGTGACAGTTCTGTTTGGAGGCCCAGTGAAAGGATGGGAGAAAGGCATCAATGAGGGATTTAAAATATATGTATTGTTGTTGTTCCCCACAATTTTCTTGGCAATACATGGATTTATAATTTAGGAGTAAAAATAGAGTTAGAAGGCTGACATCATGGACACTTGATCCTGCTGGCTGTCTCATTTCTGCAACTCGAGTACATCTGGCCTCTGGTTGAAAACACCTGAAATCTTTGTTCAGCTACTCCTATGTACTCTAAATCAAAGCATTCTCTGTTGTATAAACTTGGGTTAAAACAGACTGTCTTTTTCCGAATTTAATTTGTCTAATGCTGGTAGGAAGGACTGGATTTTTCCATATGCTCTAGTAAAGCTCCTGCCTTTTAGAAGGAAGACTGGACAATAACGTGAGCTAAGGAAGCAAACATTGAAAAGAACAGCGCCTTTATTCTTACTACTATGGCTGATGATTTTTTGTTTGTGTGTTTGTTATTTTTTATCGTGTACATTTTTATACTCTCCTTTTGACAATATAACTATTTGCTTTTCTAAACTTGTTAAATATATCTATTTTTACCAAAGGTATTTAATATTCTTTTTTTTTTTATTACAACCTAGATCAACTATTTTTTAGTTTTGTGAGACTTTAAAGCCAGATTTATACAGTTGGAGGAACAGAGATGTGGTTACAGTGGAAAGAGGAACGATCTCTTTGCAGTTTGTTTCTACGTAGTGAAAAGTACAGTTTTTTACCTGAATGCACAGTAATAGTAGACAGAGATGTGTGGATGAAGCTCGAAGCTTCCTAGCTCCATGAGACTAAAAATATGAGAGACAGAGGTTACTATAACTGGTTTCAGAAGCTGACTTTAAAAATTCCCTCTCTCCATACTGGCCTTTGTTCAGGTAGAAAAGAAATGAGCATAGATAGATGCATTCTGGCTTGTTTAATTCTTTAATTTCTTTAAAGTAGAATGACCTACAATGTAAGACAAGAAAGCAGTGGCTTGCAGCTGTCATGATACGTCATGGTCATGGGAAGGCAGCCTTGTCAATGTTGAAGTGTATGGTTTTCCACTAGCAGAAATAGCTGTTTAAGTACTGTTCACTCACAGGAACGTAACACTCTGCAGTGCAGTTTGATGAACTATGGTATTGTTCTTCTGTATGTTATATTCTTTAACCAATACACTTATCCCACCCTAAGCAAATTGAAACGGAAACAGTAAAGTATTTTGCTTGTAAAATGCTTTAACATTATGCCTAGTTTATTTTTTGACTATTGGATTTTCAGATTGTAATGAATCACAAAATAAAGTAATAATGCTAATTTTGGGAGAATAAATGTTTCAGTGTGGTTGCATATTTGTACCTGTCAATATACAATCTAATGGGAAAAGTTAGGATGGCGATTTTCTCCTTACCATTTTAAAAGTCAGCTCTTGAAACGGAAGTCTTCTGTTGCCAAGACTTTCACTTGCTTTATTAATTCTGCATTACTGTAAATCCGCTAGAAGAAAAAGGAAAGGAATTAATGTGATGCTATTTGTATAAACATTCAAAATGTTCAAAATTGTGTGGATGTGAAGCCATCAGATTAAAAAAACATCTTCTGTTCTTGTTCCCATAGTGAAAATGAATTCTGATGAAAATTTGGTTTTTTGCAAGTTGGTATGATTTTCTGATACTAGTTCTGGAAAATACTCAGGTGGCTTCTTATTTTGTTCCCACCCTCAAACTCCTACTCCTACTAAGAAAAATATCTGGTGTAAATGTGACATATAATTATCTAGCCTGAATATTAACCTTGTATCAGAATGCAGAACTATGGTCACACAAGAAACTTGATTTACTTGAGTTTTGAGTCTTTGACCAGAAGTATGTTGCAGGGATGTTGGGGATGGTTTTCTATTAGTGTTGTCCCTTTTTGTTTGTTTATTTAAAGAGTTTTTGAACAGCAAGTCAAGGTAAAGACAGAAATCATAGCCTCTCTCATCATAATTCAGCAGAAGAATCAAAAAATGTAATTCCATTACAGAAATTTCTGTTGTAGGAAATGCAGGAGGTCTTATCTGTTCTGTCGGCTTGCTAGGAGAAGAAGACTGGTCTTGAATTTTGGGGTAGGTATTTGGTGGCAGCAGAGTAATGGGGATTTTCTGGAACCCTGTGGGATATGGAGAATGTTTTCCAAATGTCACAAAAAGGTTTTTTTCTACTGCCCTCCTCTGGCTCCTTTTCTTCTTTGCCAGTTCCTTGAACCACTTTCCTTCCCAAGTTCTTGCTATGGACCTGCATCTGAGCTCCTTACCCCTTTGCTCCTTGCATCCCCCTTCAGAGAGACAGGGCTGTCTCTCTCGTCTGACCCAAAATCAGCAACCCTTCTGTTTGCCACCCTCTTGCTGAGCATCACTGAGCTCTGTGCCTCCCCCTCTGCTCCATGCTCAGGCTTTGTCTTCTTAATACTTCTGCCAGGACTTCATTTTTCCACCTCTCCTCAGACAGTCAGGAGATTTGGCACTCCGCCTCCTCCCTAGCTGAAAGTCTGGAGAGGCTCATTTCTCTTTCAGGAGGGGGTGTGGGACCCCCTCACCAGCTGAGGGGAGCAGTGAAGGATTCAGTTCTGCTTGGTGCTGCATCCTGGGTCCTGCCAGGCAGAGCAGCTGCCCCTGGCTGTGGGTGATTTCTAAGCAAAAGGTGTGGTAAAAACTGACTGAAGAAATTAATCATGAATTACTAACGAGCAACTAAAAATGCCTTTCACAGCTACAGGTAATGGCAGCTGAATGCCAAGGATGTGTGGAAAAAGATTGACAAAAGTGGGTAGTAAGCCTGTGATTTTTCTAATGTGGAATAGAAGTTGCAAGTTTTGATCTTACATCTTTGTGTAGATTTTTTTTAAAGTGTTGCTGTCTATTTTAAGCCATGAATTCCTGAATGGCATTAATGTAAGCATCAGTGTTTGGCAATAATGACTGTTTCTAATGGGTCTAAACAGTGGAAACAACCGAGTAGAATAAAGTAGCTCCTGTAAACAGACAAAATCCAAATAGCGTAGTCTGGGTTTTGTAGGTTTTATCCTATGCCCAATAAATGTCTTCAGTTAAAAGTAATTGTTCCTCCCAGAGGAATAGGTGGGGGAGCTGACGACTGATGTTGAGCCTTGTTTTTATGGATTCTGTAGATACTCACATTCCTGGAACCCTCCTATCAGCTGTGGCCAGCATGGGAGTCATGTGGAGAAGCACCAAATCTTTACTCACCAAGGGCGTTAACTGCAGATCTCTTGGCTCTTAAATGAGTTTAAGTGGTTTTGCTGTATGTCTGCCTGGTTGAACAGGCTTACAGCTGCTTTTCAGCAGAAGAGGAGGGAAAAAAATATGGATGATACAACATAGTGTGTGGAGAAAAAAGATAGATAGAAGCACAAAGATTGTTTTTTATTAGCTAATGCATCAGCTAATGCAAGCCGTTACCTGATTTCCTTTCTAACAAACAACTGTGTTGAAACTCTTAAAAATTTGCAATTCAGATGCCAGCTCCTTAAATAGTCTCATTTTGATTACTCCAAACTCTGAAAATAAAAATTGTAAACATTTACTTTCTGTTTGACATCTGAAGATAAAATAATAATGCTACTGTTCAAAGCTCTCTCACAAAACCTCATGCAGAAATGCTAAAGAATCATGGTTGCAAGATTCTTGATGAAACCAGGTGCTGAAGCTAAGTAGACCAGCTTTTCTGATTCTGTTTGTGCTGATATTTAAATTACTTTCAGCAAGATTGCTCTTTATATCACTTTTTGCATGGGATGCCTTATGAATTTGCCTTCGAAAGTCATTTCGTGCACCTTTTAAGCCCAGGAAGAGTGTTTTTGTTTGTCTGCCAAAATCACAGTGTAAAAAGTATGGCTGCTTATTTCAGCATAAATTGGACAAACTTTTCAGAGAAGATAGTTTGCCTATTGCCTCACTGGAATTCTTCTAGATTGTTGAAAGAAAAATAAGTTTACAGCTCAGTCACGGGAGAAAGGTGACAGCTTTTTTTGCAATTGTGATAGCACATAGGCTATATTCCTGCTCTGAATCTTGCTCTGTGTCAGCCTTCACTGAGCTGGTCTGTCTTCGTCAAGTATAGAGGCAAAGTCTGGCTCTCCCAGCTGACGCAGCTCTGTTGGGTGCATAAGGTTCATCAACGGGAATACCTCATATACAGGCCTATTTTCTGAACAGAACATTGCTTTCTCAAAGAGTCTTAAGGAGTTCTGGAGTATGGAATGGCTTTCCAGATAGCTGATTTGGCCAACTGTTTTTTTGCCTAATGAAGTAAAGACAGAAGTGCCACTTGGACTCAAGCCCTTGTTGCCTTCAGATTCTGCTGCACTGAAGACAGATCCAAGCCAACTTGGGTCTGGTGTCTCTCCTGTTTAGGGTGAGTGATAAACCACATCTCACTAGACTTGCTTTCCTTTCACTGTGCAGAATCTCAGTAAATTAGCAAGGTTGGCAAGAAAACTTGTTTATCTGTCTTTGTCCTCCTTCACTCATATCTGTGGAGTGGGTCTTGTCTCAGACTGCATCTGAAACTGAAACTTATTTAAGAGAGAAGGCCAATGAAGGCCATAATGTTTAGGGTTCTTTTATGAAAAACAGCATCACACAGTGATCAGAACAATTAGCAACTTTGAGACTCAAAAGATAGCAAAATTACCTTCACTACTTTGTACAAAAGGCTTCATTGAGAAGAAGAAAGTGTTTAAAGTTTGTTTTCACTCTTTTAAGAGGTTTTCCACAATTTCAGAAGAGAGGCTGCTTTTCATCCTCATTAATAGTTTTTTATTCTGTATCCTTCCATCATAAATTGAGTAATTACCCTCAAAACCAGTAAAGTAAACATGTTAGTCTCTATTTCCTCAGGTTTTAAAAGGCTGGACCCCCTGATTCTTTCAGCCTTCAGTGACATCTCTTTTATTGTGATTTACCTACTTTTCAGTGAGGAGAAATCAGTGACCTGTGTACCAAATAGCATCTTTATGCTTGCAGGCTAAGCAGACTTTTGGTACACTTGCAGAGAGGAGGTGCCAAGCAGGAATTGGCTTTTTTGGTGCCTGCACATAATTGTGAAGTCATAGCAGACTAGCTAAAGGGTGTATGGAATTCAAATTAACAAAATTCGAGCATTGTTCTCCAGAAAGGATATGCCCCACATGCAAAGCCTCAAAAATAAGTCTGCTCACCTGTGTAGTTACTTTTCATGTCTCATGTTGAAGGTAAGTGTTGAAAGACAAAACATATCTGAGCTATAAAGAGCTTTTTCATCCAGAGCCTTAAGCGGCTAACTATAACAACAGTTTTAGTCTGTGTTATGTTGTGTAGTTAAATCTTGGAGCTTAAGCACAAATTTCTGATAGAGTCAGAAACAATCTCCTCTTGGCTGGGGAGCAGGGTGAGAGGGCACCCTTTCCTGACAATTTTATGGCATCTGGCTCTTTGGGCAGCAGTCTGTACATATATGTGAGATATGGTTTACATATGGTCCTTGGTGACAGGCTGGCTTCTGCTTAGAAAATCGGTTATTGATTATGAAGAATTAGGACTATGAATAAGAAAACAAGCAAAAGGCCTGTGTTGCCTTAGACCAAGTGCTTATCTAGTTCAGCATTCTTTTCTCTCTTCGTGGCGATCACTGATGAAAGCATACAAGTATGTTATGCTTTCCAAATTCCATAAATCAGCAGTTTAGGACTCCTTTAGCCAGAGTTTGAATTACAGCCAGTAACATCCTCAGCAGCAGCTGTAAAACACAACCCATTTAAATAAATGAATGTGTCTTCTGCATGATGTGATCACAGAGTGCTGAAATTCAGCACAGGTTCTGCCTCACGGAAAGATGGTTATCATAAGTGACTTAATCTTGATTTCCTTTGCCACACCTGAGCTGAATGGGTTCAGAAGGAGCAGATCGGCTGTTTCACTACCAAAAAGGCAGGGGGATCATGAAGTAACTCTTTTACACAGGGGAAGCAACACACTTTTTGCGTGCACTATGATGTGTTCAATAAAAGAAATAAAAGTGTCATACAGACTAATTACTTTCAGGAAGGATAGAAAAAAGTTACTAATTGTTCTTTTACAAAGCATTGTCAGTATATATATTTCCTACTGTACATTTCATTATACCCAAGGCATCAGTCAGGTTGAACAATCTTTTCTCATATATTTGGCATATTTTTTTTCCATCACTTTCAGATAAATTAAAATATTAGCGGTTTTTTTTGGTGCTGGAATTTTGACAATTGCTAACAATAGTTCAGGAAGTATTGACGGCAAACTTTAAAGCATAGCCATTGCTAAATGGAGATGATGTGTTAACATCTCAAATAAAAGAGGCAAAATTTTGGCCTAAACCACAATGGAAATCTGTGACTGTGAAGAACTCCTTTCAGTCACCTTGGCTATTGCACATTTCCGGTAGTTTAGCAGTGTGGCATGTTGATGACAAAGTAATGTAGCTTTTTTTTTACTTGTAAAAATAAGGATTTATTCCATGCAATCAATGAAACTAAACTAGACAGATACATTAGAGAAGCTAATGAAGTGTGGGCTGGATGAGTCAGCAGTGAAGTGGATTGAAAATTGGGCAACTGGTCAGCCCAGAAGAAACTCTAGTTGGAGAGCAGTATGTGTGCCCTTACGGTCAGTAGTGGGTCCAGTCCTGTTCAGTATCTTCATCGATGATCTGGATGGCGGGGCAGAGTGACTGCACCCTCAGCAAATTTTTAGATCACACCTAACTGGGAGGCGTGACTGATACCCCAGAGGGTTGTGCTGCCGTGCACAGGGACTTTGACCGGCTGGAGAAACGGACTACAGGAACCCCATGAAGTTCAGAAAACTGAAGTGCAAAGGCCTGCATCTGGAGAGGAACAACCCTAGGCTCCCGTACCTGCTGGGAGCCACCCGGCTGGAAAGCAGCTTTGAAGAAAAGGATCTGAAGGTCCTTCCTGGTGGATACCAAGTTGAACATGAACCAGCAACATGCCTCTGTGGCAAAGAAAGCTATTGGTGTCTTGGGTTGCGTTAGGAAGAGTGTTGCCAGCAGGGCGAGGGAGCCAATCCTTTCTCTTTACTCAGCACTGCTGAGGGCACACCTGGAGTGCTGTGTCTGGTTCTGGGCTCCCCAGTACAAGAGAGACATGGATGTATTGGCGAGAGTGCAGCAAAAGTCCACTAAGTTAAATAAGGGGCTGGAGAACTTCTTGTATGAAAAAAGGCTAAGAGAGGTGTGAATGTGCAGCCTGAAAATGAGAAGGCTTGAGGAGGATCTCATCAATTTGCACAAATACCTGAGTGGAAAGTGCAAAGAGGGTGGAGCCAGGTTGTCTTCAGTGTTGCCCAGTGATTGACAGGACCAGAGGCAATGGACACAAACTGAAAAGCAGGCGTTTCCCTCTGAACATCAGCAAAGGCTTTCTCACTGTGAGGGTGACAAAGCACTGGCAGAGTTTTCACAAAGAGATTTTGGAGTCTCCCTGCTTGTAGATATTCAAAAGCCATCTGGACATGTATGTGGTCAGCTGGCTGTAGGTGGCCCAGTTTGAGCAAAGGACTTGAGCCAGATAATTTCCAGGGGTCCCTTCCAACCTCAGCCTTTCTGTGAGTAGCACACATCTAATTTCCACAAACATTAAATCTTTGTCTTAACACCGAGATATTCAAATCATCCTAGAACAAAGAATTAATAAGCACAGAGTCAAGTATTATTCTATAAAGGATATACCTAGGCATCAAATTGCCTCGTAATGTTTATGATCTGATAAATTCTTCAGTTTCTCCCAGAAAAAGCTTCTAAGGGTTTATATCTGCTTTGTTAATCATTGCTTTCAAGATAAAAACTGAAGATAAGGATGTGAAATAGCAGTATGTTATGCGATAGGAAATGGCCTATATCTAGGCCAATATCCTGTGTGAAATCACACCTTTATTTTTCAAGTAAGATCAAGTTTCTTGTATAAGAGATAGCCTTTGAAGTCTCACCAAATTTTTTACTTTACAGTCTCGCTGTGTTTTAATTTTGCACATAAGAACAGACATTTTCCTCTCGTACTTGCTAGCAGCACTTTGCCCTGACAAAAGGTACCTCATAGGAGCAAATAGAGACTGTGAGTTTCTAGTCATTTGGGAAATGACATCAGAGCAATTTTACGGCATGTTGTCCAGGGGCAGCAATGCCAGGAATGGTGCCACACAGGATGATGATAACCATCAACTCACAAATAGGCCACTATGTAAATACCCACAGGATGCATGGCTGGGGACCAGTGCCCCTGGGAGTCAACTGTGGAAAGGATGCTCTTCCTCAAAGCTGACTCGTACTTGATTTTCCTTGAGAGAATATGTAAAGGCAAATGACATCATCCTAGTCTTCCTGGAAAAAGAAAAAAAATTAAGAGCTTGTTGAACTATCCTAATACTTAAAAATTCTTTTTGCCCCATGGGAATGTGGAAAAACAATAGAGCATTTAAGAAGTGCTGCAGTTCCCCTTGCCCATGCTCAAGGTGGTATTTAGATCAGTAAAGCCAGCATTCTTTCCAGTGTGAAAGCAGTGAACGAGGTTCTCTATAGAAATAATTTACTCTATAAAAGTACCTGAATTAACATATCACTGCCATACTAACCACAACCAACCATGTCAAAGCACTTTGTGTGGTGGGTTAAAATTGTTGCCTTAAATATGGTAGCATAGTTCACAACTATTTTAAGCAATCTTAATGGATTTTAGAATTTTGGCTGCCCTCGCAGAATCCTTGGAAGTCGCTCTGAGTGATGGCTGCAGTGAAAAATTTCCTTGTGACCTTTGGGACAGGTTTAAACACTGAGGTCATGACAGCAATCTTATTTAAATAGAAGAGAAGTGGTCAGGTACAGATTTATTCTTAAGTTTCAGAAAGCTGGCTAGGGACATCCCTCCTAGTTGTCAGAAAGGGGACTCCAATTCCTGAGCTAGGATTGTTTTGTCTCTTCAAACTTAAATTTCCTTCCCTCTCATAGGAAAATGTAAAAAAATATTAAAATAAAAATCCTGTAATCTAATATTTAACTTCATTTGTTCTCATATATTCTTTTTGTGCACATTCTTCTGCATTGCAAACAGTGCATCAGGACTGCCTGAGCCTCAGCATAGTCTTCCTGTCTTCAAGCTGTGCTAATGGGCCTCAGAAAGTAGAAACAGTCTTTCTTTGGATGTTTCAGATCAGTGTCAGTGTAGATAAGAAACAGAATTAGTAAGTGGAGAAGAGCAGCTAGTCCATGCTAAAAAAATTTAAAGCTCAGTATCTCTACAGATGAATAATGGAAAAGCCAGAGGAACTCTTTACAGGCACAAATTTAAGGTAAGCACCTCTTGAGAGCCAGTGGGCTGTAGGGTTTGATTTTATTATTGCCTTTAAAAATCTCCCCTTTGAGCAAAAGAAAAATGGCATCAGAAACGAATCTTTGAAAAGGGACTGGGATGTAGGAAGACTGAAGAAACTAAGCACAAGGCAAAGGGTGGTGTTTGCAAAGGAAGCTGGTCGTGTTTGGGAACTGGTGGTGTTCATTGTTTGAGGAGCTCTGAAGGGATAGGGCATTCATCTCAATTGCAGGAACATGAGCTGTGTTTTACGCTGCTCTGAGTCTGTCTGACAGTGTAGGATGCCAAAAACTAGCATGACAGAGCCCTGTTAATGGGCACCTTGACTCTGGCAGGCTGAAGGCATCTCACTGGTGCCTATGCAGAAGTTTTCTCAGGAACCATAAAGGCAGGAACACTCCTGACTGGCCTTGCAAGGGTATGCCATCGGGGCAGAGGGGATCTAGGCAGAGGGTATGCTGTACTGGGAGAGATCTGCCTTGCCTTCACACCTGAGTACCAAACATGCTATTCTAGATGATGTTTCTTTGGATGTGTTGTGAGGTATGGCTTCTCTCGCCATAGAAGGGAACTCATCTCCCAAGATTCTGTCTGGTTTGTCATTACTTTGTGAAGTCAGAAAAGATGAAGGTTTTGTCGGAATATTGTCCTGTCCTTTTCTTCTTTCCATTGAATGGTTTGCTTTCTTTGCCATTCTGCCATAAGAAGGCGTACGTCTTTGGTTTGAGCTGCAGTTCCCAGTGGTGAGAGCCTCAGCTGTGGCTGTGCCTCGAGCCAGTGTTTTTCAGGGTCCATTCTAATTCAGTTGACTGCTACTATTTTGTGCTTCAGTAATTTGATCAGTAGTCAAAACCTGATTGTTTTCAAAGGCAAGTGTAAAGAGAGTGCAGGAGGTAGAGCAGGCAGTGCAGAGAGTGCTGGCAATTGCAAGCTGGGATACAGAGGGACTGAGCTCTTGAGACAGTGAAACGAAGTGGGGGGGTTGGTGAGACAAAGCTGTGGTGTGCTTCTTACGGAGGGGGAAAGTTCAGAGAGCTGTCAGGAAAGCAATTGCTTTTGGAGTTGAATGGCAAAGTTTGTGGCTCAGAGATATCAGTGAGCAAGTTTGGACTGTGGAGAGGACGTGGAGGGGAAGACTAAAGCGAGGGATTGTCACTCCATCCATGAAACCGTGGATGGTTGCTTCCATCTTAAAGAAATGCAGTAGTGGGATTAACTGCCACTCAAACACTTTAAAATACTTAATTTTGTCATGTAACACAAATTTCTTGCTCTGGGATTATATAGTAGAATTATACACTAAGTTTATTACTTGATATTTGGTTGCTGCACCTTGCTTTTGACTGAGTAAATTAAGAAGTTACGTTTTCTATAATTATAGCAATGTTGTTTTATCCATGGGTCTTCTCACTGATACTGTTATGAATGGAGAGGTAGAGAAGTTCAGGATTTCCAGAGGCGTAAAGCTTCCACAGCATCTGAGCAGAAACATTTTGTCCTGTGCAAGCAGATTTACTTTGGAGAGGGGAGGCTGTAATTCTTGAAGGCCTGGCCAACACATTGACGGTGGAATGTGCATTTAATAGGTTGAAAGGAGACATGCATTGTGTTTAAATTCAACGAGCCAAATACTCAGCTGTTCCTATTTCACGTTGTGTTTTGCCTATTATCTGCAAAGCATAGAGGGAAAGATTGTAAGGAGGAGCAGGGCTTTGGAGAGGTTTTCTGCTGTTTGCTGAAAAGCCATTCAAGTCTGTAATAGCAAGAGCCGGGTTTGGTTGTACATGGCTGAGGAAGACTTCAAGAGGCTGAGCATTTGATTAAAACATACAATATGCATAAAAACTTAGGATCAGACCTATGATTTAAGTTTACTGTGACTGGGCTAATATTTAGTTCTAAACAGAAAAAAGAAATGTTTAAATATATTGGCTATTTCCTAATTATTGGGGCATGTCATCTTCAGCTTCAGTCTATTACCATTTAATTCAGCAAATCCTGGACTTTTGCAGCTGGAACAAGCTGCTGCAATTTCCATTTATGTGACATGACTACTTTGAGACTCAAGTCTATCAAATGGGAAATTAATTTAAAAAAAAAAACTAGCTTGGCTACATCTCTTAGAAATTTCCTCCCACTGTGCAATCAAGAATATCTTTACTTTGAAAGTTTAGTCTTCTGTTTGCTGTGTTAAGTTCCTTGGTATTCCCTCAGCCTATTGTGCTTGATTTCATTTTTACTGTAGGTGCAGTATCTTCAGTAATTGAAGGTATTATGTCTAATTTTCTATTGTTTTAAACTTTTATTTTTACTGGAGCTCCAGCAAAATTATTTACCAGAGGTACATACTGTGAAGTATATTTTCCCAAATTTCCCATGGGTGAAATAAATTGCTTCATGTGGGAAGAATGGGAAGATAACATGATGCATACACAACACAAGAGATTTTTTTTTAAGTATTTTTTTTATTTGCAGTGGAATATTCAGATTTCTACCTAAAGTTAGAAAACTTTTTGCTTTTTTTTTCTAATATGTTTGTCCTTTCAGAAGAAACTGAGAGCTTAAGACTATTTCCAAGTATGTTGCCTGTCCATTTAGTGCCTGTCAATTTAGTTGTATCAGACATCTGAGTATGGATTCATTTGCCCACTAACAAACACAAACAGACCCTCTTTCCTGCTGGGCAGGCACAAAGGTGCATTGGGGAGCCTCTGAGGGCAGTGCTGTGTGTTCTGCAGAGCTGCTTGTCCCATGTGCCTCCTCACCTCTCATGCATGACACTTCTGAAGCAAAGTGAAATTTTAGTGCTATTGCCATGCACTCCTTCAGCTGGGGAGATCTGGGCTGGAGACTTTCCTTCTCCATTTTTCATGCTTTTGTTGAAATGGCAACATTCCCTGTGGGTCTGTAGAAGGAAGGGGGCTGCAAGCTCACCGGGGCTTCTACAGTGTCTCTGGGCTACATCCTCGCAGGCAGCAGCAAGCCGTAAGAGAAACACAGTATCGCTCCTTGGTGGTGAAGTCAGGAGCAGTTTATTTTCAGGTCCAGCACCGGCAAGGAGGGGGAAAGGGATAGGGAAGGGGAAGGGAGAGGGGGAAGATACAAGTGGAAAGAGCGCCTCATCCTCTGAGCATTCCCTTATCACAGTTTCGAAGGGCCCGCGGGCCCAAGGCTTGAACCAATGAAAAGCTCACAGGGGAGGGATCAAAGGCAGGGCTACATGTTAGGGATACACCAGGCATTTCAGAAGGGGGAAACAGAACAAACCATTCAAAGGAAAATACATAACCACAATCAAGCAGTCTGTCAGCTGCCCTGTTTTCCACATGGTCTTCTGTGGATCTGTCTGCACAGTGTTTAGAGCAAGAGTGCACTTTTGAAGCAGGAATTTATGTAAATACCTAAACACTCAGGTTGTGTACAGCAGATCACACCGTACACCTGTATAGCTCCTTCACAAATGAATGTGCACAAATGCTGGAAGACTACCAGTTTGAATATTTGTCACAGAGAGGTCCTCTTAATAGTAATCTTTCTTTTTTACTTTTTGTAATTTTGGAAAAAATTGTCCAAATTAATACTGATTTTTGCTTAATGTACTCTCTGCCAAGGTTGGAGTCGGATTGTTATGAGCTCCAAGTGATTTTAAAATAAAATTTTCTTTGATGACAAAGAAACATTCTAAACTGTGTGCTTATTACCTCTCTTGTTATATCCCATAAACACCTTTAATGAACTGGCAGGTTACATGGTAATGAATTGCCCTGTCAGTTTGCATGGAAAAGTTCCTCTTTTTTCCAGAGTAGGACACTAAACATTTCATCCATTACAAGAAAACAAAGAAATTGAGACTGTGAGTCTGAACTACAGATTGTGTACTTTTATAAGCAAAGTCTGTGCTTCCAGGTTTAATGTAATAACATCTTCTTCTCCTCTGCCTGCAAACTGGTAACCTTTCAGACTGGAAATCAGCATTATATTCTTGGTGCTGCCACTGATGCCTGGTGAATTGCTGAGCAAGCCCCTCTTCCTTCCTTAATTTACCCTGTTGGATGTAGATGATGGATGGGGAACCTTTTTGCAAGGCACTTTGAATTCTGAATATGGAATTGCCCTGCTAAATGCAGCTTTATTTGTTATAAGTTGGTTTGGACTAATACCGCATAGGTGAACCCAGGGGTATAAAGAATAAAAAAGAAATGGAACTGCAGAAGTTCTTGTCATATAATTGAATTGCCATGTAAGGGAAGAACAGTGATTTCCCCAGGTAATTATTTCACAAAGTGCTGAGATGCTGCATGCAGCATTCATAATTCTTAAACTTCTGCTTTCTCACAGTAACCCAGGCATGCATTAAAATAGAAGTGCGGTACCTTTTTGTTTTGGTAGGATTTTTTTCGCACGTCTTCAGTAGTGCAACTTTCTTCCTAAATCAGCAGAACTAGTATTGCATCATTTAAAGGCTGCAATGGATTGCACAGTTTGTGGGTTGGTATGTGTCTGCACTGCTTCAGACACAGTAATAGCCCAGCAAATCAAATTTAATTAA
Organism: Dryoscopus gambensis; assembly: GCA_013389985.1. NCBI lineage: Eukaryota > Metazoa > Chordata > Aves > Passeriformes > Malaconotidae > Dryoscopus > Dryoscopus gambensis. The sequence continues at coordinate 20,352 of WEIT01017794.1, forward strand.
AGTGTGAATTACCTGAAAAGCCAGGAATTAAGGAATAGCTGTTTTTTTCAGTGGTTCTGTCTTCCTTGCAGCTTTTTCTTACCGCCTATAGCTTGAAGGATTATATGGAAATAATTTTACTTTCTATGGATTATTTGGAAATGTGAGCATTAATGGGATTGAAATAAATTGGTTTTCATCAGGTCAGATGTCTTTCCTCCACTATACTGTGTATGTGATATATTAGAAATCCATGTTTAATGTGTCACTAACAGTCATTTCAGTTTCTGGATGAATTTGCTAGTGGTATTTATATCTGTTTTTAGGGACCATTTCTGAAGTAACTGGGAGAATTTTACACTTCTTAGTCTTCTTTATAGACATGGCAAATGCTTCTCTCTAACCTAAAACATCTTACAGTATTCAAATGATTTGCTGAAGATCTTTTTCTTCTTTCTCACTCCTAATATTGAAAAAAATACAAATTTTTATTTCTTTTGGCAGGTACAAATATAAAAACTTATTAGAAAGAATATAAAATTTGATGATGAGTATCTAAATTAATGTACTTTAAAAAAAAGGCCTAATACTGTAAAGTTTAAATATAACATGTGGCTCCGGATTGGCACTGGATTGTTGAAAATCCCTGGAGTATAGGATTAATGTTTCAAAATTAAAAGTGATATTTCTTTATATATTTGTGTGTATGAATTTCCTTATTTGTGCATTCATAGGCTAGACTTTACATCTAGAGTGAAAACATACCTGGTTGCATATGTGTCTGTTTCAGCTCTTACCTTTTATATGAAATTAGCTCTGTCTTCTTACTATACATTCTTGTATTATATGCATATTTTTATTAATTTGCTATGCTGTCATTCCTATGATGTTGTCAGTTTCACGCAAACGAAAACTCATAATATTGACAAAAGAATGAGAGCCAAAGAGTGAAAATCACAGGGAAAGGAATGTCTTCAGTGCTACATATTTTACACTTGCACTCAGTGACAACAGGAAAGCTTCTTCCTATCCCCAGCCTAATTACCCCAGTTATGAACCAGTGTTGAATGTTTTAAAATTCAGACACACTGTTGTGAAAATAAACTATTTATAAAGCAATAAGATTATTTTCTCTTTTCATCTTTGTTAATCAAGACCTTTGTTCAGTTAAAGTCAGTGATATCATTGCAATAATTTTATGCTGTGGGAAAATAATAGTTTGACTTATACACTGGGGCATGTGGTATTTATAGAGATAAGTTACAAACTCTTAAAACCAAGATTTTTAAATTGGAAGTGTTGACACAGGCTTCATTCTGCTGGCATAATAAATTCTATTATAGTATTCATTATAAGAATTTCCAGTCCTTTTATAGACTATGGAGTCTCTGGAAAACAAATGAAGTAAAGAATTACTAGACTATCACAGAAGTTCCTCACAGTTATAACTTAAAAGTAGCATATGATTTGGAGTGTTAATTTTTTTTTTCCAGGAATATTTTCCTTTTCTCCTGACAGTCGGACTTCAGTATAACTTGATTTTTCTGAAGTTGTCTTTGTTTGGAAAAGAAAATCTATTTCGTATAAACTTATTGTTAGTTTTCTGGGAAAAAAAGATATAAAAGCCTTCTTTGAATAGCACCTTTTAATCCATCTCACAAATGTGTGATGTTTCTAATATTTTATTATATTCTGAATCCAACAGGTGAGATGTGTGAGCTGTCTTTCTTGTATAAATCATGGTGCATCACCATGAAGGGTTGATTAAACCCTTGGCTGAAGGGTTCATATGGATTTTCACCCACAAAGAATTTCACTATGTATAAAAGCAACTCCTACACATTAGCCCCATGTACAGCTTTAATTCCTTGTGGTTTGTATCAGTCACTGCTAGAAGTAAGTATTTCTTATTCTTATCTTGTCTGCAGTTGCAGAAAATCATAGGAGATGTTAATTAGCATATAAAACATATGATATATTTCACATTGCAGGAAAGAGACCAAACAGAATATTTTGATTCCCCCATATTTTCCAGTAGATTCTTTTTAGTTGTCAGACTGGAGCAGGCAACAGGAGAGGTTGTATTGTATTTTATTGTGCCATATAATATATATATATTTCTATAAAATAGGCTGAATTCTCACAAAAAAATGTGAAAAAAACCCCTCAGGCATGTAGCAAATGCTAGCAGGAAGATCCAGGAGGGCAAGTTTTAATATTCTTGTATGGGTATTTAGTTATGTATGAAATTTCTATTAAGAAACTGTGAATTTAAGATGTATATATCCCAAAAACTCCAACTCTTCTTCTGTAATTATTGGGTGTCCTTGAAGTTATTCAAACATCTACATGGAATCAGGTATATCAGGTGGACAAGACAAGATACTAAGTCTGAGGAATTTTTTGGATGTTCTTTAATGGACCTGAAAGTATGTTATGGCTGTGGTGATGACCCTATCAGAAGACAAGGGGTGGGTATGATGCTAAATGCAGCACTGGGTAACAGTGGAACAAGTTGCTAACTTGAGTAAGACCATAGGAAGTTTCTCTCTTCAGTGAGAAGTCTGGGGTTTTTTTATGGCTGCTAAATGTGGGAGGGTTGAGTTTGTACAAAGAAGGGAGACGAGGGCAGCGTCCTTGCTTGCTGCTTTTAATTCCCAGCATCCCCTTTTTAGCAGTTATTCTAGGAAATTACTTAGGAAGTACTGAGCTATAAATAACATTCTTTTACACTTAGAATAGAAGAAGAGGGAAGAAGATGTAGATGTTTAGATAACTGGTCTGATACTGAAGCAGGTCAAGCCTTCAGCTTTAAGCTGTGAGAGCTGGCTGTATTTAATTAGGAACAGATAGCTGACAAGTTACGAGTGGTGCATGCAGGCCATCTTTAGCTCACTGAGTAGCTCTTGTATTTGTTCGACTTGGCGATTACAGTATTCCTTTCACCATTCCATAATTCACATCCCTTTCCCATTTATGTGCACAGGCACATTAACTGAACAATGAAAGTACACCATAAGTAACACGGATGATGTGATTGCACTGTGAAGAAATAATAACCCTCAGAATATCCAGTAAGTATATTTCCATGGGCACTTGTGCATATTCCCTGTTTCAACTGCTAATATTATAGTCCTGAAATTTCGGGGAACAGTAGTAAAATACGTAGACTCTTGGTTTAACGTGTGCTAAAGCTCGATGGTCATGCAGTGTTTTCCATTGATGTATTCAGTTTGTTAATAAATACAGGGATATTATAATGGTACCCTTCAAGCTACTGAAGGCCAGCCTCTTCAGTCAGACTGTCACTGATGTCTTGTGCCCGTGTTCTGTCCAAGTGCTATACTGTCAGATTTCTTAAGATTGACTGTTCATCTGTCTGTATTTCAGGAGATTTGTAGGCAGACTAAAAAGATAGACTCTAGAAATGCAAACTGTTTCAGGGAACGAAAGGTCTCAGTGGGAAGCTCAGGAAAGAAATAATACTTATTATGAAATGTGTTTCCTTTGACTAGGTGCTATAACCTTCATATGCCCTGTGGAGCATATTTCAGTGAACCACTTCAAGGGAAAAATAACACAGGAAGCTGACTGAATAATACATATGTCAGATTCTCTTTCCATTTGTTTGCATTATTTGGAACAGAAAATAATGAGTTGAGGGAGCAAGGGAGATTGATACTTCTGAGAAACTGAGAGAAAGGTTAAATGACAGTAAAATATATATGAAAAAATTATGCATGTATATTATACATTAATAACTTATCTAATCAGGGAACATTTAGGAATTTTTAAGAGAATTCAATAAGTTAATATGCTGAATAGATTATTTAGGTAAACATGCATGTGAATGGGCTCTGCAGAAGTTTCTATGAATCACATAAAATTATATGTCCAAAAAAGTGAAATTCCTATGGTAAGAAATCAGTATAGACCAGTACTGAAAATCATGCATGTTATTTATGTTGTAGTTGGGATCCTGAAATAAAGATTTTATTATTTATATTTTATTTATTTACATTTAACATTTATTTGCATATTAATATATGTCATACATTTTTCTCTGTTTAAAATTGAAAAGTTACTGAGAAATAAGCCTTAAGAGAAAATGGAGGAAATTGTGGGTTTGAGGTTTTTTAGTGTTGTTTTTGGGTTTGGTTTTGTTTCTTTGTTTGTGTGTCTTTATGAGTCCATATACATTCAATTATGTTGTGAAGAGATTGGAATTATGAAAACTCTATTTGCAAACATAAATTTGATAAGAATTTATTATGGATCTTTTCTTCTCACACTTGTTTTTGTCACTTCTTAGGAGAAAATAAATTTAGAGAACAGAAAATCCTAATTATAAAAGCTTCTAGCTTCAGGAGTGAAAAAATGCTTTAATCATTCTGAGTTATAATTAGGTTCTGCTGCACCTACATGATACATCAGTGCCACGCCAATGCCGTTTTCCTGTCAGAGTGATTATACCAGAGACAACAGATTTCTTCCCACTGCAGTGTTTCAGTATGCAACCAAGGCACTGTCAAGTCCACCTACACCAAAGACTTAGGAGAACTCTTGACTCATTCATAACCATGAACAGCATGCCTTAGATGTGAATACTTCACCTGCAGTGAAGAATTTACAGATTTACATGGGTTTGAGGAAACTGGATGGAAAGTACAGGACCTGCTCTGCAGTTTCTTGAAATTCTGTTGTAGTGAACATCAATATGTGCTATAAATAATTAATGCCACATAACTGTTACAATGTTTCTTCTTATGTGTCATTTCATTCCCAACAATAGCATCAAATTAAGACTGAACGCTTGATTGTTGAAGTAACAATTATTTGTATCCCTTTAAGACGTGATGTGTCACTGGGTGAGTCATAACATCATTGTGTTTTTGCATCTTTTTTCTACTTTGAAATTTATTAGTATTATTTATGCTAGGATGGTGATGGGGTTTTTTTCAGTAAATCACTGAAATTAAGTTACATGTGACTATTGCATTTCTCATTGTAGACAATCCCTCTAAAACTTGAAATTAATAGGAAAGTCTCATGTGGACCTTAAAATAATTTAAGTCTTTTGTCAGTTCCAGAATGCTACCTTTTACATTTTCTTTCTTTTTTAGGGCAGGGAGGCAGGTATTAAATGCAGTATTATAACTGTGAACATCACTGATATTGGTAAGGCTTGTTCAAAGAAGGCTGTGAAATGTTTCCAAAAGAGGTCAAGTCTAAATCTGCCTGCTGTCTTCTGACAGAGTCTGTGCTTCATCCCCTGCATACAAGAGTATTGATAATTGTGCTAATGACAATGAATCCACCTTGCTTTGTTTTATAGCCTCCCTAAGGATCTCAGTTCTAGTGCTTTACTAATATATTTATTGGTTTTCTTCAAATTCTGTATCAGCTGTCTTGGTTTAGAAGACAGGTGACTGCCAAGGTAAACAAGAGCCTCCCTTGGAATAAAGAATGTAAACCCCCCACCTC
>WEIT01017794.1:25946-42836 GCA_013389985.1 Dryoscopus gambensis
CTGAGTTGCAGCTTTGATGCAGGTAGAGAGGCTTTGGCTCCTCCCACTGAGTGGAACATCTCCCAGTGGGACGATGTCATGTTATCAATCACAAGGAGAGCCTTAAATGGCTCATTCCCAGGTGATATCCCCTTGGCTGAGGATGGGTGGAGGCTGAGATAAGGAAGCACTGCCCCATCTGGTTTTAATGATTGACCCATTAACAGAAGGCACCCGCCCTCCTTCCCCTGGAGTTACAAGAGATAAAAATATCTTCCAACCAGTTCCAACAGATGAAAATAGAATTACACATTTTTGGTTACATATTGCAACCCAAGACAATCAGCTTATCCCGAGGTGGAGGAGATTCAAAGTTGCCAGGCATCAAACTTCCCAGGTCTATTTTAAGTGCCTTGTAAGGATTATGTATTGGTTTTGGTGAACCTTTTTATATTGCAGAATTCTTGCCGCTATGTTAACTGTACAAAGCCATTATTAATGGAAGACTATATTTATAGGGTTGTCTGCTCTGTGTCCTTCTCTTTTGATGTTTCAGTCTGCATGCCGAGTGATTGATGCTACAGAAGGAGCTGCCAAAGACCTGTCTTTTGTACCCAGCGTTGGCTTTTTCTGTGTCTGTTAGTTCCTAGTAAAATTGTGAAGGAATGAAAAAACACCTCTCATATGAGGTCATTGCTGTTTATGCAAAAAATCATAGCAACCTCTCCAGCCACTTTACTTCCTTTCCTGCCCAGTTGTCACTACACCATTGTAAGAGCTGCTCAGTGTGCCAGGACTGCTACCCATCTGTTGGTAGCAGCTGGGTGGTGTGGCATTTGATCCAGTCCTTTCCGCAGTGAATTGCTCCTAAAGCTCAGTTTTGATATGAGTTCCCTAAAGAACTTCACTGTCAGCAGCTCATTTTTGCTGGCATATTTCATGTGTTTGCCAAGGGCTTTCTTCTACAAAGGCTTAGAGATGGGCTCAGTTTAACATACATAAGTAGTCCTACTACAGTCAATGAGACCTCATAATGTGCATGAAGTACCTGTATAAGTTTTTGAAGAAGGTTACTCAAAAATTCTTTAAATATATATGTTTTTATACACAGCATGGAACTTTCCAAGGACTGCTGCTGTGAGGAAGATTATCAGGCTCATGTTGTTTCCTGGGAGATACACAGAGCCCTGGGTTATCTCTGTCCTCTTTCTCAAAAATCTTTGTCTTGTCTACTCGTGCAGATGAGTGAGGTGTGCTTCCTCGCTGTTAGGATATCTCAGTGAGCTGTGCAAGGTAGGTGGGCTTTGTTAAGAGCTACGCTCAGGTCACACATACTGCGGACCTCCATGTCCATAGGTTTGGGATTTCTAGGCAATTGCACCTATCCACCCTGTACTAAAAAGCTAGCATTATGCTAAAACACATGATCAGTAGTACTGTCCTCCCTCACACCTGGTGTTCCCAGACAGTTTAGAAAAAAAGGAAAAATAAGGGTATCTTCTGTCCCATTATTTCTTGTGAATCAGTGACATTTTGTTCAGATTTAAATATTTTCTTATTTTTCCCCTCCATACATTTTCTAACCGTTAGCTTATTCTAAGACAATCTTGCCCTACTTCCAGTCAAGCCTTCAATTGTTCCTTTTCCCTTGGAAAAAGAATTACTGTCACCCAGACACAGACAAAATCACTGACTGCTCAAGTAGTAAGCAGTAATCTTACTGCTTACTGCATGGTCCAATTGACCATGCCTGCAGCAGAATATTTTTTCCAGACCAGATATAACAGCAAACAAATTACTTTGTGATGAAAATGTGGCCAAGCATTGGTGACCCCTTGTTCTGTTTTTGGGTCAGTAAGGTTTTCGAGGAAGGCCCTGTGGTTTGCTTGATCTTATTATTGCAGATTGTGCTATTAATGCATCTATTAAAATACTATTAATAGTAATGATGAAGAGGAAGAGTATAACTGGCCTCCAGTGCTTTCAAATATTTATCATACTCTTACACATCTGCTGAAACACCTTCCCAGAAGCCTTTAATTCTAACACGTTATTGGCAGAAATCCATTTGTTGCTTCCTTTTGCTGCTTTCAACATCTTTCCTTTAGAACTTTTATGCATCTGTTCTTCATGTATAGCTAATAAGTGTTCCCAAATATGTCTCACTGCTATAAAGGAAAAAAAGGTTACAGGTAAAAAATTAGGATAAATAAGGAGAAAAGAAAGAGGGAACCAACACTAAACCAATGTTACAGGCAGAGAAACTGAAGCTGGTATCCCATGCAGTATAACTAAGTCTCACTTAGAGCAGTTTGTCTTTTCTGGCAAACCAGCAATCCTCTCTTCACACTAACTCTAATGTTTGTCCAGCCTTGATTTTGGCTGATTCTTTGCCTTAAAGCTATAAAAAGCAGGGGAAAGCAGGAAGGGGAGAACAAAACCCTTTCATACAGCTTTTCATACTGAAATGCCTCAGCTGGGGTCAGAGCTGAGACAGGGAGGATGGCAGGACAGCAGCAGCCAGCAGGCAGATCAGCTTCAGGATCCACCACCTTAGGCAGGAAGGAGATTAGATAGCTTGTCCCTTATCAAGTCTGAGAAAGAGCAAAGAATGAATCAAACTCTGAATCAAAATCAATGCCTGAGACATAGAAATAACTCTTTCGTTGACTTTTCCACTTAGTGGTCTTTCTCACTGACTGGCTTAACATTTGAACTGTGCCCACAAAAAGAAACAGTTCTTTCTCTCCTTTACTTTTATTTGCAAACAGCTTTATATGCTTTTGGTTTAATTCATGTATGTATATCATGCAAACATAGATTACAAAATGAGACAGGAATGTAAGTATGCAGACTAAAAAAGCAGCGAGTAAGTTTTCAAATACACAATAGACAGCTTGGCTTTAAAGATATTTCTATAATGTTAGAAAAAGATAAGAATGTTCAATTAAAATGGTATAAAATCTGAATGTGTTTCAGTTTAAAAGGGCTATTTTTGGGATAGACAAAGCTTATGTTCAAACACACGTACAGTTTTGTGTGGCCAAAAGTGTAGAAGCACCACATAAATGACTATATGTCAAAGGAAATATACTGTGTAACACAGTTGTGTGAAAGAAAATAATATGTCTAAAAAGTTGACAATAAATGGCTGTCTGGAGTATTTAAAAAATGAAGAAGTCTGGACTTCAAAAATATGTTAATCGAACTGAGTTTTTTTTAAATACAGACAAATGTATAATAAATAAAGTTGGCATTTACTTTCAAAACAACACTAAAAAGTGTTCAGAGTTAAGTGATTTAGAATAAATGGCTCTGGATTATGTGGCTATCAGAGTAATAGAAGGAGAATACTAATTAGCACTCCAAATCTTTAATACTGTACCAATTCAATTCTCTCCTTTGGTAATTCTTTATTGTAGCCATAGTAACAAAAGAAGAAAACTTAAGCCACACAGACATTTGCAATTCCTTTTATTTTTCTTAAAGAAGTTTTAATTTCTCTAAGAATCTCTGCTTCGTACTTGTAGCACTTGTAATTATACCTTTCTGCATTTAAATATGACAGCATATCCTTAGGCATTAATTCATTCCTACATAGCTCATCTAGATTAAAATTTTAAAAGCTTGCCCTTGCTTTCATTATTTCATGAAGAGCCTTTCAAAATAAGCTGCAGTATTCAGAACTTGAATATAAATATCTATATCTATATATATAATGACAGTACTTACCTAAAACAGAACAGTTATTTTGAGGGATGTTCTTTTAGATGTACTTTTAGAAATAGTTTAGAAGATTTTCATGCCAAAGCAAAAGAAAGTTAAAGAAGTCCAGGAAAGGTCTTAAAATGTGTAATGAATCATAGATAATCCAGGTTGGAAAAGGCCCCAGAAGATCTCTAATCCAATTTGCCACTCAAAGCAGAATCAGTCCTGAGGTTAGCTCAGGCTGCTCAAACTTTGATCCAGTTGGGTCTTGAAAGCCTCCAAGGCTGAAGGCTGCACAGACTCCTTGGGCAGCCTGTTCCACTGCTGGACTGCCATCAGAGTAAAAGAGGATTCTCCTGTTTTCATTGGGACCTCCCATGTTCGTTTGTGTCTGTTGTCTGTCACCCTGCTCACATGGACTGTTGTGACTGTGTCTTCATGCTAAATTTACCATAAGCACTGGGGGCTCTGTTGAGTCCCCCTGAAGCACCATTCCTTCTCCCAGGTGAACAAGCCTCAGCATCTCCTTACAGGATGCCTGCACTCCTGCTCCAGTCCCAGCCATCTCGGCAGTCCTCCGTGGAACTTGCTGCATTAACAATGCCTTCCTTTACTGCTCAAGAGACCCCAAACCAGACACAGTCTCCTAGATAGGGTTAACAGGTGAAATTAAAGGGCAGAGGCTTCTCCCTTGCCACTGTGTGTGTTCCTGATTATACAGGCCCAGGATTATACACTGCTACCCTTCCCTACTGCCAGAGCATGTTCATCTTTAGATGATAGTCCACCAGTGCCTTCTCTACAGAGCTGCTCCACAGCTTGTATGATTGAAAGGGTTTCATACATTCAAGGGGCAAAACTTTGCAATTGTCCTTGCTTTGTTACTTAGGCTTCCTGCCAGCCCATGCACCCAGCCTGCCCGATGCTCCTGGATGGTGGCCATGGCTTCAAGCAGATTGGCTGCATGCGCCAGCTAGGTGTCCCCTGAAAGTTCAGTGAAGATGAACTCCAACCTCTCCTTCAGATCACTGAAAAAGGTGTTAGACAAGAGAGGTCTTGAAAAAATCACAACTGGCCTCCAGGCAGAGCATGTGCCATTAACCACCCACCATTTTGGCCTGAGGGCCCAGGCAGGTTTTCACCGATCTAGTAGGCCACCCATCCAGACCCACCACCCGTAATGTTCCAATTCGGATATCAGGATGCTGTGGGAAAGGAAAATGTATCTCTTGATATTTTTTTGAGCAGAATTCGTATTTCTAAACTCCAGGAAATGTTCTTTACTAAACAACACTGCAATATTTTAAATTCACAGTTCTACAAATATTTACTCTGACAAAAGTAGTATTTATGCTTTTGCACATTGTATAGATTACAGTTTGTTAATTTCTATACATTAAATAGAATACATTTTCTTCTCTGTCTATCTAGTATAGCCACATGAGTGAGAAATATCAGAACTACTCAAAGAACAAGTTCTTATCATAGTTTAAATCTACCATAACAAATGCATCATCCTGTCACTGATCACAGCTTTTTTTGAGAATGATTTCTATTAAAATATATTTTTTTCATTCTTCTAGTAGTCTGTGAAACTTTATAGGTGTGTGCAAAACAAAAGTGGTCAGGGAATGGGAATTTTTGCTTGGGAGATAACTGCTAAGGTATCTGAGGTGGAAGCCTTAGAATATTTGATATGTATGATGATGGGTTTTCCAAGCTATAAAGAGACATCTCTCCTCCCTAACTCATTGATGGGTACCATCCCTAACTGATTTGGTGTCAAGCATGCACAGATGTGTGCTCCTGCTAGATTTCAGGAAGCATCTTCATCCTTGCACAGTTTTCTTCGCCGCCACAGTTAAAGGCACTTGCAGTTGTGACCCAGAACCAAGCTGCAAAGAGTGGCCCAAGAACCAACTTTTGTCAGTACAGACAAATAGATTTAGATCACTGGAGGCTGTGATACAGTCATACTGAGGCCCTTCTGTTATGTGATTGGAACCTTCCCTCTCAAACAAGAGCTGGTACGTGCATATCTAAGTCATGTAAGTTGTCCTTCTTTTCCATTCTTGGCTCACTTCTGACAGGTTTTTCTCTTACACACTACCATCTTTTGCAGTGTGGTTGTGTAATTCTTTCCAATGAGCCACGTAAAGTTGTGTGAAATTTTTATCCCTAATATTTGAATTTCTTTTACTAGGATTTTCCACGATATAAATAATCTGAATAAAATCAAGACAGGATGAATCTGAAAGAACAAAGTTGCCTAAGACTTGCTTTAAGGCTCTGTGTTCCGAACTGCAGTGTTTATGACTCTTTGAAGTCATAAAGGCGTAGTGTAAATTTGGAGCCACCTGAATTCTTTAGTTGTCATGCATTTTTCTGAGCCTTCACACTGACATGGCTGCTCAGCTTCTCAAATGGAGCAGGCTTAGGTGGAGCTGGGTTAGAGGGAGTGCAGACTGAACCTGTCTTTAGCCACCCATTCATGTCAAAATCCCTGTATTTGCTGAAGGCTTTAAAGTTTTTTTTCCTGGGCATCCCTGAACTAGCTTAGTGTGGAGTGACCCAGCCATAATTTACATTTAAGCCTAATTTGAATGCATAAGCAAGGCATTCCTCAGTCTGCTTCACCTGAGGGGCTTTATCCAGCTGGCATCCTCCTAGCATGACTAATGGTGCAGGCTGTGCATGAAGCACAGCAGCAGCAGAAGGTGATGGGAGTCTCCATTCATTCAGGAGTATGAGTATGCAATGTGGGTTCAATCTCTGCCTGGCAGAAGGGGTTTACGTCCATCTTTCACCCCAATCTTCCATGCAAAAGCTATTCTAATATGGCTTTCCTCTGTGAAAAGCTCTACATTTAAAAGGAATATGTAGGAATAAAAGGAATACTTGTTTTCATTAGTGGAAGGAGGTGGGGGAGAGTGTGCACAGAATTTGTGCCAAAATAGTCATGTTATTTAGGTGTCCTGGGGCAGTTAGAGCTCTTGCCTGTGAAGAGGGGAAGGCTGACTTCCCCTCCTTGCAAGTGGTTATTTAAAAGCTTTACCTGATTCCTGATTAACAAAAAAAATCATGAACATTAGCCTCCTGGCTATTCTAAGTCTCAAATGGATGCCTAATTCTGCTCACAGGTTGAAGAAGAAAGACATTTACCTTCCTTGGTAAGAAGTGTACTCTCCTGCTTGCCCCTCTTTCTCCCACCCTCCCTCCATCCCCACCTCCATCTACCAGGTCTTTTATAGCTTTTCTGGATTTAGACCCTGAATATAGGCTTCAGTCCTTGCATTCCCAAGCTATATTGATAGCAAGGAGCATGAAATGAGATTTGCCTTAAGGCACAAAACCCCAGCGTATGCATTTAAAAAGCTTTGTGTGCACACAACTGACTATTACAGTGGTATTTCAAAATGAACAAAAATGTATGCTACTATGCACATTTGATGGCAGTGTGTACAGAGCATACAAAGTAGAACAGGCCTTGTGGCTTGTGTGTTCATTCAGAATCAAAAGTAGTGAATAGAAGAGGCTAAATCAGGATAATTTTGACACCTAAGTTTGTTTGCGTGTTATTTGGTAGAATCGCTCTTCCTAAGACATTTTAATGCAAGTGCCCTTGAAAGGCAGAAAGCACTTAAAACACTGATACGTGTATAAATGTAAATTTTCACTTAACAGAACGTGTGTGCTGTTTTATTAAAATGTCATTTAAAAAATATTCTTACTGAAGCTGTGCACTCAGTATACATAAAAGAAGTGCCCAATCTTTAAAATTTTCCCTGTATAAAACCTGAATGAGTAAGATATTATTGCAAAGCAACTCCATCAGGATATAACTGTAGGGGTTTGAATAACATTCATCTAGCTCAAGCTACTTTTTAGACTGCTCAGGGCATTATCCAGTCTTTATACTGTTGGCTTCAGGAATAGTTGGGATGGGTGTGTGGTGGCTGAAAAGGGTGAATCCTTGTCCTCTTAGCGTATGGCAAAGTCGGTACACAATCTAGAATTTTAGTGTTGTGATAAGACAATCCCCAGGGATGCAGAGAACATTTTAAAAAGAGATTTTTTTTGTTAAAGTAGGACTACACACGTGAGAAAAAACATGCAGTAATCTGTAGGTTGCAACAAAGTAATTTAGCCAACAGGTTGTTTCTAATCAGGTTGAAGCAGAAAAGCTAGGAATTGTCTGGCAGCTAAGGAGAGGATCAAGATGTTGAGAGATTAAAATTTATCACCAAAGTATATTTTCCCAGATTTGAAAGAAACTGAGAGGTCTTTTTTTTTCCACTTATAACACCATTATAAGAGTATCTAAGACAGTCCATTATCTTGGACACTAGATTATCTTGAAACTTCAGAAACTTGAAAGCATGTTATATTGGAAGTGTAGTACTGCATAAGCACTCAGACTTCAGCCAGCAAAATAAAATAGAAATTTAATACTTCAACAGTATTAACATTGTATTTACAGCTGCTGCTGCTGCTGCCCACATGAAAAAGTGTTTCCCAGGGGCTGAGATCAAAGGTACCGCCAGTGTGACATACTATGGGACTACACTATAATAATTTTACAGTTTTAACAGATTGTTTCCAGTGAAAATGTGTGTGATAAAAACTGCAGGTGTTCATAAACAGGGAATGAAGGATTTTTTATATTAAGAAAGGCTAAATTTTAAATTAGCTACTTGCTTCAGCTGTGCAACAGCCTCGCGTTTGAAAAGTACCTCCTTTATCTATAATTTTCAAAGAGCACATGTAATCCAAACATGCTAGAATTTTTGTGAGGCCATGAATCCTGTGTAACTACTAGCCTACTCTTTCATATTAAACAAACAGATTGACAGCAGTTTGTTTTCTGTTTGATATGGGGTTTTAAATTTAGGTTTTGTAAGGCTGCTGGTTCATGTAAGTTCATGTGCGAGGGGAAGGTTCTGTGTTGAAATTCAAGCAGAACCCTCACAATTATTTTACTTTTCAGAAAATCTTAGCTGAAGGAAAGTAGGCTGTCCCTCTCTATTTTACTTTGCCACCCTGATACCCAAGAAGGAAACATCATAACCAAAAGGACTTAGAAATGGCAGCAGGCTACTTGCCAGATGCTGCGGATACATCACTGGAATGGTGCGCAGGCATTTAGCCTTCTGACTCTATTAATGTTAATGAGAGTCAGGCAGTTCAACCTCCATATACCCTGCTCTAAACATACCCATTGAAGTCTGGCAAAGAAGCCCCGAGGCTTCCTTGTAAAAGCCTTTGAAACTGCTGCTCTTCTCCTGTAAGATTTGTGATGGAAAACAAGCCAGAAAGCTGCCCGCTATACAGAGATTTCCATGCAAAAGTTGTGCCCGACTATAGATAGGTCTGGTGTTTTGCCATACTACTAAAATCAAAGCACTGTGAGGGGAAGAAGGGTGATGTGAGAAGTACGTGCTTCCCATGGGCAATGAACTGAATGGCTTTATAGAGGCAACTCCACGCAGGCATTTTCTTTACAGATTGTATTGAAAGCTGCTGAGAAACACCTGAACCAGGCACCACAGTTCACATCCCCATCCCTGACAAAGCATTGCTGATTTATTGTGTTGTTATGGTCTGGTGCAAAATGGCTGTATAGCTAATTTATCTCTCTTCTGGGAGTGTGGAAGGCTATTCATGTATTACAGAGGGCTGACCATAAAAAGCTCCTCTCTCAGTAGGGAAAAACAGCACATGTCTGCTGTCCCCAGTTATGAGGGGAGCAGGAACTGGGGGAGCTGCCCTTACAGCATCTGATCAGCTAGTTACCTGTAAGAGGAGGAGACTTAGCCACATCTGTGAATAAGGCCCCAGGGTGTTCTTTCTTCATGCCTTCTGCCACGTGTGGTCTTATCTACAGTGAAGTCTGAAGGAAATATTTATTCCCATATAGATATTGCAGCAGGATCGCAGATGGTGCAAAAATGGTTTCTGCAATGCAAATAGAAAGGGGCAGCAAGCCAACTCACTATGAAGGCCCAGGGAAAAAAGAGTCAAGTTCTTCCTTACTTTGAAATATGCCTTAAATTCCTTGATTCTTCGAATGGATAAGTGAAAATAGATGGTTCCAGGTTAAGGCAGTTTGCAGTTACTCTTATACATGCTTGGAATCACCGATTTTTCTAACACTGGCCTATTTTTTCACTTCCTGTATTTCTCCAGCTGTGTAGTCCCCTGCAGACTGGGCTGCCTTCCACAAGCCGTAAAACAACCTGAGGATTGCTCTGATTTAGGCTTGTTTAAAATTCTCCTTGATAGCAGTCATTGGCGAGAAGTGCAGCAGTGCAGGGTGGCAAAACCCAACCACATTGCTACTAAGAATCTGCCCCCAAGTTGGTTGAATTTAATCAAGTGCTGTGCAAGACACGTCAGGTAACAGATTTCATGTCAGGAAAACTCATTCAAATTCTTCTTGGTAGCACAGAGTGGGTATTTCACTGCTTACTCCTTTGCATTCATTCATACAAAGTGTGTTGCAAAGAACATGCGTGGCTGGGTAAGGGGAACTGGACTTGGTGCTTTAGGCTGTAACGTGATCCCTGGCAGAGGTCTCTCCTTGCACGCTGTCTGTGCCTTTGCACAAGCTGTGCTCTGTGTGTGCTGAGACAGGAGCCAGCAAGAGTGGTCCTGGTGGTCCTTCCGTGTCCCCCACTGACCACAGCTGAGAGCTGTAGGATAGATAACAGCGAATGTCTAAAAGTCCATGTGTCACACTGCGTCCTTCACCACCATGTCAGGCCACATTTCTACCTATGTTACCCTAACCCGCAGGATTTGTTTGTTTGTCACTCAAAATAGTCTTAATTTACTTCACCAGCAATTTTACTCTCTGGAGCAGTTCCATCTGCTGCCAGTCACTGTCTCTGGAGTGAGATACTCCCACTCTTTTACATGTAAATGGGCATTCTATTTTTAACCTTTTCCATTTTTTTCTTGAATCAACACATAAACTGTAGTTTATATTTTTCTGCTGCTTCATGCTTTTTTTTGGCTCCTACAAGACATCTGGTGAACTAATATTTCAATGAACAGTATTTTTGATTCTTCAGAAAACTAGTTAAGCATTTTCAGAGTCAAGGATGGTGCATATCTTTATCTGTATGTTTCAGAAGTATGAGTTTTTCTCTTTCAGGATGCCATTCAGAAAAACCAAGACAAACACTTTATCACCAAGGACAACTAAAAAGAAACTTTCTACTTGACTTCCTAATGCTTTGACAATTGAAATAGCACATGACACAAATTTAAAAATGAAAAATTACAAAGCTAAAAATAGACTTGATTTGTTTATGCTGTTTTTCTCAGCAAAGTGTGATTATTCATCTAAGAAGTAGTGGCGTGAGTTTAAGATTGCTTTAAAAATAAATTTGCCTTCATTTTTTGGGATACTGGACAGCAAGGTATGCAGTCTCAAAGTAATACTAATATCTTGTTCTTGCAACAGAGAATGCAAAAGCCACCAGTTTGTGTCGACTCACTTCCTATTCAGAGACAACACATATTACAACCCCAACTGGTAAGATTATCTTCTAATTCAATGGCTCTCAGAGAGCTATGATGACAACAGAGATTTTTTAAATAATGTTTTCCTCAAAAAATAGTACTCCCTGAGCTGTGGATCAGGTGTTGATTGGAGGTTTTTTCTTGATAAACCCTGACACTGCCACTGCCGTGCTTTACAGGCTACTCAGACCTTCTTTTTGGTTCTGCAAGATTCTGCATTGTCTTTTTGAATTTGGTTACTGGCCTATTAAAAAGGTGAAGGAATTTCCACTGACCCAATGACCCCAGATTTTTTCCCATCGTCTTTGAAAATAATTACGCTACTGGCTGGATTTACTCCACTTGTTTATGGAAGAAGGATTTCAGAAATGCACAACTGTGTTCAGCACGTGGTTTTCTATATGTCCAGTTTGGCTTACTGAATAAGAGCTGAGAAAAGGTCAAGATCTTGTGATCAAAATTAAATCCTGCTGTTTATCTGTGTTAGAGTAAGATTTAAGAAAAAAAAATTGAAGATCTAATGTAAAAGTTAAAAACTTGCCGTGTTCTTAAAATCATAGAAATGATTGTAAGAAAAAAAAATCAACCAAATGAATCTCTTGTTCCTCCTGGGAACCTACAGAAAAAAATGTGAAATACAGTATGCAAAAAATATTTCTGGGTTTTAATTTAGCTTCTTGCATCAGTACTTTTAAAAGTTAGTACAACTGATGTTTATACACACTAATTATTTTTTAAATTATTATTGAAAATCAGCTTTATTGTTTTGTTTTACTGTTTCATCATGGTGAAGTAGAAATTTTCCTGTATCAGATGTTTCAGTTTGCCAAATTGTGTGAGCTTACAGTTTTCATTAGAGTAACAAAGCAGGTTAATTTACCAAACTTTGAAGATGCAGAATAGTATCTTTTTAACTTTATTTCAGCAACTATATTTTTCAAATGGAGCCATCAATCATTGTAAAAAAATTGTCACAAAAATATGCATCTTCTGAACTTCTAAGCACTTGTGAAACTAATAGTTATGAATTCCACCACTTCTAAGCTGAAAACTCACCTATTTGCTTTACAATTACTAGTTAATATATGATATTATACTTGATGGATCTGAAACTCATCACTGTTTGAAGTAATGTAATATTAAGCTATAGAAATACTAATTTCCTAAAAGTTGGCAGTCTGGCATTTTCTAATATGTTAATGGCTCAAGATTTCATTAGACTCTTAAAACAGTCATACATAAAGACGTAAGGATCATGTAAATGATCTGAAATTGGAGGACAGATATAGTAATGTTGTTTACTAAAAGTTTAAAAAATGGAACGTAACAGCATTATACGAAATATTTGCACTTCTGTCAATAATTTACTTGTGAAGCAGAATTCCCCCTTTCTCAAGTCTAATTTTAAGAATTGCTTGTTACGTTATCAGGATTTGCAAGATAATAAAAATTGTAAGTATTGTGTTAATAGTTTTCTGTGTAGTAAAAGATTGTCATGGATATTTCCTACCACATCTGTGACAGGTAAAAGTGTTTGTATATTTATTTTCTGCAGTTTATATTTCCCCTTACCTGTATCAATTGGAAAACCAATAAAGTGACATTAAGTTTTCTAATTGTGGTCCACTCCAGAGGAGACCTTAGAAGGATTTAAGATGTTTAAATTATTTATCAACATGTTAAAAAATCCTCTTTTTTGGCACCTAAACTCGAATTTGCGACACCTGCATGCTCCCCTCAGGTGTTTCTCAGGGCCCTGCAGTTCATTTCTATGCCTGGCTGGGCTGACTTTGTCTGGGGGAGTCTAGCCAAACATCTTCAGCTTCTCTGAAATCTCGGCATTGGCTACACAGCTCCTGGCAATCCTGCTGACCTGTTGCACAGGCACACACAGGGAGTGCCTGCAGGTACTGACAAAATCCCAGTTTAGGAGGGCATAATACATATTAAAACCAACCTTGGTTGGTTGGTTGGTTGGTTGATTGGTTTTAAAACAAAATTGATGCCAGAACAGATGACCTCTTGATGCAACAGTAATTAATATACTAATCTAGAAAGACAAGGCATTGATCCTGTCCCCCAGTTTTCTGGGCTATCATTTGCTCTTTTAAGCACTGCCAGACAGAGGCAGGTGGGCTGGAGGAGTTATTTAGCTGTTGGGTGCAATTACATGTTGCTGCTGCTTTTCAGCTGATAGAAGTTGCAAGCACCTGTTGTGCTTCCTGCTCCCGCAAAGCCCTGGGCATTGTATTTTGCTGCCCTTGTACCAGCACAAAGATCTTCCAGGAGATGCAGCACTGAGAAGTTTGCATTCCTCTTCTCCCTTGTGTTCATGTGGCAGTGAGGGATTCTTGTTTTGAAGAAATGAGTTACTAAACTGGGATCTTCATTGTCACAAAGGATAAGAGTACACTTTAAATTAAGAAAATCTGCACTTAGAGAAGGCTAGGGAAAAAACCCAATAGAATAGAATAGAACCCAATAGAATAGTTTTAAAGTATTTAAAAGTAGCCTTTGAGAAAGTTAAGAGATTATTTAATGTTTTTGTAGTTTTTATGTCTCATGGGGGATGAGGGGCAAGGAATATTATTGTTGGGCCTATGGGCAGTCCACCTGTGCCCTGTATCAAAAGTCAGCAGCTGCTTGTGTGTGCCTCTGTATCACTCTGGCTTTTTGTTTTGTCTCTGTGTGTCCCATATCTGAGTGATCTGTGTCTGTGGCAATTTTGAAAAGAATGTTCTGTGGCCAAGATCCAGAAGGTTTTGAAATGGCAATTTTGAAACTGCAGCAACCTCCGGTTGCCCTTAAGGAAGAAGCACTGTAAAACAGATAGGTACTGTTTTCTGGCACTCCTTTTCCAATCTCCTTTATTTCATTTCATCAAATTTAATAAATCCAATGTCAGTGAATGTGATAATCTGGGAAGTACAGCCAATCAGATACTTAGTGGGATACTAAGCTGTGTTTAAATTCAGTTCTGTTCCCAAGACAAAAACCACAGATGGTTGTTTAAAAAGAACGAACTAATTGTTCCCACAAAATGTGACTGCAGTATATCCACCCCATCAGCAGCTTGTACCCTTAATAAGCTTCTCAGAAAGAAAACATTGTTGAAACAATAACCCTTTAAAAAGAAACTAAAAATCTAGGTAGAAGCTGAAATATTTTATCAGGTTCTGGAAAGCTAAGGCTGAAATTCCTTCTTTAATGGCAAGGTTTGACCCCTACTTAACTGTCTCCAGTGGGAATGCTTTAAGCTATGGAGTGGAAAACTATTCTGTGATAAAGCACTCTCAGTTTTGCTTGTGGAATTGTTCAATTAGCCATTTAAATAATGGCATATGCAATATAAAATGCAAAATGTGGTTGGCCAGCTATCCCTATCCTAAATAAATGTTCTAATTCTTAGGTTGTGCCAGTACATTTGCTCTCTGTGGACCCAATTTTCTGACATTGAGTCATTGAGTATAAAATGACTTACAATACCTTTCTTTTTCGCTTTCAATGAAGTACTTTTTCCACACAAGCGCTACTTCTGTGGAAAAAGATGCCAGAGAGCCCTGTAAACCTGTAGAGTTTACTTTTCATGTTCTATCACCTTCAGCAGAGATGGGATTTTAAAGCCATGTTTTGTTCCTTGGCTAGGTGTTCCAGTAAGGGTGGTTCTGGTATAGAGAATGCCCCTCCCTTCTCTCCAGATACATGGGATTTAGCTAGAGAATTGGTGGGGGGTTTTTTTGAAGAACACAAATGAGAACGATAAGAAAAAAAGAACAATCATAGGCTGAGAAAACCTGGCAAGGAAGGAGATCACCTTCAGAGATCTTGGCAGGGCTTGGGTCTAACGCTCTTTGTTTAGCTTTGCCAAGGTTTGGGCAGTTACAGGCAAGCCCAAGAAAACTTTCCCTTTGTGCAGAAAGAATGTCAGCCACCTCTTTAACCCCTTTAAGAAATATAGATATCACAGAGGAAGGTAGGAGACAAATTAAATTTCTGAGTATGAAACTTTTGGACTAATGTGGTCAAGTTGCCTGAATATCTTTATGCTACTTCTGAACTGAAACCACTTACTGTGGCTTTCTTAAATGCATAGAAGTGGGTGAGTAAAACAGTGTTTCTGCAAACCTTTGCTCCTTTAGTATTGCCAGAAGCCTCTTACAACTCAACAGGGATTTTTCGCGTGAGTTACTGGTTAAGCACAGGAACAAGCATAACGTTTTGGTGCCTGTTACATGCATATTTCTAAGCTACTCCTGTTCTACAAGGAAAGTATTTCTACCTCCACAGATTTGATGTGCCATGTTATGTACAGCATTGGATACTTGGAATGGTTTGTCTGACAGTATTTCAGAAGAAAGCAATAAATCACATTTGAAACTGCAAATGGTTTCTTGTTCAAGTTCAGTCATTTCAATCATTGCCTTCAGATTTATCTACTGACTCACATATTACGTAAAATAAATTCCTCTCTTTTAAGGCTGCAAAATGTCATTATATTTTGGACACCGTAGCCGTATGACGAGGACGCCAAGAAAAACTATTTACAAGCATTACTTTAATATTATTTAAATGAAACAAATAAATTGGCAAAAAAATGTTTTTATTGGAGAAGATGTTTTGATTGTCTAATAACAAAATTGGGAGAAATATTTTATTTTAAATATTTAAAGACAACACTTCAAACTTCATCAAATTACAAAGAGTCAATTCATAAGGCATTTTTTCAGTTTTTTTAATGGTAGGCAATAAAGATAATACCTATTTCTGAGTAAATGGAGAGAGCACTGAATTTTGCTGGGTTAGTACTTCTAACTATCACTTCAACCGATCTGTACATTAGTAAGATTGTATTTGCCTGGGATGCTATTCCCTTTTAAAGTGGTTCAATTAGGTTCAGAACTATGGATTTTATTTTTTTTCCTGTTTTTAACATCAGCTCCAAAGTAGGTGCATATACAGGTATTTTACTGAGAAGAATATAAGAACTAAGCTTGCTCAATCTGCTTCCTAAGCAAGCATCTCCCCTCTTTTACAGAGATGCTTTTATATTTGCCTTCTATCGCTTTTTCTACCAAAGGAGTTTAAAAAAGTGTTTAACCCTTTGAAACAGCAGGGTGATGAAGTGGGGTATGATTTGCCCTCCGCCTCCATGCTCTAGTAAACTTAATGATATAGCTACATATTCTATGGCACCAAAATCAGCATTCCAATAATTTGTATGAAAAGTCATCTGCAATCCTATGTGACACTGTTACAATTTTTATTAGTCTTGGAGAAGGGAAATTTATTGTCTTCTTTTACAAAGCCTTGCAGAAGTCAGTGATGTATGTAACTGGTAATCAAACTTCAAAAGCTTTTGCAACAGTAAAATAGCACACAGTTTGAAAACCACCAGAGGTGGATTCAATTTCTTTTAACTTATTTTTGCGTTCCTTTAATTAGGAAGTGTCAAAGTGCATAAGAGAGAAAACACTACTAAACTTCTAACTTTTAAAATAGTGTTGAGGTCAACTAATGTGTCTAATGCTGTGCTCTCCTGAATGTAAGCATTTATCACGGCCCACTCAACATAGAAACAGTGGATGGATATGGGTGAAAATGCAGATTATTTTTCTGTGTGACTAAGTCCCAACGAGACCTATCGTCACCCATGAAGCTCTAGACCAACCAGGACAT
>WEIT01017795.1:952-15214 GCA_013389985.1 Dryoscopus gambensis
CTGTGTCTTTTACCAGAGGAAAAGTAACAGTGACAGCAACCAAGAGCAGGCTACTTAAAGACCTATAGGAAAAGCAGGACAGAGGGATTTTCTCCAATATGTTCATGCTGCTGTTCATGGCTGCCCAAGCTGCCATGTAGTAAGCTTCCCTTCTTCAGGAGGCTTGTAAAATTACCCAGGGCAGCTCTGCCTACTTCAAACACAAACTCAGTCTTATTTTCTTTTCAAAGACCTGATTTAACCACATGATCTATTTGCAATAGGACTCTGAACATTTCCTCTCTCAGATAAAGCAAATTAAATAGGTTGTCACCATCACTTCTTAACAAGAACAGCCTTCCTGCGAAAAAGTCTTTGAAAGCCTCATGTCTTTTGATTCAGTTATTTCCTCCCCATATCTTGTCTCATCTTTCACAATCACTTTAGCAAATGGATTTTATTCCCTTCAGGAGGTAGGTACCATTTACCTCTGTCTCCCCTCTCTGGGATACTTTCTTCTTGCAAGCATCTATTTTCTTCAAGGAATCTACCACACCAGTGGTTGTAAGCTTTGCTGTTCTTTAAAGCAGACACAGCACTATATGAAAAGTACAATCATCTAAATAAATATAACTGGTTAAGAATAAATTTTTCCCTCACCAGGGAAAAAATAAAGACTGATACAGAAAATGTCTCTCTAGCCTTCACTAATGAAAGGAACTTACTGGCAAAAAAAATCATTAGAAATGTATGTCTATATTCGTAATGCTTCCAAATGAATGCTTTCTACTCCTACAGGATTGGTTTGAGTACAATTACAGTATATGTATGGCATTGCTTTAAAAACAGTTAACATCAACTAAGTAAGTAAAGAAAAATATTGTCAGATAACATTTTTGCTTTTGTACTTATTCAGAAAAATCTAGTCCTTGCAAAGCATCTGTTTTTCAGCTAGATCATCTTTTTACTTAATTCTACATCTGGGCTATTTACTAAGGCATAAGACAGTCACATGATTGACATATGCTTCAATAAATCCAGATGTAAAATACATTTTGATTGTTTGTGAGAACACGACTTACATGTTTTATCCTGGAACAGCTCTTTGCTATGACAGTGTAATCCCAGAAGAAACACCCTCAACATATAAAAGAAACTTTGAAAAAGTTTAGTCTACAAAACAAGTAAGACTAGCTGTTGTTAAGACCTACCCTCCCAGTGTTCACATAAGAAAATTTCCCAAACGGTAAAACCATAAATACAAAAATGTTAATATGGCCCAAAATATTTATTAGCCAGTATGTCATAGCTACACAAGACTTATAGTTAGAAAGTTACTTTGATTTTACCTGTTATCCTGTGCACATACATACTAAACAATGCTTAAGTAAAAGTGTTCATATGCTAAGACAAGAACAAATAATTATGTGCTACTTTTGTTGTATTTAAACAGCTTTGTAAAGATCACAATATCCCACAAATTTAAAAAACAGGTCCTGTGATGGCTTAACACAACCTGTTCTACTTGCCATTGCAATGTGCCAACAAGGCTCAAAATCACTTCAGCATTTCATTTCAGACAGCAACTCCTTGCCCATGCTGGCACATTTACCAAGTGTCTTCATGGAAATCTCAATATCAGTGATGACTAATGAGATCAAAAACTAGGACCTTCCAAAACCTGTATTTTGCTTAGTCAGACTAAGTAACTTAAGTAAAAAAATTAGACACCGCTGATGACTATGAAGGCATGAGTTAAAAGTAAGCAATACTATGTTAACAGAGGTGCAACGGAACACTGTAATACTCAATACACTGCTCCAGAGTGAACAGCTAAGAGCAGAAGTTCTGTCCATATTCAAGACAGCTGATGTGCTTTGAAATTTTGACAGTGCCTTGCATGCAATTAGGCCTTTAGGATGATGCTATCCAAGCATATATTTCCATGGGAGTTGTTTTTTAACCCAAAATGTACATTTCACATGGCTGTGTCTTGGTCACTAAGAATCATAGTAATTTTAACCACCAAAAAAGAGGCAGCACCTCTTTAAACTGGGGAAAGAACTACTAATAAAAATTTAACGCATTCCTCCACTTGTGTTACTGAAAAAAAAAATGTGTGTGTGTGTGTGTGTATCATCCATTTTTTTTTTCAAATTCTCTAGAATACACAGAAAAGACTGAGGGAGATTGATACATATCACTATGTATTTACTGTGACCTGCTCCACATAACAGCTAGAACAGAAGGAAAACAGAAGGAAGAGAGCCTGGCTGAACGGCAAAAAAAATTTCTTGGGTATCATTGTGTAGATTTTTTTAAGCCCTTTTTTAATTGCATTATAGTCAATAGCATAAATAACATCTAACTAGGCAATAACATATATTCCAATTAACTGGATTGTCTCAAAGGAAGAGGTTTAAAGCTGAAGATGCTTAATGCCAAGGACTACCGCTTAATTGCAATAATAATTCCATGTAAGTGGAATGCCCTCAAGCAACCTAGTAGCAATTGGGCCCATGATTATTACTATGCACTGAAAAATTCTCCTCTCAGTTCAGCTTAGTTTTTGCCTTTACACCTTTGCCTACCCTCTGCTTTCCACATAGTGCAACTCCAGTATGATTTACTATTGCCTCCTACACTGCTGCCTTCCAATTAGATAATTATGTAGGGCCATCATACTGACAAAGCACGTCTCCAGTCTCTGCATAGGCAGCACATCCTAAAAAGGGATGGCCACAGTCCTCGGGCCCTTCTAATGTAACTAATTCACATGTTGAAGTTACTCCTCCAAGCAGCCAGCTGATGCAGATACATCACATACCTTTCACTGACAAGAGCTTACTACCCACAGAGTCCTTCCAATATGTACACAAAGTTACAAAAAACCTCTTGCAAATCACGCTAATGAAAAGGAGGAAGGAAAGATGATATCCAGTGTAGAAAACAAGTTTCTACAAGCTTCAAGACCTGTTCTAGGCTATGTGGCAACATACACAATTCTTGCCCTCAAAAACAGTTTCATTACACGTTCATGTCTTGTACCAACCTAAATTGGCTGTGTGTTTCAATACCACTGCTGGAAACAAAAAAACACTTAAGTGTCTATATTTGGACACTGAATTGGCACTACCCAGTGTGCACAATTAAATTGTGCTTGAAATTATAAATATCTGAATGCAGCTACAGTTTCATGTTGCTTCCTGGAATACCCTGTCCTTAAAGAAGGGAATCTAAGCAGTTTTAAAGTAATTGCTGTCTTTTTTTCTAGCTAAGAGTATGAAGCACAGCTGTTCCATTAAGCTTCTGCAGGAGATGAATTCCTTAAAGAGGTAGTCAGAGGTGGTACTGGTGGCACTTCACCCTGACCAGGAGAGTTTAGGATCACTGTCAGACCACAACAAACAAACTGTGGTCCAGAAGTGTTTATTGAATGCCCAGGGCTTCCAGGCTGCAGCCAGGAACCACAGCACAAACTAGTGTGAACAAGGGAAAGACAAGTTTGGAGAATTCCATTGGGTATTTGTGTACCTTTTCTTAACCTTTCCAAGATGTGGGAATAATTATGCCAGTTAATGGGCTTGCTGTTAAATTATACTGTGCACCTTGTATATTTCTGAAGGACATCTGACAGTTCATGTTGAAATAGAATCATGGTTGTATGGAGGCAAAAAGTTTGGAGTGGCCCATGAGAACGTGCTGGTCTTTTACCCACACAGAGGGCACACCTGCCTGCCTTCCTGCTCTGGGTGCAGAGTGACATCAGCTCATTGTAAACATATATATGTAAATCTATCACTGGTCATTTGTGGAAATAATGAATGAGCATTACTGTCATTCATTCCATATATACCCATGTGAAGTTTGAGGAGAGTTGAGTGCTTTGTTATATAGCAAGGTCGTACAGTGGTTGGCACTGTACAAATTGTAGCAGCGCACAGATTTACAGCAATGCAATTGATAAGAAATACTCTGGGGACACTCCTTAATAGCTTAAAAGAAACACTTTACCAATACATTTATTACAGAGCTGCTTCTCTTGCTGGCAAACCCTTACAGAAGGGATCACAGCCCTCAAGCCCAGTTACGATTACACTTCAATTCACTGCAATTTTAGTGTCCTCAGAAACCACCCGGGGCAGACCAAGCACTCCACATTTCTAAATCCCAAAAGAGTACTATTTTGACAGTTGGGAGAGGAACTTCTGACAACATTAAAGAGCTATGCACATTGAAAAAAAAATTAAAGAAGTTTCTGCTATGAATGCCTGATAAGTGATGTAATTGAGGGCTTAACAACTGTCAGCAAGTCTTCCAAACCCACTTGCCTTAAGCCCAGTTCCTAGCTAGTGCTTAAAACGGTGATTATTTTAGAAGGTGTCTAGAAGTTTCAAGTGAGACTGGCAGTTTTCTGATCTTTTTATTCTAGACCTTGAAAATGAAGCAGCATATTCTTTCAAGCTCCTTCATATCTGGCATTCATAGTTGGCAACTTGAGACCTTACAGTCTCCTCCACGTTTACTCAAACACCGCAGTGGTTTGAAATAAAGAAGCTTTTAACATACACATTTACTGGGCTCTAAGGAACAAGAAAGATACAGCAGTATTAAGTGTTACTTGGCTTCATCCTTGAGCTTTCAGATGTTTGATAAAGTAATAAATAAAATGTATACAGACCATAAGGCACTGAAACTGCCATCAGCTTCTCAGAATTTTAATCCTCACAATTAAGAAGAACGATGGGAGAACTGCTAGGCAGCACTTTTTTTTTGTATGCTTGCAGGTGACAACACAGACCAAAGCAGAAATATTTTAAACATTTATTTTAGCACACACATTACAGAGTAAGCACGTTGCCCACTCCAGTTCCAAAACATCTAGGAAAGCCATATGACTTCCTGAACAAAGTTCTCCTCTCTGTATTAAGGCAGAAAGATTGACCAGCACGTTTTCACAAGGTAACTGTTTCTAATATACTAATAAACTGGTAACATGCCTGCTGAGAATCTTCCTGCCCTGTCTTAATTTGGTGCACACCCCTACTTGTGTCACCAACCTATTCCTTTGACCCCCAGCCATGCACTGAATCACAGAGTAGGGCTGACCAGACCCTACAAGCAGTATTTCAAAATGTTCAGATAAAGAGCTGCAAAGACTTCTATAGTCTCCCTATGAAACTCTAGGAAGTCTGAGCTTGTCTTGCCTCTGACCCCTCCAAACTGAGATTTCAATGTTCTTGTTTCTAAGTACCTTCATTCCTAGTTTCCTGGGCCTATCTCATTCCTGCACAGCCAGCAAAGATAATCCACTTGCACTAGACTCCAGCAGTTTGGACTTTCAACAGTCCCAGGCCTCCGGAGACCCAGCATCTTCCATCTCATCCAAGACCTGCACAGCTTCCTGTGCTGCAGCAAGAATCCAGTTCAAGGAGCAGCCTCAGGGCCTGCTGCCACAGCAAGAGCCCCATGTCCCTCGCCAGCAACAGCTCCGGGTCTCCTTCGGCCGTAGAGGACCACAAACTGGACTTTGCATTAACCAACAAGTCACACCTGCAATACTTGCAAGATGAAGCTTATATACATCAGCCCAAAAAGAAAATTTGTTCCTACTGAATAAAATCTCAAACAAGGGGAAAAGCAGCAGCCTGAATCCCGACAAGACTGGCT
Organism: Dryoscopus gambensis; assembly: GCA_013389985.1. Lineage (NCBI taxonomy): Eukaryota > Metazoa > Chordata > Aves > Passeriformes > Malaconotidae > Dryoscopus > Dryoscopus gambensis. The sequence goes on from WEIT01017795.1 coordinate 6,602, forward strand.
GTTAGTGTTACTATGATTCCCAGTTCTTGTAGCTGAGTTTCCTGCTACCACAAATAGAACCATTATCTACTAGTCTGGCAAATTCATAGATAGCTAGAGATGAATTCCACTCAGACTGAGTAATTCTTCCTGACAGATGGACAGAACTGAATACAAACACCGTGGCTATTGTAGCAAAGCTGCTCCTGGTGTCTTGCTGCAGGTCATACTGCTAAATCTCTATCCACCAGAGAAAAATGCATTCTGGGGGCAGCAGTACCTTCAAAAACTAGACTGCTCACGTCCTAGGCCTTAGGCCAACATGTTATATACTGTGAGGATAGAAGTCTGCAGAAATGTGCCCAAACCAGCTTTTTATTATTAACCTGATCTGCCGTTCGAGAGTTTTATGGAAAAGATACAACTTTATCTCTACAGACAGTAAAATATTCCTCAAAGCTGCACAGAATTTTGCTGTCTTGGAGTGCTACAGTAAAACCCCAGAACAACAAATAAAACCAGCATCATTACACTAACTTCCCGCTTTCAAATTACGCATACACCATGCCTTTAAGACTACAACCACTGTTTACTGAAGTTTGCAAAGTTTTTGGCTGTTCATATCACTATATGAAACTCTACACTACACCTCCAAAATACTTAGAGGCCAACTCTCTGACATCACAGAATAGAGCAAGCAATTTTCGTATTAGTCTGTTCATTTTTTTCTTCTAAATGCCCAAACTCGAAAGGCAACATGCCAGTTTTTTATATCCAGGCAAGGATTCAAAGACTTGGTAAGCCACAGAAACAGGCTGTAGAAGCCAGGTATCCTGCAGTGACAGAAGAAAATCATAATATTATTTGTCATTGTCTTGAAAACAGGAATTCTATTTTCTAATAGGGCATTGACAAATGCAAAAATTGTAATTTCATGAGCCCTTATAGAGCTCACTGTTCCCGAGCATCAGCTGGGAATGAATAACTACTTGAATGCTGACTTTTGGAAATAGGGGCAGAGAGCAGATACAATCTGAATTTGACAACGACACAAAAACCCAACAGTAATTTTCTGCAACTCTAAGTTTTACAGTTCTAGCCACGTACTCACAGTAGCAGCACGCAGAGCTTCTCAAATTGGTCTGACAACATCCATTTTACTTGCTCCTGACTGACAGAATCAGGTGCAGCATACTCCAGAAGGAACGGATGCTTCTCTATTTTAAGCAGAGTTAATATATTAATGTGCTATCAATGCAACTCTGGTTAGCAAAGGTGAAGATTAAACATTGTAAGTGGTCATCCAAAGTAACCAGCCATTTCTTTCTTCACCAGCCAACCCCTACTACTTTCTACAAGTCTAAAAATACTATCCCAGCATGCAAAGTTTCTTAAGCAAAGAAATGCAGCTACACACAGCTCAGCTTCCTGCTAAGATCCACTTCTTTTGAAAAGGGCAGTTTCCAAAGAAAAGATTGTCCAGTTGCAAGATCATAGATACATCAAAATATATATATATATATATATTGCAATGACAGTATCCAAACATCAAGACATACCAGGAATATCCCAACATAGACAGTTACCCTCCACAGTGAGCAGCAGTAGTTATAGAATTATAGAATGGCTGCTGGCTTACAGAGGTCAGAGATGGAGTACCACAACAAGACTGTTGAAATGTGTCAGTCACCAGTCTCCTGAATCCAGCAGCTCTAACCATGCCTCCTGGAAGCTCACAGACCACCCAGACACCACAGCCTGTACAAGGCAGTGAAGACTGACCCAGAAGGTTGTGAGCCTATTTTGAAAAGTCAGTTTTGTTTATGTAAAAAACTAAACCCTGGACAAATGGGTCCCAGGCTTTTAGATACAGGCCAGTAGCTATTTCTGAGTAACATACTCAACAAGAAAGAAACTATGCAGATGCATTAAAGAAATGCTTTGGTATCAAGGGTTCAATTGACAAAACTGAATAAATAAACCTGTAAATAGGTGCAGGGAACCAGCTAAGACTGGGAGATCTGAACATTTTATCAGCTGTTTTGAAGAATTAAGAAAACCAACTTTATGAGCATTGATACATATCAAAAGAATGGAAGAGCATACTGGTGACAATTTATCATATCCCAGTGAAAGTCTGGAAAAACAAATGTTAAACCAGAATAAGGAGCAGTGACTATCAAAGTAGTAAAACAACCATTTTGACAAACACTGAACTGGTGTCTGTACAGGTATTAAAAATGTAACAAAATCACCTAAATGCCTAACACCATCTACCTTTGGATGATAGTTTTGAAAATTATAAATCATATTCTGTTGTATTTAGGGGGGAAAAAGTAACATCAAATGCTAAAACAAATCTTATCTAGCTGTCTGGAACTAGAGATTTGATGCACAAGGGTAACTTGGTGTTTCTTAACTCAGGCATCTGTTCACATGCATGGTTTCACAAAATGCACTCCAGTTGCCTACTACTTTCACTTCTAAGAGTACACAATTGAAAACTGAAGGATGGAAATAAAGCTATTCTGCTACTATTCCATCACTTTTGAGATCTTAAGAGGAGAGACTTTCAATGATCACATCTTCCAAGCTCAGAATGCTCCACCCCTTTTTGCAGGATGTTAAGTGAAGGTGGCAGGTCTGCATCAGCGGACAAGAAGCTCCTGAGCAAAGAGGGCCAGAAGGCTGCATGAACAGACAAGACACTCCTGACAAAACTCTAAACAAAGAAACAGAAGAGGTGGAAGCGTGGCCAGGTTACTCAGGAGAAATCAAAGCACTGTTTGAGCATGCAAGGGTAGAGACAGGAAAGCTAAAGCCCATTTGAGTTGAATCTGGCAAGGGACAGAGTACAAGAAGGACAGTAAGAACGGCTTCTACAGGTGCATCAGGAGCTAAAGGAAGAGAAGACAAGGCAAAGTGTGAGCCTGATGCTGAATGGAGCCAGGGAACCTGGTGACAAAGGACACAGAAAAGAAGACTGGTACTGCATGTCTTCTCCAATGACAAGACTTGCCTTCAGGAATCCCAGGCCCTGAGATCTGATGTAAGGAAGACTTATCTTTAGTGAAATAGGATCAGGAATACAAACACTTAAACAAACTTAAAAAAAAAAAAAATCTCACACTGAAAGGGACCATTGGCGACTGACTTGTTCAACCCCCCTGCTCAGGCAGTGCCACCTAGAGCCAGCTGCCCAGGACCACATCCAGACAGCTTTTAAACATCTCAAAGAACAGAGACTCAGTCTCCAAACAATGCTCAGTCACCTTCACAGTAAAAACATATTTCCTGATGCTCGGAGAGAACATCCTCTGTTGCAGTTTGTGCCTATTACTCCTTGTCACTGGGCACCTCCGAAAAAGCCTGGCTCTGCCTTCTTTGCACCCTCCCTTCAGGTATTTGTACACACTGAGAAGATGCTGCTGAGCCTTCCTTTCTCTAGGCTGAACAGTCTCAGCTCTCCCAGCCTTTCTTCATGCGAGGAAAGTCCCTTAATCATCTCAGTGGCCCTCCACTGGCCTCTCTTCAGTAACGCCACCTCTCACAGTGGGGAGCTCAGAACTGGACACTACACTCCAGATGTGTCCTCACCAGTGCTGAGTGGAGGGAAGCTGTTGAAACAAGTAAACTTGGAAGCCATTCCCAAACATATGAAGGCTAAGGTGATTTGGAAAAGTGAATGGATTTATGATGGGGAAGTTGTGCCTGACCAACTGTAACCTAACTGCTACAGCCTGGTGCTGTAACCTCGATGGGAGAGCAGTGGATGCTGTTCATCTCTACCTCAGTAAGGCTTTTAACAACATCTACCACCACATACTCAGATAAGCTGATGAACTACTAACTAAATTAATGGACAGTGAGATGGACTGAAAACTGGCTGTACTGCTGGATTCATGAGATTGTGGTGAATGGCACAAAGTTCAGCTGGAGGCTGGTCACACCAGCATACCCCAGGGATTAGTACTGGGACTAACACTGATTATCATCCTCACTGATGACTTGATGGGACAAAGGAGACATACAGTTCCACAAATTATATCATTGCAGGCACTAAGACACTGTTCATTTGAATTACCTAGAGGCAAACCTGTAAAAAGAGATCTTTCAGAAGTCCTTGTCAGAAATATTTCAGTACAAAAGCTCTTAAATGCAAAATCTCCTTCTCTCAGGTCTTGAAGTTATTTATGTGGCTACATCCATAAACTGTCATCAAATGAAGATAACCAAGCACCTCCAACAGAGGCCACAAAGACAAACCCCCACAGGACCTGTCAGGGGCAGGAAACAGCCTGCACCTCATGCTTGGTTGGCACAACCCCTTCCCACAAAGTAACTCATATTCCCTTAACTTTGCATTAGAATGGGCATACTGGGCAAGATGCAGCATACGGGAAGTTCTGGACAAGCAACACAGGTTCCATGGAAGTAGAAATCCACACATCACTTCCTCTTCCTACTCTGCTGAAACACTACTTGAAAACTTTGAGCACTAGTACTGTAAAGCATTAAAGACAAAGCAAGATTAACTAAGAAATACAGGCAGCATTTGCAATGTAAGAGACTTAGTTTTATTGAAGGAATTCCATCACCATTTATCATATTCTAAAATATGCACAAACATATAAAAAGCACAGTCTGCAAACTGATCTGCATGCAAAAGGCTAGAATCAGACAGTTAACACAAGAGTCCCAGAGATGGACTCCCCTCCTTTCAGTGCAGGTTATCACACTTAATAGAAACAATCAAAAAGCAACTAAATAGAACTGACAGAGTTTACAGTCCACCTTCAATTACAAAAACAATTTTGGCCTACATTAAAACACTAGTTGAAAACAATGTGTTCAAACACTGCTGTGGGCACTTCCAGGACAGGTCAGCCAACTCCTTCAGAGATATTGGGAATATATCCAAGAATAAAATAAGACAGGATGTAGATATTAATGTTTCATCCCCAGTACATAACAGACTAACGCTGGGCTCAGAAAATCCTTCTGAAGAATAAAAAGATATCTCTCAAGTTACAAGTTAGATTGTATTTTGATTCCTAATAGGATATTAGAAGCTACACTCTCAGAAACAGGTCTTTTCCTTCATTTCTGCTTTATGTATTACCTACATCTGGCCAACTTCAGAGCCTGTAAACACCTGTACTGGAGATAAAACTGATCTCAAGCACAGTCATTCATGTGTCTGCATGATTCAGCCCAGGCTAGACATACAGGTGGAATCCTCCCTGCAGTGACAGGTCTGCTGCTCTGGCCTGGCCACAGAACCCAGAACTGAAATGAAAGAACACCGCTCTAATTCTTCCTTATTTCAAAGAAAGAAGAAGGATTAGCAGACTACCTGAACAATATGGGGAGTAGTAAAGGACGGACACGGATAGATGGAGCAACTGGAATTGTCGTTTGTTAGAAGAGATGCAAGCAAGAGGCAATGTAGGGCAGAGCAGCTAAAAACAGAAAAAGGGAGCAAAGAAGGTTAAAGCAGAGAAAGGGCAAGACCAAAAATGCAAAGCAATGTTAAAATACACTTGGGCTTGAACTCACCTNNTTAAAATACACTTGCGCTTACACTCACCTCTTAACATATACAAACACAAGCCTCTACAAAGTCTAGCTCCAGATACACAAGACTGAGGCCAGACAACACTAATAGCACATTTTTATGGAGCAATGAAGAACTCCTGCTGTACTTCTCACTTTGAGAGGCCCTTTCTCATATTTTACGTAATAGTCTAGGTTAAAAACATTATTAGACATCTAAAACCAAATCTAGGAAGATGAAGTGTCCCTAATAAATTATCTGACAAAGGATGGTCAGAATCAAATAATCCCCTTTAGTATAAAAAGCTGTACCACCACAGGTTTTGCCAACATGAGCACAAGCCTACAGCACCTGGAAAAGAGGAAAGACTGAACCACTGCTGTATGCACTGAATACATCTACCCCGAAAAGAACAAACTTCGTTAATCCCATTTTGGTGTAAGGTTAAGGAAAGAATGCTGGTATATAAATACTACCGTGATACCAGGAAGAAGCCAATCTACAAAATAATATCAGAAGTAGCTACTAAAATTAGCTAAATATTTGTTTGATACACTTACAAAAAAATCAACTACAACAAATTTAGCTAATTGTTGGGAATCAAATTCCAAAAGACATTTATTCTTATAATTAAAATCAAAGAAAACATGTCTTGACAGTACTCTAATTTCAGATACTTGAGATAGTACTAATCTACTAAAAAAAGTAAGTACTGTCATTTTGAAGGTAGCACAAAGTGCTGAAGGGGAAAAAAAAGTCCATATCCAAGAGAACAGCTCAAAAAAAAGTGTGTTTTTCTTAATTCACTTTTATCAGCTTGCTGATTCAGAACTATTACATTATTTACTATAGGTTTGTCCCTATACCCCTTTACCTCCCATTAAAGCTTTCTTATGCAGATGGAGTGCTTCTTACTATCAACACCTTACTGATCTTTCTAAGGAAGATCATTTACTACCTATCCACAGCAAACAAGCTCTTAAATCCCTTGCCTCTCTCTTGAATCAGATCCTTAGACAGCTAATTGATCAGAAAAGAAAAAATACTTACTCTTTGAAGAAAAGAAGCTGATAAACTCTACCAATTTGCCAATCCACTTTTGTAATTTTATTTCTTTGCTTGAATTTTGCTCCTCCTGATGACTCCCACAAACTCTTTTTTCCTAATTCCTCTAGAGCAGAATTAATTAGAAACCCTTATGTACTCCTTATCTGCCTGTTCCTAAATAATGTTCTTAACTTAGAAAATATTAACCTCACTTTATAAAATATAATTCCTAATTGAGAATAAAGCAAGCAATCCTGACTTCAGCCATCAGCATGGGCAGATTTAACAGAACCACACAGGCTTCCAAAAGCTTAAGCCACAGGCACTATGAGGTCTCATGCACCGAGCACTATGACAGCCTACGAAAAAAGATACAGATCTCTCAAGACCTCCAGTACCCTTAAAGTGCCTCTTTTCTTTCCAGAGAGCAACCACTGAAATACTCACTTGCTGAGAACAACCCAATTTATCAGATTAACTATAGAATCAGCACCACTATGATGAAGTATTAACATAGATACAGTAGACATGTCTAGATAGATTTATTACAATGAAAACATCATCAAGATGTACACTTTTCCATGAAGAGTGGGTAACATGGTTCATTTTTAATTTCTGTACCATACTGAAATTAGAAGTCTATTTCAAGGCACATCTGACTTCAGCAGCAGATCAGGCCATCTCTGGAAACGGTGATATACAGATTACAAACAATTTCGGGATTTGTGGCATTTCTTCCCCCAACACCCTAAATGTATTTCTTGGCACACAATGCCAAGAATGTGTTTTCAAACCGTACTGCAATATATACTTCAACCCCTGCTAAGCATAACTGAAAACTTTATTAAGGCACAAGCCAGCATGCTTGAATCCCTACCATATTAAGTTACTTAATTGAGCGAAAATATCAGGAAGCCACCCCCACCTTTGATCCCATCATGCCTTTTCCTCCAACAACTTGTACACTAGCTTACTATTTTATACCAGGAACCTGATAGTGGACATACAGAATGCCACAGTTATTTACTCACCTACAAAATACTTATATTTCACTTGACAGTTATGAGCTTACAACAGCTGAAGGCAGAAAACACTTGGGAGACATTAAGCTAACGTAATAGCAATTTTCAGAGAACAAAGCTGTCACTTGAATAGATAGGTGCTTACATTACATGCTCTTAGAAGGGACAAAGACAATCCACCTTCAGCCTGATCTCAGGAGCAAGCTTAGGTTCCAAGTCCATCCAGAAGAGCAGATGCCAAGCTTGGGGCAAGAGCAGCTTTGAACCCTGAGGGACAACTTCTAGACGAAAGAACTGAATTTGTCTTGATAGAAGAATGTACGGTAAAAAACTGTATACCAAATTCAAAATTTAGGAATTTGCTAAGAACTAAAGGCAAAGCGCAGCCTCAGCTTAAGCAAGTCTAATTAAGTGTTGCTGAGTAAGGAAGAAGAGGAAGGGTTCATGGGACAGGCAGCTGCTGTAGCAATAGGGGAAGGCTGAAACACCGAGGCTATTCCAGGAGTAACACCACCGTCGACAACCAATTTATGATTTATTCTAATTTTAACCCCCTCCTTTCTTTCTCCAAAGGTTTAACCTTAACCCCTTTACTAAAGCTGGCCGCAGACAGGGTGGGAAAGGAAAGAAACCAGAGCACTCTTCTGCAGCCAAAGGAGGACTCTGAGGAGCCACACACCCGCAGAGACGGCCCTGAGCCAGACCCCGAGAGCTGAGGGCATGGGAGGCTCTTCGAGAAGCTGGAGTAGGGAGTATTCAAACAGTGTCACATATTCAAAAAGAAAAAAAAAATAATTACATCATGGGGAAAGCAGTTTTAAGCCATCTGCTTTACTCTCGTTTCTATCAGCCTCTGGAGGGGGGATGGGGCAAGGGAAAATGCCAATGCCGCCGCCTCGCACACTTGAAACCCGCGCAGGCCGGGCTGGAACCGACGCAGCCCGCCCACGGCGGACCCGGGGGACGCGCCGGCCTCTCCGCCGGGCAGCGGGAGAGGGAAAGGCCAGG
>WEIT01017795.1:16019-142794 GCA_013389985.1 Dryoscopus gambensis
GGCGGGCGGGCGGGCAGGCGGGCGGGTCTGAGAGGAGTTGAGCACCCCCGGCCGGGTTGGGGCTGCAGGGGCGGAGCCGCGGTCGCGGTCGATGGGTTCGTCTCAGGTAAGGTATAAAAAAGCAGATTAATGGGGTGCGTAAAAAGGCAGGGAAAACTTTCGTTGTTATTTCCGGGCGTTGCGGTCTGGATTGGGACGTTTGAGATGGTTCAGTTAGGATGTTTGCGGGTGATGATTTTCTTTCCTGGTTCTGTATTTGGAAATGCTTTCGCTCCTTTATAGAAGCAGATCTCGTCGCTTCTGGCGCTTTAGTGTTAATTGGTTTTTAAGCTACTTAGAAGTTAGGGAGCAAAACGGCTTGTAAGGAAGAAGAGTCATAACAGTTATGAAAAATAGCACCTTTCTAGTAAATATGATGGGAATGCGTGGTCGTGGCCTGGCGCGCTTTTGTTGATTCTGGAAATAGTTTTTAGTAGCCGTTTACTTTTTTTTTTGTGACAGTTTAGATCTGTCTGTGACCGATACCACGAGTTGTGAAGGTGATTCCAAAGCCACCGTGAGGCAGTTTCCTTTATTCTGAAAAAGAGAAAATTTTGAAGGTGAGCGAGGTGCTGATTGTAGGCATCGTTTTTCTGGCCGTTCACATGATCTTCCTTCCGTTTTCGGAAGGGAAACGTCTCGAAAAGTAATAGCCAGATTTAAGAGTTTTAGGTTTGGGTCGTGCTGTGACTGTCTTGCTTAGAGCGAATATATGACATCATATGTTAATCGCTTTTTGTTATGCAAACCTTTGCAGGTGACTGCAGTAATCTGTGCATAGTATTAGTGCGTGTAGGTAGTTGAATTAGAGTAAAAGTAGTGTTGTGCCTGAAAGAAATAAAGGCAACGAGTCTTCATTCTTCAGGCTGAGGCGTGGCTGAACATCTGTCGTAATTCAAACGCCAGAAAGGTGCCTGCAGAGCTTTGTGATCTTCATCTATGTGCACAAAGTGCTGGTAAACACAGGCAAGTAGGAGACTGTTGAAGGGTATTAAATTGCCTTGTTTTGGGGATGATTTTAGATGCTACCTTACTCTACAAGCTCACATCGGTGGTCTTAATCTTGGTATGTGAAAGAACACTGCTTTTGTTACATTGTTTTCTTTAAGTAATATAAGTACAGATCACTTTGCAAAGCTCCTGCCAAGTGGTTGCTGCTCGAGGTATCCCTGAGAGCAGGAAGGTATTTAAGTGGCCATTTAGGCTCACCTCACCAATGGCTTTCCTATTTACCAGTAGTCAGCTAATCCCCCATAGTTTTTCAAATCTTTCTGCAGCCATCACTGAATTATTTTTTCTACTTTTATGGACAAAGTAGATGGAAGTTGTTCTGCTAAGAAAGAGCAGGTGTTGTTGGAGATGTATTCTTGAAGTTTTCTTATTAAACAGGTAGTAGCAAGGATAACCTATGGCTTTTTCTTTGATTGTATTTGCAATATATGGGGAGGATAAAGGAAAGTTCTTTATTACTTGTCTTTGAGCACAGGAAAAAGTTCTTTCCAATAGGCCACGTTAAACACTATTCCTCTTTACTCCTATTTGAGCAGGAACTGGAGGGGGCAGTTCTCTATTTTTAAAGAATTCCTTTTGTCTTTTGTTCAAGGTCCTAAAGTGACTCTCTGAAGATTTCGTTTTTGAAAATTTAAAAAGCAAGGACAATTCTGTTTTAATAAATGAAGGAGAATAAAGAAAATTCCAGCCCTTCTGTAAACTTGGCAAACCTGGACCATACAAAGCCATGCTGGTACTGGGATAAGAAAGATTTGGCACATACACCCTCACAGCTTGAAGGGCTTGATCCAGCTACGGAGGCACGATACCGCAGGGAAGGGGCCAGATTCATATTCGATGTGGGAACACGTTTAGGGCTGTATCCTTTAAACTCATGTTGGTATGAAATGTCTTTATGGATAGTGAGTTTTCAAAATAAAATGTACGAGAAATGTCACGTGCTCAGCTACTCAAATGTTTCTTAGTCATTGATCAAAAATACTTTTGTGTTTGCATGCCTTTTGATGTAATGTGTTGCTACACAATTTCTGTCCATTCATTGAATAAACAAAGTTCCAATCTGGCGATAGGGAACTAAGATGATACAAACTTTCCAATTAGGAGTAACTCTTGTGAGTTATGAAACTCAGTGTTTCACTACATGACTGCTCAAATTTTGAATTTTTCCCTCAGTTTTCTAGATTGTGCCTTTGAGGCTTTCAACCTCTGCCTCCCCAGTCTTGGTCTTTGGTGGCTGTTTTTTTGTTTCATTGGTTTGGGATTTACAACTTTTTATATGTTAGTAAGTTCTCCCAACTGTCCCGCCCTCTCATAGACAGCCACTTAAATTTTCTGCTTCCTATATTCCTATGCGTCCTTTAATCTCCTTAGTTGTTTTTTTAATAAAGCATGGTGAAGACAAAATTTTTACTTTCCTTAAAGTGAAGAGTAGGGAGCATGTTCAGATTTTATTTGCATTTGTAGGTGTGAATAGTACCTTTCCTCCACACCACAAGTTGAATGTGAAGTGATAAGTGTTCTGTTTTGTTCATGTCCCTACTGCTGGTTTTGACCTTCTCTGAAGCAGGTATGGTGCAACACAGGGATGACCTTATGTGCATCCTTCTGTAAATACGATCAGGACTTTGCACACTTAGAACAAATGCTTTAGGTATCAGCTGCATCTGGGCCTCATCATAGTATTTACACAGCATTAGGGGCTTTTGTGGTTTTTTTTTCTAAAGCTCCTGTTTTACTTGCAATGTTTTCTAACCGGTCACTGAACAGCCAATAACTTGAGGTACTTAAAGCTGAATCCATAGTGCATGTTTGGTTTCAAATGTGTTTTATGTGCTGTTTGAAAGTCCTTAATCTGCACCACAGACATTATGACACTCTAGCAACCGGAATAATTTATTTCCATCGGTTTTATATGTTTCATTCCTTCAAACAGTTCCCAAGATATGTAAGTATTATTGATGACTTAATTTAATGATTGCACTGGGCATGGACTATTTGAAATGGTGATTAGTCACTTGGGTACTACTGCTGTTCACCACAGAAAGATAGAAAATTAGCATTTTGTCTTTTCGTTATTATAGCTTCAAATTCATTGTTCTTGCCTGTTTACACATTTCTGTTTATGCTTGGAGATGTATTGACATTGTCGTTATGTCTTGCTGACACTGTTTTTTAGAAAGAGTAGCAGCTGTAGTGCTGGCACTTCTGTGTTACCTAAAAGAAAAAAAGAAGTGTAATACAGTCTTAAAACAGACAACGTTGAACCAGGACAAATTGTGCTTTGGGTTTCTGACCTTGACATGAAGTTGTATAAAATGGACAGTCCTCCAAATTCTGGATTTTTCCTCTAAGAAAATAAAAGTTTAACGCTATATTAAAATTAGAAATTAATATGTTCATTAGGTTTTTCTTGGGAGACTTCTACAGACCTGTTAATGGAAACTGACAGTGTTTTTATAATGCTACACTGTATTGCATATCTACATGCAGACCACTTTTTGAAAGCACTTTGGTTTTTTTAGGTGACAGGAGCCTGCTGTCTCTTCCTAGCAGGAAAGGTTGAAGAAACACCTAAGAAATGTAAAGATATAATTAAAACAGCTCGGAGCTTGCTAAATGATGTACAGTTTGGGCAATTTGGAGATGACCCAAAGGTAAAAATACTCATGTTGAAATTGATTTCATCCTGTTGTACTGTAGTAAAGTGACTTACATTCAATAGAGTATTGACTGATTTTCAGTTGTTCTAAATTAAATTAGATGTTCAGCGTGCATTTGTGGCTCTTCTGGCTAATGCGATAGGTAGCTGTGAAAGTAATTCTTCCTAATACAAGTAGCTTTGGGAGCTTACTGGGACAATTGTTTTTATAAAAAGTTTGCATTTTATTTTGTGTAAATTCTGATATTATTTTGCAAATTAAAGTGAATTTGAGTAATTTCAGCCAGAGCAAAAAATGTTACCAAGACATAAATCATAAATCATCTGAATGGGATTTTAGGAAGTAATTAATAGTAAATCTTAAATTAGAGAACTAGATCTGAAAAGTATTGAGATGTTTCTTGTTTACAGTATTGACTTAGCAAAACTATGCTTCTCTTAAAATTTCCGTATTTTAAGTAACAGAAGGACCTGAAACTTCTGTGAGAAATGTGGTAGAACTTACGTTTTTGTTGTGATTTTGTATATCTGGCATTTTCGTGCTGTGTCTGGTTCAGTTCATTCCTCTGTGGAAGAAAAGGTATTTTAAACACCACATCTCCTGTCCTCACTAAAACAACAGGTATCTGAGTTTAAAATACTGATACAAGTTGGAGAGATTTCTGTTCTTCTCGGAGACAAGCATGGCTGCCTGGAGGTGCTGTGTAGTCATGCTCTATACTAGCATAAAATATTTTTGAGTGAAAGAAGGAATAATACTGTGGTTACCTTATAACTCTCTATAGGAAGAAGTGATGGTACTTGAAAGAATCTTACTACAAACAATAAAATTTGATTTGCAAGTGGAACATCCATACCAATTTCTTCTCAAGTATGCCAAACAACTCAAAGGTAAAATACTGCAGGGTGTGCAAGTAATGCCTTTTACTGATTTCCAGAACTTAATATATATTCACAGTGTAAGAGTATTCTATTTCCAACTGTTGTCCCTCTTAATTTTATGTCTTTTTTTTTTCCTGATTGTTTTTCAGGAGACAAAAATAAAATTCAAAAACTGGTTCAAATGGCATGGACATTTGTCAATGACAGGTAAGATACACCTAGGAAACGCTTCAAAAGTGAAATAGTTACTGTTGCTTACTTTGCTCTGGGGTTGGATATTTCTTTGGCAATTTTTTTTTTTTCTGCTTGTTACATGTTTTCTTGGTTGTATTCCTCAGTTTTTCTATCCATCATTACCATGATAGTTCCATTGAATACAGAATCTGGAATGAGTATGGGAGTAGACCAGTAAGACCTCTGCAATGTTGTGGTACTGATTTAGTGCTGCACTAAAAAGAAAGTTACTCTTTGAAAGGACCGAACCAAATTCTAGGTCTCCAGGATACAAGCTCACTTGTTGCCAGGTCTGTGATATGTGGCACATTCTGAAAAAATAAGTCACTTCTCCATTCCATTGCATTCATCAATATATTTTTAATGTGATATTTTGGTAATAGTGAAGTAGCCATTAAATTCACTGAGGAATAGTTTTTAGCACTAGATTTACAACTTCTTGAGTAATGAACTCGTAAGAATCACATCAATTAACAGGAGTGTGTGTAGAAGCACTTCTCATGTGGTATTGAAAAAAAAAATCAACCAAAACAACTTGACACACTTTAGTCTTGTTCAGGAGGATTCTACAGATCTGGGCAGGTTAATTCATTGAGGACTTAAATATTACTTTTTATTTCCTTAGCAAACCCTTAAGAAAATATGTAAGTGGCCTGACTGTCCAGAAATTGTGAATATATTGTTTTCAGTCATGCCTACAGCAGTAGAACATCATAAAAAAGGAGTTGCATCTTTAACCACATGGCTGGTTTGAATCAGTCCTGTGTGAGCTCAGATTCTGCAGATACCACCTAAACTCTCCAAATTATTTGAGCAAAATTAATGTGGATCTCAAGAGATGTTTACTTCAGCTGCTGTCAGTCTTGCAGGTAGAATAAAATTATGGCACAACTGTCACTGTTAAGTTTGTTAAACTACTGTAATTTATCCGTCAAAGTTTGTTCTTGGAATTAGATAGTGTTTAATATTTTAAAAAAACCTAACAATGGAAATGCACTTCAGGAAAACACTTATATGAAGTTGGAGGGATTGTTTCAAATCATTCATAATAGTTATCTCTGTTCTGAAGAGGCTGTGTTGTGCTTCCTTAATAAGCGCTGTATTAGAAGTTTACTTTTTTTTTAGGATCCTGGGAAAATAATTCTGTACTTTGCTTTGCACTACAGGCCTTTAGAATAGGGTATTCTGTTCTTATACAGCCACAGTGAATTCATGGAAATTCAGCTGGCTGGCTGGATCTAAAATTCTGTAAGCAGATTATTGTTACAGAATCAATGGAGAAAAGGGAGAAAAAAATTTAATAATTTAAAATTGATACCAGGAAATAGTAACTTTGATTATGACAGAAACTTACTTAGTTAATATCAGTAACACCTATAATATCAATTATTTTAGCATCAGCTTTAACAAAGGCTATTCAAGAGATAACCTTTTATATCTTGATCTAAAACTTGTCATCTGCTTGACAAGTTGCTCTGCAAGTTCATGTTGGTTGTTCTGTGGGGCTTTGGGGGTTTTTTTAGTATTTGTTTGCATCTTACTGACAAACATTTGGATGCTAAAATCTGATTTGGGACCTTATTTCATGACAGTGGTAGTCCAGAAATAGTTTAGTTTTGTAAATTCTTTTGTTTAACAAATTAAAATTGCCTGAGAAGTTAGAAGTGTGATGGGGTTTTATACCCTGTTAATTATGGCTGCTTTATGTTAAAGTGTTCTTGGACAATGAGGTAATCTCCAGGGTTGTGTTTTGTTTTGGTTTATTTCCTGTTGCAGTCTCTGCACTACGCTGTCCCTGCAGTGGGAGCCTGAGATCATAGCTGTTGCAGTTATGTACTTAGCAGGCCGTTTGTGTAAGTTTGAAATACAGGAATGGACATCAAAACCAATGTACAGACGATGGTGGGAGCAGTTTGTCCAAGATGTTCCTGTTGATGTTTTGGAAGGTATGAAAATGGTTTACCACAAAATTTCTTTTAACTGTGTGGCCTAGGTTATAAGTAAATGCAAATAGCTTTCTATCTAGTTTTTAGTCAAAATAATGGAGTATGTAACTCAGGTCGTATGTGCTATCCCTTAATCAGGTTTTAAATTGAACTGGCTTAGCTTAGAGGCATATTTAGTCATCATGATTCGTCTTTTGTTCAATGTTTGCTCTACAAGTTGTTTCGTTTATAACACATCTAATTAGCCTAAATTGTCATAGTGTGTTTTCTATTTTTTTAGTGATTACCTACTCCTCATTTGAAAGAAGTGGTTCTACAAACACTGGAACTAATGGAGCCCGATTTCTAGTGGTTTTCCCATTGATAATTGATCTTCTTGACCAAATTATGCTAGGATAGAGGCATTTTTGTGAGGTACCATGAATGAGGAACAGATTATGGGGGACCTTTAGCTCCTAATGTGTTGGAAAAAGAATTTAGTACTAGTCCTTTACTTAGTTCCTAATACTTCTTTGACTGGCCTAACTAGACATGTATGTTTTAACATATAATCATCTTCCACTTGCTTTCTTGCTGTTTTACTATCCTGTGAGCGTGGTTACCTGGCTCTCCAGGCACACAGTAATGACATACAGTGTGTTATTACCAAGACACTATGTTCTTCTTCTGAAAGGTGTGCATGTACATGCACATATTGCTCAGGATAGGCAGAAGAACTCAGAAGTATAAGTAAGGAAGTATGAGTTGAAAATTAATTAAATTCAGAAATTTAAATTAAAGAAAAATAATTAAATAAAATTTAATTAAATAAAAATAATTAAAGAAAATTAAAGAAAATAAATTAAATAAAAAAATAAATTAAAAAGAATTTATTTTCTTAAAAAAGAAAATAAATTAAATTTCAGAAAGTTACTTTGTTCATTGTAATGGTGAGTAATATTTGCAATGAATTTTTCCAAAGTTGATGTCCAGTAAAAATCAGAGTTGATAATTGTGTTAAACACACACTTGTACATTATAAAGTTATAATTCTTTGGAATTTTCTTTCTTTATTATTAAGATATCTGTCATCAGATCCTGGATCTATACTCACAGGGAAAACAGCAAATGCCTCATCATACTCCTCATCAGTTGCAGCAGCCACCATCTCTTCAGTCTACACCCCAGGCACCTACGGTACAGCAGTCACAGCAGTCCCAGAGTTCAGAGCAGTCCCAGACACAGCAGCAGAAAGAGTCGCAGCAGTCAGCACAGCAGCAGCAGCAGCAGCAAACACAAGCACAGCAATCTAAAAAGCCCTCTCCCCAGTCAAGTCCTCCTAGGCAGATTAAAAGACCAGCAGTAAGTTGAACTTTAACTTGCAATTTATTTTCAGTCTGATCTGATGCCCATCTGATTTAAGACCACAATGTGCAGCAGACTTGTGCTTGCTTTAAGAATGAGCCTTGTAATTAATTTCATGTAGTAGATTTTCATTGGTTTTGTGGCAACTTTGTTGATGCAGAACAGCCTTTACAGTTCTGGCATGTGACATTCTTATTCCACTTGAGCCAAAAGCTGTGGAGAGGCTTTTAAGTCAACATGAGCTATTCATGTTCTCAGTTTTTGTGGTTCTGTGCTGTCAATGAATATGTTATGAATGCTTGCTCATTCATGTAAAGGATCTACCTTTACAGTACTACTGATTTTGCCCCATCCCGTATGTTAGTGAAGTACCTCATGGAAGAAAAGTGATGCTTTTGCATGAATAGTATCTGTTGTTCGTGAATGGTCACCCCTGTCAAGCCATCAGTGAAAGTTACCTTTTACAGTATAGATACACTGTAGGCAGCCACAACAAATAAAAAGCAAAGGGTGACTCAAAGGAGTTTTGTAGGAATACAGCACAAGCAGCACGAAATTGAGAAAAGTAATGTGGTGATCTGAAATTGGTTTGTTTTTTTTTTTTTTCAAAAAGCAGTCTGGGAGAACAAGATGTGTGGTGTTTGAAAGATTTACTTGATGCATCTAAAATGTTCTTGAGTTAGATGTACCATAAACCTTACTTAAAATCTTTCCTGCTTCTATAAATAGGGCTTTGCATGACTTCTCCTTTGGTTTGTGCAGAACAGAAATACACTTTGTTCCTGGAGGCCAGATTTTCAATTTACATGAACTCTTATATCCCCATTACCTTCTACTGAGCCAAGATGCTTTCAAGCAGCTGAGGCATTGGCCCATGACTTACAGACCCATACCAGATGTCTAAAGCATCTGCACATCCTCTGCTTCTCTAGTGGTGAAGAGCACTCGAATTTTCAGTTGATTTCACTAAAAAGATACTGGTGACTCATTAGATGTAAATAGTATTTTCAGTTGGATTAAACTAGAAATTGTTAGGGGGAACAATTTCATTGCTCATAGAAACAGCAGTAAAGGAACAGTTCCATTGTACAGATTCAGCTGAAAGTATTAAATACCCATCAGTGTGCCAGTAAATAATGTTGATTATTTATTGTTATTTATTATGACCCTCAGGTGTTCTGGCTAGGGCAGTACAAACTACAGTGCAGTAGAATGAACAAATAAATGTTCATCTCTATTTTAGCAGCTGCCATTATTAGAGAATTGTTACTCCTTGATTTTTTTTTTTTTTTTAGCATAAATGCAGTTTTAATTGATGTTTGTTTTTTATGTCATGAGTTATTTTGCTTCAGTTTCTTGTTCTATTGTAATGGTGTACCTTGATGTTGTTTTTTGGACATTGCTCCATATTAACAAATGCACAGTAACTGAATTGCTTGTCACCTGAAGTAATCAACTGACTTCACAAAATTAGTGATTTGTGGAAAAGATCCAACAAGTAGTTATTTGCTTCTATTTGAAAGTGCAGGGAGAGCTGATGCAGTTTTACAGGCATGGAATTTAGTGCTAGAAAGTCAAGAAAAGGCAAAAATTAGACAGGAAAAATTTTGAGAATATCTGTGAGAATTAAGGAAGAGTTATTGTTCAAGTTGGACTGAAGTGTGTGTCCATTCTTGCTGTGGAAAGTGAAGGAAACAGAGGAACATTTTGTGAAGGTAAAGCTACTAGAGATAAACAGTCCCTTAAAACCTTTTCATTGAAAAGACAGGGAAGCTGTGTCCTGTACCCCTCTGACCTTCACCATTCATTTTAAATATAGTTGTACTTAAAATTTCAGTTAAATTCTCTGCTTTTTTAGAAACCATCAAGTAGTCATCTCAGTGGGACTGTGTAATCTGGGAAGGTTTTTCTTATTCCCTTATCTATGATTGTTTAAAAAAACTACAACAAAACAACAACCAACGAAACAAGAAAAAGCCCAACCAAAAACTTGTGATTGGAATGGTGATGTGAGGGTTTGTGGGGTTTTTTCAGTGTGCATACATTTTTCTTCTGGCATAACATTTGGATTTTATACAATGCTTTCCATCTGAAGGCTTCTGAAATGTTTTACACTGTGCAACGCTTTCACTGCCCTCCTGTCCTGCTAAATAAAGCATAAGAGCCTGAAGTGATTTTGGCAAAGTTTGAGTGACAGGTCAAAGCAGAATCAGGAACAGAGGCCAAGCCTCTTGTTTTTAGCTCAGTGAGCAGTGTACCGGACCATGACGTATGTGCAGTGGATGATAAATGCATTAAATGAGATGTAGTACTCAACAGTGGGAACAGCAGGAAATGCTGCATATAAAATGCCTGTTATTTTTCCAGTCTTTTCATTCTGCCAGTTAAGCTGGGCTTTCCCAGTGTGATTTGACTTTGTTCAGTATTTGTCTTGCATTTGTTGTTAAGAGACTTTAGAAGCGTTTAGGTTGGAAAAGAGCTTTAAGGTCATCAGCTCCAACCGTTAATGCATCACTGTCAAGGCCACCACTAAACTGTGTCCCCTGGTGCCACATCTACATGTATTTTGAACACCTGCAGGGATGGTGATTGAACTACTTCCGTGGGCAGCCTGTTCCAATGCCTGACCACCCTTTCCGTGAAGAAATTTTACCTGATACCCAATCTACACCTCCCTTGGTACAACTTGAGGCTGTTTCTTCTTGTCCTGTCACTTGTTACCTGGGAGTAGAGACTGACTGCAATGGTCTTACTTTTATCTTCTTTTTCTTTTTTTCACACAGGCTGTATCTCCAAAAGAAGAAACAAAGGCAGCAGGTAAATATTAATATTATATTCATGATGCTTCCATTTTACTGCTTAAACCAAAATAAGTAATTTGCTGACATGCACTTTGTTTGTTTGCTTACAGGCTTAGCAGCTTTAAACTATTTTGATTGTGATAATGCACCTCAAATATATACTATAACTGTTTTTACAATGTTCCTAACTGCAAAACTTGGAAAAAGCTGAGTATAACTGTGCCCAAACAGTCCCTTAATAGAGTCTATTCAGTAGAAGTCTTGCTAAACTAGTCAACTCTCAATATATAACTCCCTGCATCATTTGGGAGTACTTCCTCAGCAAGGCCTTGAAGTGACTGAGGTACCACGTCATTAAATAGCTGCACTAACAGTGAGGATGTTGGTAATCAGCAGTGTTTGTAATTGGTTCTTGGCATGGCTGCCACTAAAAGCCATTTTGTCAATAGATAGTGTAGCTTAAGAAATGGAGGCTCACTGCAGTGATCATATCTGGTTCTTTTGTTTGTATGGGGGCTTTTCTTCATTTTGCTGTTTCGGAGCAAAGTGGTTCAGGGTAGCTAGGATGTACTTGCTAAGGAAGTCTGGCACTTCTTCCCCTGTAGCTCTGCGGATAGATTCCAGAGAGCTGTCTCTTCTCCCTCCTCTCTCCTGTCCAGTTGCTATTATGTTTGGTTTCTGACACACATTTCCCTAGTAGAGCACAGGTCAACTTCTTCTGAGAGCTGTTTCAACTAATTGCAAGTTTTGGGCTAGAAAACATACTTGCTCATCTTCACTTACATACTGTTACTGGGACAGTTTGTCTCTAGTTACAAAATGGCATGAACTTGTAGGCATATGTCCTTTTGGGAGACTTGTATGTGGTACTTGATGCCACTTTATTTATACAAAAGTGTTAATTTTAGTTTTCTTTATTAAACACACCTAGTAAATAGGATCTCCAGTGTACTTTTGCATAGTGTAATGTGATGTGATAATCATTAGCATGAGACCAGAGTTGGAATTTGGAAAATATTGCAGAGCAATAACCAATCACAAACTGACAAATGTTTTTTAGAACCACCGCCGCCATCTAAAATTCCTAAAATTGAAACTTCACATCCACCAATACCTCCTACTCATCCACCTCCAGGTAAGCTTTCATTTTCTTAAATGTATTTATTCTTGTTAACTTCCTTGCTTTTCATTCAGGTGGTAGTAGGTAATGGTGGAGGGGCAGGGGTTTGTTGCCTTGATTAATCAGCTTGGCAAGTAAAAATACAAGGTAAAGATACAAGGTTGATAAGCTCTAGAGGGAATTTCATCATAGTAGCACAGGCTCTCCAGACAGCAGTAAAAAAGTAATGAAGGAAATAAGACTCTATGAGGTGGATAAAGGCAAAACAAAGCTGCGACTGTTAAAGGCCTAAAGACTAAAAGTAATTGTTAATAGCAGGCTAAAAGGGACTTCATGATCTCAAAGGATGGTAAATGCCATATTAGATTACTAGAGCAGCTTTCAGCTGTCCTGTAGAAGTTCTCCATGTTACATCTGTAGTACAGGAATTCTGCAGGTGTGCAACTTCCAGATAATAAGGGGGATACTTTCTTTGCTGTGCCTCAAAAGAGGACTTTTTTTCTGCCAGAGAACATTAATACTGCACACATGCCTTATGTTTGCAAAATAAACTGTACTGTTGTAAGAATGTGCTTCCAGCGCCTTGATGCATTAGCTGTCCTTCCAGTGACCCTGAAATATGACATAAATATTTCACAGACTATGGTCCATAATGTAACTGTAAGATGACAGCTTCTAACAGGGAACTAGAAGAGAGAAAAGCAATGCCCTGAAATATAGTAGGACAATTTTTCCTCATTTGTTAAAATCTAATTAAGAATGAAGTTCTTCTAAATACCATGCTCATTATTCCTTCAGTTTTTAAATCTTGAATGCACATCTTGCATCCAGAATGGTTCTGAAAATGAGCAAACGAGGAAATTATTGCCTGCTACAATTTAGGAGCTAGAAGTCACTGAAATCACGGGTACCACAGCCAGCATACACACCTTGTGTGATTCAATTATGTGGCTTTCCTAGGGGCCAGTTTTGCTGTTAAAATCCTACTTAGGCAGGTAATGGATTTATTTCCCTTGTTACCTGAAATTTTCCTCTTTGAGTTCGTTTATATAAAGATGTAATTGTATAAGCACTGAAACATTATCAAAATAAACGGCATGTCTGTGGAAAAATCAGATGAAAACGAAGAATGCATGTTGACCAAGTGACCTAAGAGGAGGATTTATCTCAAATTCTGTTTAACAGTGACAGTGTAGTATGCCACTAGAAAAGACTGCCCTGTATGAGCTTCTAAATATCTTTTCTTCCTTAACAATGTTTTAGATGCTTACATATACAAGCAAGATGAATGTCAAGATGTCCCAAACTGTTTTTTTGTTGGTTGTTTTAATAATCTCTCTGACCATACAGAGAGGTTGCTATTAGGTTAGTCATCCTAGTGGTATTACTTACTTCATAATGTCTGCATTAAGAGGGAAAAAAACCTGATTCTTATTTAAGAGAAGACAGCTTAAAGCATGTTCTTTCCAGAAATGACTAAGTATAATTCTGTAAAATGCTGACCTTTTTTTGAACTTCTCCAGAGTGTGAGGTACTGAGTTCACTGAAATTAATCTGAGGGACAAAGCTGATCAGATTTCATGGCCTTCTTACTTACCCTCTGGTTTTCTTTTCTTCTTTCTTTGGTAAACAGCTTTAGAACTGAGTGTTAAAGACTTGAGACTTTGGCCTGTGTTGTCAAATAATATTTCCCAATCTGGGAAGCAGGTGAAGTGCAGAGGGTAATCCCAGGCCACCTCCTGGACTACCAAAGAGGTAGAAATGAGGCCTGGACTAAAGAAGATGGAAGCATTGATCTAAAGATTTTTGGTATCGTGAATCCCATGACTTTTAAAATCCATTAGTTGTGACTCCATCCATCCAGTCTATTAATTCTGTTGATTGTGCAACAATATTTAAATTATAAAATAATAGTAATAGATGACTTTAACTTTTAGAATGGGAAAAGCTGACTTCAAAGCTTTGGTAGGCAGCTTAATTGGTTTTTAGTGACCTGAGAAGGCATTCAGAGACTTAGAGAATTGAGTTGTCTTTTGCTAATTTAACTGGAAGAAAAATAGGAAGTATTCAGAAGCTGTTCTTGCCACTATCCTTCAAAAAAATAAACAAAATTTTCTCTTCCAGAGCGCAAGCCTCCTTTGACAACAGCAGTTTCTATGGGAGAACCAGAGCAATCTACTACTGTGGACTCAGTAGATATGCCAAAGGTCCAGATTCCTCCCCCTGCTCATCCTGCCCCAGTACATCAACCTCCACCTCTGCCACATCGTCCCCCACCCCCACCCCCCACCAGTTATATCACAGGGATGTCTACTACAAATTCTTACATGTCAGGGGAGGGTTATCAAAGTCTCCAGTCGATGATGAAAACAGAAGGACCAACATACGGAGCTTTACCACCGGCCTATGGACCACCAGCTCATCTACCATATCATCCTCATGTCTACCCTCCCAACCCTCCACCACCAGTTCCACCTCCACCCCCTGCTTCTTTCCCCCCACCCAATATTCCACCTCCTACTCCTGGATATCCTCCTCCGCCTACATACAACCCCAATTTCCCACCTCCAAGACTGCCTCCAACTCATGCAGTACCACCTCATCCACCTCCAGGGCTGGGAATGCCACCAGCTAGTTATCCACCTCCTACTGTTCCCCCAGGTGGACAGCCACCTGTGCCACCTCCAATTCCACCACCTGGTATGCCACCTGTAGCAGGACTTGGACGTGCTACATGGATGAGATAGCATGAGGTAATTTGCACGATATACCTTTATGTTGATTAGGCAGGAGTAGATAGCCAAAACCTACATTGTAAAGATGAAGAGGAGGGTAATCTGTATAATTTAGATGAAGAAATGAGATTAAATGAAAATTTAGCTGATCTGTTTGCAGTATGGTTTATGGTGAGTTATATAGGCTTCTAGATTTTAATCAGCTTTGCAGTATCTATTCTAACTTTATACATTTGACTTAAGTTTAAATTGTCTTGACTTATTCCAGCACTGGATTACTTTGTACTAGCAAAACCAGCCATATTGGCTCAATTATATCAGTAAGAAGAAAATTTCCTTCTAGAAATCAGTGCCTATTTTTGAGTATCAAAATAGCCAGATACTATGATATTTGATCTATAATAAGAAACTTCATTTTTAATAGTATGTAAAACAACACGATGTCAAGCATAAAAGCTGCTTTATTTAAGAGAGATTCTGAATGCTAGCTGACTGGAATAATTTTGAGGTGTTTGCCTTGCTGATAGTTTTGGTTTGGAATGTACTGGTATCTTAAAATATTGTATGTTTACACCTATTTGCAAATTCCTGTACATAATATATATATTTTCTAAGTGTGAAAGTCTGAATGTAACAGCCTACTGTGATGTACATCATAGTTATAAATGGGACTACTTTGTTCACTTTACCCAAATAAAATTGGTTCTGAATTTAGTGGATTTCCAGGTTTTTCATATTAGTTCAGAGTTCATAACTATGATTACTCCAAGATACTTACGCCAAGATATTTCAGCAGTGTTCTCCCAAATCTTACTCATCAGTTTATTTAAAAAGAATGTATTTTATTTTATTCAGCTAGAAGTATACACTATCACAATCAATCTCTTACTTCATTTTTACTAAAATATTTCAAATGAATGTTTTACACACATTATCAAAAAAAACTGTACTATTACTTTCCTTCCCCAAAAAAGCCAGAGTGGTTCAATAATAGGTAAAAACGCGTGCTAAGTTCTAAAGAATTTTGCTATATACACAACAGCAGGTGCTAACTTTTCCAGTTCTTTGTAAGTCATATACAGAAAATATAGCAGGGCTGTAAGATCACAGGTTTAACAGAAATCAAACTTTAAACTGATTTCTAAAGCAGCACAAATAGACTTTCCCCACATTATGAAAAATATACAATTTTTATCACTTTACAGTCATGCACTTTGAAAAAGATCAGTAGTACTCTTCCCCCCCCCAGTTTCTAGAAAGATAAAAGGTCACTTTAACACTGATTTCATTTAATATCTAGTATTTGGATAAAAATGTGCCATTCTCAAACAAGGTTGTGCTCAGCAGTCTTATCAAGGTGCAAAGAGCCAACTGAAGCTGGTTACACTGCAGCATTTCAGGAACTGTTAGGGGAATGCTGCTTACTCCAGTCACTCCAACAAAAGCCAAGGATGTGATTTTACTTTCCTTAAGCAAGCAAAGTCCATTTGTAAACAGTGGATGCTTTCTTTGCCAGAGGATTGCAGAACCCAGGGCTTCAATCGTGAGGAAATTATCTTGGGCTATTGCCCCAAATATATGAATTTAATGGCCACTATTTCAAGGGATGCTCCCCTCCAACTTAATGTACAAAGCTCCTCAGGTAGTTTTCACTGAATACTGAGCGCATAGGTGAGTTAATTTAAATATACATAAAAAACATCTTTTTAGACAGCTGAAAATTCAGCACCCAAGTCATCCTGTAAAGTCATTGAGCATCATTTTACCCCAGGAAGACATTTTATAGCTCAAATGGAGCTAAGTATGAAGAGTAGCAAGCCTTAAAACCCCTGAACAGTAACACCCCAAGGTACAGCACTGTCATGTTCTTCTGCAAAATCAGTGATGCATATCTTACACTGAAGATGATGCTGCCAAATAAAATCTTTAAAAGGGCAGTACCCTATGAGTATGAACATTGTTCAGCTGAACTGCTGGCTGCCCTGTAAACTGGCTCTTCAGGATTTGCAGGGCTAATTGACCTCAACTGCAGTTGTTTTCCTTGTAGGTGAGTAGTGCAGGTGGAACAAAACAAGCTTTGCTTGAAGTCATTGAATAGATTTTGAGAGAGATTTGATAGCAGGAAATACTTGAATGGGAATTACATAGTGGTGAGACTAGCAATCTGATTAGTATAGCTCTTACCTTGTTGAGAGGACCCGCTAATAGCCTCATATACCCCTTAAATAGCAAGCATGTCATGAACACAGTTAACTCTCTCCAAGTGCTGGCAACATTTGTGTTGTTTTAGTTAAAATTCAGTGACATAAATCAACCTTGTTCCAAATATACTTGAACTCTCTGCTTAATCCAGCAATCAGATGCCACCAAAGTTAAAACACTGGCTTTCAAGCAGATAGATTAAAGTAACCCTCTGTTTGACATTAGATGTTAAGGAATAATGATGCTGTGCTTTACATCACCTTTTCATCACAGAAATCTCAAGGTATAAATTGTACAGGAGGAAGACAAGTAATCACCAATGTTGACTAGAAACTGGAGGTTAAAATAAAAAGCAAAGAGGAGGAAATCCAGAATCCTCTAAAGATGCTGTATCTTAAAGGAGACAGACTCTAGAATGGGTTTTTCTAGACTCCATGGGATGGAAATACTATTAGACTGAGAGCTATCTAGCCCAGTGTTCACTGACTGAGCAGTAGTAAGAAATAATCTACTGGTGGGTGTGTGAGTGAGAGTATGCACTTCTGTTTTGGGGGTGGTTCTTGGTTATTTTTAAATAACCGACTGAACTGTTAATTTCCATTTCTGCAATGAATACTGAAGTGGTGCTTACTCTTAGTGGTTCCTGTGTATTTTCATTGTATTCCTTCTCTGTTTTTTTACTGGTTACAGGTTTCGGTTCCGACACTGCAAATTCTTCAGCCAGGCAGCTATAGTTTATTGTACACCACGGGACCAATTACCTTTTGTGAATTGCCACATGGGCTCCTTGGTGTTGTATCGGTGCTCTGTGTTAATACAATACCACAAGTCAAGAGCTCAACTGGTAGAACAAATTAATTTAGAGGAAGAACCTATCCAGCTAATACAGCTGTCTATATCTGTGACTGATTCTTGCAGAGAACAAAAAGAAAGTAATGGTGTTTGAGGTCATTACATCCTCCAACTAATCTCTAAAATCGATGCAACTTTTGAAGAGGAGGCTTTGATCTTTTCACATGCCTGTCTTTAAAATTATTTTACACCAATGAGTTCTAATAACGAAGCCCCGCTTCCTTGAACTATTGGGAAAGAACATCTAATGAAATACAGGGACAGCTGCTGTGACAACTTGGAAAAGGAGGGAGTCAAATTCTTACAACTACACAGGCAGCTACTCCACAATAGCAAAATATAAGTCCCATTGTTTTATATACAACCATTTGAAGAAGAAAAAACCCACTTGTTTTGGTTCATTAACAAAAATAAAGCTTGAATGGCAGGAAGTAGTATCACCCAACAGCCCATGTTTATGGAGTTTTTATTCAGCTCGGCAAGGTTGTTGTTTGGTTACCTCACATAGGAACCAGTATAGGTGAGGGATCCAGCAAGAACATTAAAAAAACCCACCCAAATCTTCCTTATATGAAAGATGAGCTGCTCTTGAAGATCCTGTGAAAGCCATAAGCACTGTCAGGATAGCAGTTTCTGCTGAATTATTTCATAGTGAAAGCTTTACAGAAAAAGTGTTGCCATATTTGTAGGGAATACTGGTGTGTGGCTAAGTGACTTCATTCACGTTACAACTGCAGAAATCTTGTGTCATTTGATCATGAAAATTGTTCATTAACACCTGATACAGAGTCTTGAACCTTTATGTACGCTTGTGTGAGGAGTACCACCATACAATGTAGGGCAGTACAAGTGTTTTTAGCTTGCCACTCAGTATTTTACGCAGAGCCTTGTGAAAACAGTTGCATGTCATTCTTCAAAATAAGGACCTCCAAAAAAAGGGTTAGCAGCTCATGAACTTGGCAGGCAGTAAGCCAATGAATTTGAATTGTGTTTTCCTCGGCTGCCTGGAGCCACTAACCCGGCTATGAATCACTGACAAGCGGGTGGACAGGAGCAATACAAACGGTGATTTCTCCGCAGGTTAAGGGTTCTTCTTGTTCCTCTTAGAAATTCTCTTGAGTTAGTTAATTCTACAAACAGACCATTACAACAAAGCAGGTTTGAACTACAATACAAATGATGCAAGTCTGGCATTATTGGATGGTTACCCAGTGAACAGTAGTTCCAGAGCACCACAGCCTGGAAATCAGGCCTTTAGCTGCCATATTTACACTATTGTTACAAAAAAAAGTTGGGGGGGCTAAAAAAAAAAAAAAAAAAAAAAAAAAAAAGAGGAAACTCTGAAAAAACTCAATCCCAACTCCCAAAGAACAAGCAGACAGAAACACTGAGCTCTGCCTCTTTAGTCTTCACAGAATCCATCACTTCCAGTCGCCAGGACAGTGTTCCTACAAGGGACCCTTGAACTGGTTTCCTGATAGATGTTGCCTGATGGAGGGTTTGGAGCTCGCAGCATCACCCAGCTTTCGCCAGACAACCTGTAAGAAAAAATAAAGGGTTGGGGGAGAGAAAGAGAGGAATTAAAAAAAAAAATCCAAACAACAAAGCCACTGAGGCATAGCAATATATTTTTAATTGCAGTCTGAAAGCCAGAACCAGCCCGTTCCTAGAGCTAGGCTGCAGTTCTCAGCAGGGACACTGGATGGCATCTGTGCACCAGTTTCCAAGGGAAAAAAAACATTGATGCATTTTTCTAATTAGTCCCTCTTGAAATTAGAACCGTTTTTGCCTGGGGTAATAGTATAAAACAAATACACTAGATTCAGAACTTAAGTTCAATGGTAGGTCAACCCTCCCATGCTTACAGACAAGACGCTACCATGAACAGAAAAGATAATGAAAAAGATAATTATTAAATTATATATACATTACTTTCTAAAAACACACATTTTATCACTCCAGGGCCACTATTTAAATAAAAAATAAACTGCAAAAAATTTATAGCTGCCTTGAATCTACATGAAATGAATATTTAAAGAGAAAACAGTTCATGATAGACAAATAGAGATGAGTCAGTTTGGGAGGATAGTTACAGTATTTTACCTTTCCCTTAGCATAGCTACAAGGGACTGGGACATTAAGCAGACAAAATATCCTAAAAAGCAGACCCTCATTTACTCTGGTCTTGCCATTGCTTATAGGAATCTGGTGAAGTGAAGTGCCTCAACCCTTGCCAAGGGTGCTCACAGGGATTTAGCTCAGCAAGCTGCATTTGCGCTCTTTACATCCTCTTTTTAGGGTTGAGGTGGGTTTCAGAATTTAAACAGAGCATTAGGCCTCTCTCAACTGCTGGAAGGCACTAAACTATGCCACGTGGGCTGAGCTCTTATGTGGACTTCAAAAAAAGAAGGCTCACAAGCATCCTCCTCCCTGCTCTGGGCAGTTGAACAGCACATCCCCAACTGCAGGTGACAGGCAGCTTGAGCTGTGTTCCAGCAGAAATCCCAAACTCTTTGTTCAAAGCCAGAGCGTGGCGAAGGTGCTTGGAGGCTGGAGGCAATGCCACGACAGCAGACACCACAGAGCAGAGGTTGGGTACGAGCGCTCACTGTACAGGATGTGGCCAGCTCAGTTAACAGTGTGGTTGCCCAAAACATTGGCAGTGTTAATAGCACCCCGCAGATCATGATGCTGTTCAGTGACTCCAGACAAGATTCTCCCTCTGACATTACCATGTGGTTTAGGCTCAAACCCATTCAAGCTGTACAGCTTTAAAGATGGCAACCAATCGCCACTTAGCCCAAACCAAGTCCTTAAGGGCACAGGTGGAGACAATTGCTAACATGACTCTCCTAGTCAGGGAGAGCCCCTTGCACACCTCGGGTCAGCTAGACTAGCTACTCCACAGCCTGGAAGGCAGCAAAGTGGGAACTATCTACTGAGCAAAGGCTGCTCTGTGCAGTGAACAAGGCGCTAACATTACCCAAAGCAGTGGTCAGCAGAGCCTCCGCTCTTCCCTTGTGCCTGTGCACCTCACAAAGCTTACACTCAGCAGACCCCTGCTCCTCCATACTTCTAACAAAAGACCACAAAAGGAACCCCAAGAGTTGCTGGGAGGAGTTCTTACATTGCACATTTCACGAACAATTGCCTTCTCCTTTTCACTTAGGTCTTCTTCATAGCTGTCTTGCATTTGCCTGTCCAAATTTTCATGGACCTCAAGGACCTACAAAAAAACAATATTACAAAACCATTATAATCCTCAAATAATTATTTGTGTCCCTAAAAAGATCATTTGCAAGTGTTTAAATTGGCAAGATTCACAAAGCCTCAAGACAAGCAGACAACCATGACATCAAGCTGGGCACCTCTGTCCTCCCTGCTCCCCCAGCCATGTCCTGCCTCTGTCCCACCACCTGCATGGTGTGGCTGCTGCCACAGTCCTGGGGACCATTGGCAGCAAGTTGCTTGTGCTCACCAGTGCATCTCTTCCAGGAAGGCTGCTGGTAGCCCTACCTTCCAGGCAGCACCCCAGCAACCATGATGTTGTGCCTCACCATGTGCTGCCCACACCCCAAACCTCTAGAGCAGCTCCCATGGAAGCCAGCCCCAGCCTGCCACATCCCACTGCCATGGCCACCGCCACAGAGCTCCTTCAGGGAGGCAGTGCCCAGCTGTGGCCAGGTGGTCCCTTGCTCACAGAAAGGAGACTGCCTGGGGCTAAAGGCAGCCTTCACTTCCAGCTGGAAACACTGACCCAAAGGATACCCCTCTGTTGCATCCACATGCATTCCAACAGTTCTTCCAGACAGGCATATCACACAAGGTGGGAATATCACAGCACAGGCGCCTCCAGGTTTTACTGTTGCCTCTGTGCTGATTTACACACCTCACCCAGGGCTTCACCACTGATGAGCCAGGTGGTCAGCTCAGTGTGCAGGATCAGAGCTGCTGCAACCACCCAAGGCCGTCAAACAGCACGTGGTCTCATTCACACACATATGAAGGAGTACAACAGGTGTAGTTGTATGAATAAATATATTCCCATACATCCTAGGGAGGTACAGAGCCAGATGCAGTGCTAGAATGGGTTTCAGCCTTTGCTGAGGTATATACAGCACTGGCTGCTCCACAAAATGGGATACCAGGGAAGATTATCCCCAGGTCTGCTTCAGCACAGCAATCCTGCTCTGCTCAAACTGTGTTACAAACAAAAATAGGTCATTCTCCTAGGGCCCATAGCCTACTCGGGACCAGTCTTTGCACAAATAGGAATTATCCACATCCATTCTAAGAAGAGAGGAAGGGCAAGAGGAATGCAAAAAGCATGTACGTGCTGACAAAGAGAGCATCTATTTTCTGCTAAAGAGGAGGGAATTAATTATTGATCCAGCTGGACTCGCACATTGAACTTGCTTGTCTGGAGCCCATGTGCTTCCGATGCTGGCTGCAAAGCCAGCAGCCTGCAGGATCACATCCTGGCGTGGAGCACCAGGGCTGCCTGACTGGCAGCTAAACACTGGCTGTGTCCACAGGGCAAGTGTCAAGGACAACCATGGGGCAGATTAGTTAAATACCACATAAGCCCCAGCCTCTGCTTTCAACAGCCATCCATCTTTCAGGCACATGAGTCTCAGTGGACTAAAAGAAACTCTTTTTCTGAAACCCACATTCCTTAGTCCAGGAGGTGTGAAAAGGTGTCACAGCGTATTTCTTTCAGTGGAAATGTCTTTTAATGTTAACCAGGCAGAGCTGGAGCTGAAAGATGATCAGATGGAGGTTATGTTTGTATTTAATTTCTGAATCTCATTTACTCTGGAAACCATCCTGCTTCCCAGGCTCAACCCATGTCTGGCTAGGCACTTTGTAAAGATGTGTTAGCATCTTGGGTATGGGAAAATGGGATTCATCGTGATAAAATGCAACAGCCTATCCAGGAAAGGCATGTTGGAAGAAAATACACTCTGAAGAGTGAAATAACCTCTTGAAGCAAGACAGGAAGGCCTTTTCTTAGTGCTGACCCAGCCCCAGCGATTCTCAGATCCTGCCAGACGCCTCCTCAGCTGTTTAGAAGAACCAGGTTAATGTTCCTCCAGTTACACCACTGGGGAATACGGACATGCCTTCACATCGGCTATCTGTGGGTCAGCTAAAGTTCAAGGACTCTGCATTCAGTGTGGGTCTAAGAAACTGGGGTATGTCCTGTGATTTCTGCCGCCTCCCAACCCAGGAGCCTAAAGAAAACAGACAAATGTACCCCAGGCTCAAAGCAGCTCATGCCATCCCCTCCTTTTTGCTTTTCATCGACCTGCAGTGACAGAACTTGTTCCTCTGTTGACGCAGCAGCCTTTTGTCATCTCCCCAGTAAAATGCCAGCCAGTGAGAGCAGCCTGCTCCACTCGGGCATGGAGCTATTCCACATGCACGAGGATGGGGCTGGACTGGGAAATGCTGCTCTTCTGCATAAGGATGCCACTTCCTGAAAACAACTTTCACCTTGCTCTCAGTGGGCATGCTGGCTCGTCTGGCTTTCTCCCTACTGATATATAAACTGAGGAACACCTCAAGTGTTCTTTGAGTCCACACTGATGTCTGTAAGCAAGGCAGTGTCACCTCAAAGTTACCCAGTCCACCACATCCACCTCCCTTCTGACTTGCTGTACTGACCCCATATGGCCAAGACACAAATAAATTTTAAAAACAAACAAATATTCAATCAAAAGAACACCACTAAAGAGTCCAAATGACAGTAGTAAAGCTTTGGAAGGGAAGTGGAAAGTTGAGGTATTCCTTTCTGCAACACAAAGCACTGTGGGATTCTTTCCAAGTTGTGCAAACCTCACTAATTTTGTTGCTTCATAAGTCAACTGGACATAGCACTGGGAAACACAGCATCCTGCTTCAGCAAGGGAACAGTCCATATGCCCTGCTAGGATTTTTCCCTGGTTTTGGAAAGCCAGATCCTGTCTTATCCACAATTAGTGGGAGTGATGATCACCTGCTTGATAGCTCTGTGTGTATGGAAGAGGTCCAGGCTGCTGCTGTGGGGGCAGCTGGGTTATAGGCTAAATGTCGTTCTCTTATATTTGTCTCCTCATCACCTCCCCACGCCTTTAGCAGGTTTGCTCAGTTCCTAAGAAAAGGGCTTTGATGTTCAGTGAGATACTGAGCTGTGGCATATGTACCTTTTATTCTTGTTACCAAAAACAGCTGTTAGGAGTGCCAACCTGTCATCTTGCTCCTTATTTAGTAGGTGCAAGCAAACAAAACGATTTCAGAAGGAAAAATAAAGAAAATCCTAAACATGCTCAAGGAAGAACCTACTAAATTGAAGGCAGCATTTCAGCCACATGGATAGAATTTAGCTGGCAGAAAATCCCAAGGAAAAAGCCTAGGGGATATTACATATGTGGGTGCAGACAGAGGCAGTCCAGAAGCCCTGCAGATCCATGTGACGTGGACATTCCCTCAGTGACTTTTGCTTGGGCACAGAGACGCATCCTTGCAGTCTCATCACTTGTGGACAGACTTGCATGCAAAGCATTCCACAAGACAAGTGGAGGCAACTGCACAGAATCATAGAATAATTGAATAGTTTGGCATGGATGCCATCCATTAGATCAGGTTGCTCAGGGCCCCATCCAGCCTGGCCTTGAACACTTCCAGGGACACAGAATCCACAGCTTTTCTGGGCAACCAGTTCCAGCGCCTCACCCCTCTCACAGTAAAGAATTCCTTCCCAACATCTAATCTAAACCTGCCCTTGTTGCAGTGGCTGAACCAGCAGCTGAGGTGGCCGGGGGGCCGAAGAGCCCAGGTACAGGAGAGGCTCGCTGCTGGGCCAACTCCAAAGTCTAAATCACCCCTTAACTCAGGGTGAGAAAAGCCACTCTCACCAGGCTTCGTGGTTCTATGTAGATTCAGTCTGTCTGGTTGGCCAGTGGCCATACCCACCTCGTATCCCTTAAAGGGTTGTAATCCAGCACCCACTCCGCCCCCTCCTTCTCCCCACTGGTTGTTGCTGTATTACCCCGCCTCCCTTCTGTACCCCTCTATAAGTGTGTCCCGGGGGGGAGGCTGGCCTCTCCCTCCCTGCACTCCTTCGTTGTGGTTTAGAAATAAACCCCTCGGAACTCTACACGAAGAGCCGCCTCCTGACTCCTTGCCTCTGGTGACGCCCGAGCTGGCGAGCTCAGTGTGAGCGTGTGCTGCGTGTTTCCACCGCACGGCTGGGAGGGCTGGCCTGCGAGTGTGCCAAGCAGCACCGCCGGAGTGATTCCACGCTGGGGAGCGCTTCAGGAATAACGCAGCAGCCTTCCCTCCCAACACCCACACGGCGATATGCCCTCTTTCAGTTTAAAACCATTGCCTCTTGCCCTGTCACTATGTGACATAAAAGTCCCTCTCCCTCTTTCTTATAAGCCCCCTTTACAGGACTGGAAGGTGCTATAAGGTGCCTCTGGAGCCTTCTCTTCTCCAGNCTGGGAGGGCTGGCCTGCGAGTGTGCCAAGCAGCACCGCCGGAGTGATTCCACGCTGGGGAGCGCTTCAGGAATAACGCAGCAGCCTTCCCTCCCAACACCCACACGGCGATATGCCCTCTTTCAGTTTAAAACCATTGCCTCTTGCCCTGTCACTATGTGACATAAAAGTCCCTCTCCCTCTTTCTTATAAGCCCCCTTTACAGGACTGGAAGGTGCTATAAGGTGCCTCTGGAGCCTTCTCTTCTCCAGGCTGAACAACCCCAGCACCCTCAGCCTTTCTTCATAGAAGAGGTGCTCAACCCCTTGATCATCTTCGTGGCCCTTCCATCTCTCCATGCCTTTCCTTGCAGTAAGGAGCTGGCCTGCTAGAGCCATAAGGACTTCCTTTCTCAACCAAAAAGGGCTTCTTCCAATATCTGTTGTGGTATAGCCAAAGTACAAAGTCTCATTTGTAGGCTGCTCTCTTCTCAAGAGAGAGTCATGATCTGTATCACAGAAGGTGAGAGTCTAAGGCAGCAGCTGCATCCAGCTTCCCATATGCAGGGGCTGGCACTGGAAAAGCTACCCAGTTCTGCAGGGTGCAAATAAGACCCACTCCATATGCTACAGCATGATGTGGCCGAAAAGAACATCTGCACCTGAAGACTAACAGCTACTATTTCACTGTGCCACAAGGGAGGAGGAGAGATTGAGATCATGACCAGTTTCTTCAGTCTTTCAGTTTCCAGATGATCCTTGGATGAGCGACAGGATAGAAAAATAAACACCTTCTCATCCCTCCCTGCCACACTGACCTATAAGAGAATTTCCTCCTCACTTCAAACGTGAGAATATTTTTAACCTCAAGCAAGTGAGCAGGACACATCACATGAGATCATTTATGCCCCACGAGATGTGACTTCTATGTCACCTGCTTCCTGATTCAAGCCATGGCAGTTTCTAGGGTTTTGGAGACAGACAAATGCACCTCACTAGCCAAACTATGAAATCGTAGAGGAGAATTTCTTCTGAATTTCTTCCAGCTCTTCCTAGGAATCCACAAAGCTCTGAAGCAGAGGGATTACTAATATGTGCAAACAACCAGTCATCCAACTTCCTATCAATTTCTTTAAATGAATCATTGCGCCAGACCTTCCAAACTTAATTTCCAGTTTCCAAGAATCTTCCTCATTAATTTTCAATCCTTTTCATAAGTTTATCAAACCACATCTTAAAACCGTTTATGTTTCTTGCCTTTAGTAAGAAATTCAGTCCTGTAATTCCCAAAGCAGATAGGAAACTAATTACTCCCCAGAATACGATCATAATCAATTTGTAAGTATTTGATCTTGTAATTTAAAAACGTCACCAACTCTGCTTAATACTATCCCTCACCACCACCTCGCCAAATGCAATGAAGAGCAGGAGCAGAAAGGTATGAACCTCACTGTTTGGGAAGAAAAAGCCAACAGCAGTAGTCTGGACTGCATCAGGGCTTGGATGATTAATTGCAATCAAAGTCAAATCACCACAAAGTGACAGAAAAACAAAAGTTCACAGGAGTTTGCAACATTTTGCAAGACAACAGTTTAGTAGATCCATCTGTATATATATATACACACACATACGAGAAAAGTCATCCACAAGCACATTGCAGCGTGGTACAGGATGGAGCTTTCTGATAGCACAGAGCCATTCACAACATGCAAAGAAGAAACTTGTTGGAAAACACAGGACAAATATATGGCAGCAAGTGAACTGCCATTTGTGTGGTCAGCTCCTTTGGGAACAAGTGAAAACTGTACTAAAGGTATTTCTTAATCCTTGACCATGCTGGACACACTTCTCTTAAGCAGTTATACAATCAGTCAATAGGAGTTATACAAGCTGGATGTATAAAGTCTCAAGAAAGCTGAAAAATCAAGATTTTCAGTTTGAAGGATCATTTATAGTTTAAATTCCAATTAGATCCAAATCAAACCAAACTTGTCTTGCCTTTAATAACTACTTGAGAAATAGGGGCACTCAATATGCTCCTGGGATCTTGCAGCTGCCCAGTGGAACCAACATCCTTGCCAGCCACACTACTGCTTCTCCTGACACTTGTTGGTTTTACTACCACCACCACCACCACAATATCTGTCCTGGAGCCAAGAGACCCTGGACAGGCACGATATACTAAGCTAGAAACACTAAAAATTAGAAAATTTAGGGAATTTTTAGATCAAAACCATGAGCAACATCTGTGCTATTTATTTATGTGTCAGATGAGGAAAGGTACAAAGCAAAGAGCTTTGTAAGCATCTGTCTCCAGGTCTAAGATCATTCAAGCTAGTGATGCCACTGCTGGACCTTTTTTCCAGCTATGACCATAGGGATCTGAGCTCCAGAGCAGGCATCCTGGAATCCTCCTTTGAGCTGATGAAAGCTTTTTAACCCTGTACAAAATTTTTCAGCTTCAGCAAATCCAAATCTATAAATCATTATATTTAAAAACCAAAGACTAATTTAGTTAAGAGACTTTCCAGCCATCCCTGTGGCACCTTGTAAAGGATTTGTGCTTCTGTGTCTCTTAGATACTCAGAAGTCTCTTGCTTAACTAGTTAAACATGTAGCACTGGGGAATTACACTTTTTCTGCTAATGGATGGTCACTAGAACCTGAGAGGTGCTGTGAAACCACGGTGCAAGTTTTCTCCTTTAACTCAGCTACCAATCTCCCATGGTTCCACTGTCAGCAGTCCTGACTTTAATCCCTACTGATGATGCACATCCTATGTGAGTAGGATGCCACTGTTTGCTGTATATTTTCATAAAATAAAATATTTCTCCTTTGAAGGCTGCTGCAGGATTTTTGACAACAAAATATATGTAGGACCAGCAGGTTTTGTGTCCCTTTTTAAAACAGCATTCCAGTCACCACTGTCACCCCAGAGACCCAGCTTACGCAGGATTGATGAACACAAGGGTAACCAACGCCTTCAGCATCAGCAGCTTCTATTGGAGGTTTCCCACCCCCAAAAAATAGCTGTGCACAATCTTGCTTAGCTCTGCAACTATTTTAAGCAATGCTTATTCATCATGATACAGGTGTTGGTTACCAATATCCTGCCTCAGTATTAACTTGCTGTGTTCAGTTGTTTCCACAAGAAGAGCCAATGCCCAGCTCTGCCACTCAGGTGCAACACGGGACACCTCAGTGCCCCACACAGCCTTACCTTCATAGCATGCACCACAGCCTCTGGCTTCTGACCCACAGGGACATACCCCGCTGCAGGAGAAGATGCAAGATCAGATGTCATGCGAGCTGGTCCCTGGGGAAATAAGAGAAGATATGTGTTAATTCCCCTTTGGGTGATTTAAGCAGGGAGGAAGAAAATATCCAGAAAACTTGACGACTAGCTTGTCTCAAATTCAATCCCCTTAGCCACCTACAAAGACAAAAGACACCACCTCTTCCTCACAAGTCACTTGATTTGCCACCATTTAAGTGTACCATCACTCAGTCTAGCTGTGTTCAGGAAGGAGAGCACCCTGGTTTAAAGCTAAATTGAGTCGAGAAACATTTTTTATCCATTTAGGATAACTTTGTACAAGGACAAGATCAAACAGTACTCATCCTCCTAGACATGGGAGCAATGCAAACAAGATTATTTTCCAGCAAAAAACGGTCATTTCTAAGAAGCTGTGTTCACGAAAGAAACAGTTGGCATAACTTCATTGCTTCTCTGGCAGCGTTTTCACATAGACATCAAGTACCGATCTTCAGCTACAGAGAAAATTGTGAAAGCAACCTTGAAACAAGCAGATGTCCAAACCTAATGTTGGCTGGGTTTGTTTCCAAAATTTTGGCCAGCCCTCCTGCACGAAGGATTCCATTGGGAAAGATGCCGAAATGACATTTTACAAAGATTTCTACTGTCCAACCAGCCTTGTAAGCATTTTTCATAGGGCTTTCCTTTTTCTACAGGCATCCAGCTTGAATTATGAGAGACACAATATCTTTATTCAGTGAGATGCACCCCATCTGTCCCTAATATTTTTGCACTGCTTTGTAACTCCAGGAGAAATCAACAATGAAATCATTGACCAAACTTGTATTTAGTCTTCACATCCTTTAGGAAACACAAAGAATTATTATACTTGGGGGCCTCTGAAAGCAAATTAGGATGGCAGAGCAGCATGTAGCACCATCACAGGAATGCTTTCACACACAACACACGAGGCACTCCATTCACGTCTTTTCTGCATTTAAAAACACAGCATGTTTTATGCTTTGTCTCATCACTTTGCCTTCCTTGCCAAGGCCAGCAAGCTAGTTGTGCCAGAAAAATCATAGAATAATAGAAATACAGAATGGTTTGGGTTGGAAGGGACCCTAAAGATCCTCTAGTTCCAACTCCCTGCCACGGGCAGGGAACCTTCCACTAGACCAGGTTGCTTAAAGCCCCATGCATCCTGGCCTTGAATGCTATCAGGGATGGAGCATCCTCAGCTTCTCTGGGCAACCTGTGCCAGTGCCTCACAACTTTTACAGTAAAGGAGAATCAATGGAGGGGCACTTTCTCAGCTCTCATTCTTGCAAATGTTTTAAGTTGTAGGGGCCTTTTTTACTAATAAAAGCGTCCATGTGCTTGTATTAAAGGAAAAGATGGGAGGATCCATTAGGCTACAGACAAAAAGGCATGGAGCCTTTCAAGCCCTGGCCACTGACCTGTGCCTAACCCATGTCATGACCAACAGCCATTTATTCATAACAGCAACCTTCTTGAACTGAGTTGCAGGTGACACACAAACTTCCTTTGGAGAGGGGGTGGCAAGGAAAGTTAGACTTACTAACCCCACAATAATTCTCCAAGGTTATTTAACAGACTGAAAAGGCAGAGGCACTCACAGGCTGGGCATGATTCTGGACCTAGTGGCAGAGGGTTACAGCTTGTTGGAGCTGTGGCCACCTGGGGGCATGTCCTCAGCCACCCCATCCGTAACCTCAGACAGAAAAGACAGAGGCTGGGGAGGGAGAACCAGGGACTGGATTCAGCCACTCTGCAGCTGCGACTTACGACTGCAAAATGGGTTACAAATTTCTCACAGGGCTGGTAAATGCAACAGAGTCCTTCCAGAATCAACTTCCCACAGGGGTCAGAGACACCAATGCATGCATAATTACTCTGGCTTCATAATGAAAGATGCCTTCTTTCTATAAATGACCAGGATCATGACAATCAAAAGAAGAATATTTAGGTGTTTGTGGTCATACTTGATATGGATCTTCTCCCATGGTCTTCTTCAGAACTAACAGGAAATCCCAAGCAAAGGTCTAACATCTAATATTTCTTTGGAGAGTAATATGACAAAGTTAAAAGGAATTCTGCTGGATGGTGCTGCAGACAACATTTTAAATACAGTTTCCTGGCCAAACTAGAGTAGATCACAAGGTCTCCTGTATGAAAGACAGCAGCAGCTTCTCCTCACATAACTGAAGTCACTAATGAGCTACAAAGCACTTCCATGATCACAATCACTCTCAAAATGATTACAGAATACAAATGAAACAAAAATGATTAGAGAGAAATGTTTTCTAAAGAGCTTGATCATACTTAACCAATCACCATACTGACAGGATAAAAGCATTCTTGCAAACAGTGATATACTGGTTATATCATATCACGAAAAAAACATTCAAAGGGTCACCTTCCTTCTCAGACAAGGGCAATCAACTGAGCAGCCCCTGAACACAAGTAGAGAATTTGACTGAAGAAGGGGAAAATAATGTTAAAGAATGAGAAATGCAGCAGAAAAAGTAGACCCAAAACTTGCAGTCAGAGTCTAAGTGACAGATTACTTCGTTTCTAAAATAGGCATGATCCTTGATCCTTAGCTTGGAAGCCAAAAGCCCCAGCCAACAGAAAGAATGTCCAAATTGCTGAGTGCCATCATCAGCAATGCTGAGTGCACAACACAGCCACGCCACTGGCCTGCTGCCCCAAGCCACAGAGACCTCCCCACCATGCCAGGCTGGTGCTACAAAAGGTCAAACACACAGGTGAAGAAAGTGGGGGAGCAAGCAAGGATCTCACCAACACCCCCACTCTTTGCAGCTATGGGATGCAAGCAGTAAAAATACACACGTGGCTAAGGGTGGCTCAATATTCATCACTGCACCCAGTGCTTCTTGTGCAGCTGCACCCTTAGGGAAGGCTCTTTCCGGACACACACAGAGCCGGCGTTTTACAAAGGGGTTGGTGCTTCATTCCCACTGAGTTCAGTGTGGTTCACAAAAAAAAAAAAAGCTTCAGCCAAACTCCTTTCAGCTTCCTGCACAGAGGCACACATAAAGGAGGCCAGAACAGAGGGGACTGCAGTCAGCAAGGAAAGAAGTGACAACATATCCAGCAGGATGCATGGCCAGCAGGATGCATGACCAGCCTTTGGAGGATGGAGAAGAGGAAAATGGGCAGAGTTCACTGATAGTGTTAGCTGAAGGGGAGGAAATGGAAGGAACTGGAGATAAGGTCAAGGTTGCTATATTGGAAAACTGCCAACAGTGGGAGAAGGGAGGGAATGGGAAGGAAGAGGAGGATGTGTATTTTATGCAGCAGGAAACCCATTGAGGTGAAATGCAGAGGAGAGGGAACCAGAAATTGGAGACAGGAGACTGGAAAGAGGGCAGGAGGGCAGGGAAAATCTCAAGAAGTCAGTGTTAAAGTAGTAAGTAAAATTGCACAGATGGAGGAGATTCCTCCGCCTAGAACAGATGCATTTGGAAACTGTAGGCAAGAATTCCCACAGCTGCACCCCAGCACTCTAACTCAGCTAATCTGAGGACCTCCACCACTGCAGAAACCCAGGCCCTTCCTGTTCCCTATAGCTGACATTTTCACAGACATAGGAACACAACTGACTCAGCACCCTGGCAGACAATAATAGCAAGGTTAATCTGGTTACATCCTAAGAAGCAGAAATTGCCCATACAGGCAAAAAGCAGTATGGTGTGTTTCAATGCATGCATCACTCTCAGTTTCCTCTCTCTGTCTGGCTTTGTTGAGCATGCAGTCTTTGTATGAAATGGACATATGGCTTTTCCACTTGCTAGGTTTTCATAGTGTTTGGTAGCTCAGAGGTGGTTCACTCTTCACCCTCAGATACGTGGCTGAGGCATCACATAATTATACAAATGAATGGTGCTACAAGACTGCTCAGAAGTCACCAAAAATGCCATTAAAATTTATAGTAAAATGTTGAGAAATAGCATTCCACTTTCAGCTTCATCCACAGCCACAGTCACCCCACCAAAAAAAAAGGAAGAGCTGCCCAGCAGTGAGATCACCAGTCTAATTAAGGAGAGGAGGTCTAGGTTATGTCTCTGAGGTCCAAGGTGCTTGCAGGAAGCACCTTTCTTCCCTGTGCACTGGGTTTATCGACCACTGCACCTCTGAGACCCAAAGATAGTTCTCCAAGATACACCCTTAAGAAGCAGAAGTCCCAGGGAACCAGAGGCTGTGGAGCTGTGTGTGACCCATCCTATGCTTGCTCAGGAAGTTGGAGCTTTTGCTTCTCTCCAAACCACTGTGGCTGCTCAAAACATTCGAGATTGCTGTGGCACGGATGTCTGATGAGTTCAGCTCTGGAACGAACAGCCGTATCTCTGCTGCCAGGATAGTTCTGGGACTGCAGGGTCCTGAGAGGGTCTGGTGAGGCTCTTTGCTTCTCTCAAGGGAGGACAGTGCCAAGTACCCCCATATCCAGGCCCTTTTCCACTGGGAAAACCACAACAAGAGCTATTTCTCTGCTGCCTCTGTGCAGACAGCAGTACTGAAGCACCACAGAAGACATTTCCCTTTCAGCCCTTGCCTGCTCCTCCATTTCAAGCAGATCAGTGCTGAATATTTGCTGGTATCAGTGATGGGACCAGTGCACTTCTCAGACCTTACTGTTCCCACATGGCATCAGTCCCCTCCTCATCCCACCCACACCAAGTCATGCACACCCAAACCACAAATCCACCAGAGAAACTCAGTGCTATCTGAGACCCTCCCAGAGACCTCTCTCTGGAGCCTGCAGGGCTGGTCTCCAAGTCTGTATGGAGATTCACAGTCCAGCTGTATAACTGACTAAGAAAAGAGAGAGAAACTCTGCAGTCTCTCATGCCAGAGCATCCTTGAAGCAATATGCTACACACAGGGGATAAGTTCCCCAGTTGTCTATTGCTAGAATGACTCTTGACACACCGACACCCTCCAATCCAAAGCAGAAAACAAAGCAAATCAAAGTAGGCCCATTCACTGCTCCAGCCAAGAACCCAAAAACCATCAGGAAAGCAATAGTGCTAATGTGAGAAATAAATAGACCACAAATACTGCCAATGATCCTTTCCAATCTGACACCAAAAAAATGAAGAGCAGAGGCCTCAACTTGCAGCTGCTGGCAAACATCTGCTGCTCTGTGTCACGCCATGATACCATTACCAGTGTCTAAGACCAAGTTGCCTAATGAGTTCTTGCTGGCTCTGGCTGCAT
Source organism: Dryoscopus gambensis (assembly GCA_013389985.1). Taxonomy (NCBI): domain Eukaryota; kingdom Metazoa; phylum Chordata; class Aves; order Passeriformes; family Malaconotidae; genus Dryoscopus; species Dryoscopus gambensis. Next base: position 49,825 of record WEIT01017795.1, read on the forward strand.
GGGATGTGGTCCAGCACAGATGCAGACAAGCACTGCCATTGATACTCCATTCCTGTGTGTTTGGAGGACCAAAATTAATAAGACTCACTGCAATAGGGCACGCTATGAAATCCCGATAATGACACACCTCCACAGAGGTAAAGTAAGGCTTAAAATATTAACATCTCTTAATAACGGTGGGAATGCTTTGGAACCCAAGAAGAAAAGAGCCTAACTGGGGATGACAAGTGTCTGCTCTTTTAGAGGTTTTGGATCAGAAATTTCAAAAAAAGAACAAAGAAATTGCGATAAACAATTTCTCCTTGATTCCTCCAGGGATCTGAAAAGACATGAGACCTTGGTCCTTCCATCAGTTTTCAATCTCTTTTTGCTCAATTATATTCTGTCTTTTAATGACACCCTTTCCTACCTCACCTCCAAGAGAGCTATTCCTGATCTGCAGAAAGACTGCAAAAGACTAAGTTTCAAAACCCAGAGGAGAACATCATGCTGTTTTTACTTCAGCCAGCAGGCACAGGCTAGGCACTGAGGATGCTTCAGACCAACATGGAACATATGAGCAAATATTAATGCTTCTGAACCTCACATCTTCCCCTTGCCTTCTATTAATTTTTGTCTACCATTTCAAAAAACAAGCAGATATTTAGAATTCAAACCCGATTAAATAAGCCACATTTTTCTAATGGCATACCTCAGAAAACATTAAAGCTAAATGGAGTCATATCAGACACTGTGAAGTTTTTATTGTCGAGACAGAACACAGAAAATTACATTACATCAGGCACTGTCAGACAGCTCACAATAAAATTCCCAGGCACATCTATTTATCTCACAGTGGTTTTGTTTGCAGCCTGCTTACCCAGGTTTGAATTATGCTTGGACCCTTCCTTAGTACCTGTCACCATCCAGGTGTTTTCAATAAATAAAGGTGTCAATGCCACTCTGCAAATTAGGAACTGTTAAAAGACAAGCAGGAGGCAGTAACATGCCCACAGTTCATGGAAAGTGAGCGGCAGAGCCAGGTAGTACCATGGAAAGGTGCTCTGTAGTACCATGGAAAGGTGCCATGTCTGGCACCCCCGTCCCAGCATGCCAACAGAACAGGGGGCCCAGCACATTTTGGTTTTGTGAATGGCACTTGTGGCTAAAAGTTCAAGAAAGCACAGGGAGCAGCTCCAGCCAGGCAGCGCTGGGGGCAGACGGGGAAAACCAGCAGCAAAACCAAGGACTGAGAGCACAAGGCCACTCTGGCATGGGAGAAGGGAAGGCAGGTAATGCCCCAAAACCCTGAAGCACAGTGTCACCATCAGAAAAGTAGCACAGGCAGCACCAAGGGCAAGCACTTGGCTCACATGGACTGGTGGTCCATTCAGAATGAGAAATCTCCCTTCACACAAAGATGAGTGGCATTTCTGGGTGATCACACACAAAAAATCTCCTGTTACCACCACCCTGAGAAATTCCCTGGGCCCGCTCATCATTTTGCATCCCTGGCCACACTTCCCGTGCCCCGCTGCCCTGCAGCTGCAGAGGGGTTAACGGCTGAAACAAAGCGCCGGTGCCACGCGAAGCGTGACACGACTCCAGGCTGACATTTCATCCTCCCTTCCTTCCAAGTCCTTCCCTGCTGCATCTTCTTATGCCCACGGCAGCTCAGCCATTGCCACTGTGTGTGGTGCTCCTGAGGGAGCGCAGCTCCTCTCAGGGCCCCGCAGGGACAGGGCTACCTGGTGGCACTCTGGCAGCAGCCCCAGGCCTCCTTGCTGGCTACAAGAAGATTTCCTGGAGGCACAAAGAAGCGACCAGTGCTGGCTCCTCTGCAAACCACACCATGTAACACACAGCCTTTTTGCCACCCTGATACAGATCATGCCAGACCTCTGATATCTGAGCATGGGACACCCTCACCGGAGCCAGGGAGCACCCTTACATGTCCTGTCTGCCTGGCATCCATCATCATCTGATCCAGAGCAGTGATGCCGCTTGGCTATTGTTACTCCATGCCTACTGTGCAGAAAGCCTGCCAGCATCCAGCTCAACCCATACACCAGCTCCCTTCTTGGGCACTTAAATGGCTGCACAGTCCTACGCTCCCAAAGACACAGTGGGCTGCCCCGCAGCTGTGAGTGCTTGACACTGCCACCAGGCACAGGAGAAGGAACCTGTGGAAGGCTCCTCAGACAGACACAGCTCTCCAGTGCAGCACAGGTCCTGGCCACTGACAGGGAGTGAGCGCAGAGCCATCAAGGCTCTGTATTAGCATCTTCCTTATCAAATCAGGGGACTTTATTGCAGATGATAATCTCCTTTGGCATTACTTAATTTGCTGCCCTTAATCATAGAGAGCAGCTGGTCATGTAAACATTCAAATCCATGAATTAACTGCTGGGTGCACACAGGAGCCAGACAGAGCCCGTCTGTGTGTCTCAGCCACCTCCTCCTGCATCTTCGTGGTGTCCCCAGCATACACAGATGTCTACTTAAGTAATAAAAAGGACTTACACGGCACTTTCTGATTAATAAAGAAACAATTTAACTGTTTCATTGCTTTGTCAGCAAACATCACAGACACCCAACAAAAGAATAGCTCCTCTCCCAGCACGCATGACACAGCACTGGCTGTACGGGCTGTGCTGGGGCACCAAAGGGAAGGGAAGGTTTCAGGGACTGCCCCAAACAGAAAAACAAAGTCAGGACATTGTTTGCAACTGGATGTCATTACAAACAGGAAGGCTGTCTTTTCGCAGCTCCAGACTCGGGAGACTCCTTGGAGCATGCAGAGCCGGTGAGTCAGCCACCTCCGGCAGCGGTGGGAGAGAGGAGAGTGGTCACTCTGGGGGCTGGTAACAGCGCTGGGCAGCTGGGACGGCTGAACCCTGGTAAAAAGCACCACCGACAGCTTCAGCTGCTCCCTCGGACTGTGAAACCCTTACCAGCACGATATATTCAGAGCCGTTTCAGCCCGTAACCACCTGACACAAGCAAACAGAACAAGTCTGTCCGGACAGAGCAAGCCCACGCTGTACCAGCAGACAAGTGCACTAACTCTGACTGACTCACAGGGGCACTGTCAGCGTAAGGATTTTGAGAGGTGCTACTACTTTTGATTAAGGAACATCACGCACATTTGTTTTCAGAAGGAAACGGTGGGCATTTTTAAGACTTTCACGATTTTGAAGCAAATCTGATTTGGGGATGAAGCAGGTGAAAGCCTCTGAGTGGGTGGAGGATGAATGCAGGCACAGGAGGATGCCTGTGCAAATCTGTATCGCCCCTCAGGTCTCCATTTCAGCCTGGTTGCCCCTCCAGTCCTGCGGCAGAGCAAGGCTCTGTTGTGCCTCTACCTCTCCCCCAACCCATTGCCAGCCCCACACAAAGGTACATGAAAAATGAGCATGAGAACCTACAGCAGATCCTCAAAGCAGCTGAATTTTTCTTGCCTCCTGTGGTTACCTGTAAGGGCAGATTATGGGCACGGCCTGTCAGTGCCTCTTTTGCTCATCAAATCCCCAAACTTTGTCATTGCCAAACTTTGTGCCGGTTGGCTGCCATGGGGAAAAAAAACACCCACTGCTCAGAGCCTCTGCAACAGCAGCAGATGAAGGGCAGCTGCCTTCAAAAATGGATTGGTTTGTTCTCAGCTGCTGGTAACACAGCCTGAAGCTTCACCATAGCACTCTCTGGGCCATAAATCCTGACAAACCTTTCATTTTACTTTCTTTTTCACAGCTACTGTAGCTGCAGCAGCAAATCAGCTGCCTTGAATTTCTCTTTTTGTCTGCTCAATAATATCCTGGTGGTATCGGTGAAGCCAGTGGGAAGAAGCTGCCTTCTGCCACGCTTCTCACGCTTCTCTCAATCATTGCTTCCCCCTGCCTAAAAAGCCACCATGGCCATCACTGATGTGGGAGGGTGAGAAACCAGACAAGAGTCATCCTCTGACACACACCAGCTGCTCTCATCTCACCTGACAGCTACATAGGATGGGGTGCAGGGATAGGAGAAGGCAGGGGACCACCAGGGCACTGCACAGGATGGCCTTCTGGAGCAACACAAGCGGCTGAAGGCATTTTGAGAGGGCATAATGAGATGCTGAAGATGCATCTGGGCACTGGCACCAGGCACCCAGGGATCCCCCTGCCCAGGGACTTCATGCAGCACTATGAGGGGCTGGGGGGCTCCTTGCTGGCAGTGGAGGGGTTGCTGTGCTGTGTTGGGACACCTTGGGGCCCTGCTAAGGTCCCCAGTGCACCAGGTGACTCTGCAGGGACATCAATGTCCAGAGGGTTCCCCTGACTCCTCTGGGTGCATCTTCAGGACACCACAATGAGAACAGTGTGGTGATCTTTTGCCATTTCAAGCTTGATTTTAAAAGTCAGGGTGGCTTTAAGAAGCTGATCCAGTTCTTGTCCCTGAGATGAATAGATTTACTCCCATGCAGGCTGAGGAGGGACTACAAGACGGACTACAAGACTTGCTCTGGGTTCCCCAGTGAGACCCAAGACCAGGCTTGAGCCACAGCTACATCTCCTTGACTACACCAGGTTGGTTCAGGGGCCAGCTTGGTCCTTCCTCTGCAGGCAGCTGTGGGAGAGGTACTGAGTTACCTTCTCACTTTTCTTCTGCCTTAGCCCTTGCACTGAACAGGATGGAGACCACAGACTTTCTGGCCAAAAGGGAGAGACAGGACTGTCACTGGGGCTGGGGTTTAGCTACTATGTGCCCTCACATCACCTCTCCTCACCACCGCTCTCACAGGCTCAGCAGACAGCCAGCACTTCAGCCAAGGACTCATCATCCCTTCCCACTCCATCTAATGGCTTCTCTTTACACCTACAGACCACAAACATTTGGGCTTGTTTTTGTAATAGCACGTGTGCCATCTGGCAAAACGAAATACACTTCCCCGGAGTATCTCTGCAAGGCAGAGGTACAAAACGTGACTCGTTGTTGACAGCATGGTGGGAATCAAGGGAAGGGGCTGGTGCTGCAACCGTCAGCCAGAGGTATCTCCCAGGCTTTGCATCCTGCAAGAAGTGGACACTGGAGAAAAATACAATCAGAGGCAGTGCCAGGAAGCCAGAGACTCAGCAGCCCTCTAAGTTGAGTGCTCTCCACTGTATAACCACACTACTACTTCTTTGGATTTTCCTATGGACCTTGTTGGTTTTGTAATAGATTTAGAGGGGAAAAAGAAATTGTGTCTCCCCAGCCTGGTCTGTAGTCTATACAGACTCCTGAGAGAAGCATCTTTGAACACTCTAACAGAAATCTCACTTTTATCTGGAGATGCTTATTGTAGTCCTCAGGGGCAGATATAAAATCTGGGTATTGGCACCATCAGCACTGTCTTCTCAAAAAGAGCGAGCTTGTCTCAGCTCTCACTGAGTGTGTCTGCAGGTACTTTCCCCAGGGATTCCCAGTTCCAGAGCCCGGATGAGCACAGGTCCCTTTCTCCAGTGACCACCCACAGCACCAGCAGACACATCCTTCTGCACCCAGATGAGGAATGGAGGAGCTCCTGCTCCTCAGCAAGGGAATGCTACAAACTTGGTACTAAAACTTAAGGAAAAAGAAGGCGATGATTATTTTAACCTAACATGTCACTCTCACCCACACACCTACAAACACACACACGTTCACCAAAAGGTGGTCAGGGTCACCGTGCATAGCACAGAGGACAAGGGACACCCACTAGCAAGTTCTAAAGACAGCTCTGGCATCGCTGCTCATTGACAGCAAAGAACTGGGTTCTGGGACACATTTTTCACCAGCCTTAGGAGTCAGTGGTTATTACAGGCTGATCTTTATCTCAGCATCTTGCATACTGACCCTCCAAAAACCCCTAGGAAAGCTGCTGCCTGTTGCCTCCTTTCCATCATTTTGGTCACCTTATCTAATCCTTCCTCTTGGAACCACAGGAAGAAAATTCATGGTGTGACATTGCTCCTGTTATCAGGGAACAAGTCCTCTGCTGATGAGCCATCTGTACTGTGGCCTTATCACAGCACAGACCTCCCAGTCCTGACGCAAACCACACATCCTGTGGTGTTTACCCATTTGTTTGCTGCCAGTCACATCTTTGGCCATCAGCACAGGCCAAAGCATCCCTTTCTCTAGAATTCCTGCTGGTGTTTTCACACACAGTTTTCCACCCACACTCCATCCACACTACCCTTAGTATTTCCATTACAAATCTCTGAAGTTACTCCCACCAAAGGCAGGATTCCCATGATAAATCATATGAACACTGCTAGCAGATATTAAGTCTAACCCAGCCAGGCTAGCTCTGACTGCTAGCAACAAGCTGGTTCATGTTTAATGGTGTTCTTTGCCAATGTGGATAAATGGTTCCTCCAGGCAGCTGGTTTATGAGCTTCTCGAGGTGATGGTACCTTCAGTCATATGAACATAAGCAGCCATCAGGCCACCTTCTCATGCCTGGGCACTGAGATGGGCCTGTGGCACAGCCACAGGGCAGCAGGCAGATACGTGAAGGTCTGCAGAGAACATGTGTCCACATGGCAGCCAGAGCACCCATGAAGAGGCCAAAGAAAAAAGAGAGGTGCAAGCTCTGGACCATGCCCCAGCCCTCACATTAATCCCCAGCTGTGCTGCAGGGTGTCCCCCTGGATGTCCCCCTGGATGTGGGGGGAGTGAGCAAGCAGCTGTGTGGGGTTTAGTTGCCAGCTGCAGTTCAACCATGACACCCAGATGCCAGGCAGGCCACAGAGTCCTCAGCAGCGCACAGTTTACAGGTACCTCAAAGACAGCTCTCATGCCTGGGACATCAACTTATGTGAGACTGAGCAGCTCTAGAGACTGCTGGCAATGGGAAAAATAGAGCCAGCCTATCCAGCTTAGTCTTATCCCAGGGAAATGGCAGGTCCCATCAGGAGCTTGTTGCTGCCCCCTCTCATGCATCCGAGCCGGAGGAAATCACCCTCACCTCCCAAAGGACACAGGGAGCCTCTGGTACACCGTGAAATGACTCTGGGTGGCAGTTCCCAGAGCTGAGGAGACTGACCACTCTGCTATGAGTCCAAGCTAACGTACATACCACACCTTCCCTTGCAAAGGCCAGGGTCTTACAGGCCAGACTAAGCCTCAGGACTGCTGTTCCTGGATATTTGGTAACCGATGCAGACTACAGATCAAATCTATAATTCCCCACGTGCATGATGCACAACGCACAGACTGCAACTCTGACTGCAGTTTTGCTTCTTTTGCTTCTGCATCTTGAGTGTGCACTGGCGTCCCTGACCCAGGACCCATTAGAAACACCCAGCTGTGTCCTTGACCGGAGTACCTCAGGGCCCTGGAGAGCTGCAGTGATGCCTGCCTGTAACCTGTGTGGCAGTGAGGGATGTGCTGAGAGACTTCCCCAAAGAGTTGCATGGGCAGTGCCGATGATGAAACCCTGAACGGATGTGACAGCTTTGAAGCTGACACCAATTGTCCATCGTTGACCCACATGAAGCTTGTGCCGGCACAAAGAGGAATGATTTCTCACAAACTCATGCCTGCTGTCTATAAAAAAAAAGCTGCAGAGAAGCTCAGGTACATCTAAATGTCCACTGCTGGGCGTGCTCAAGATATTCAAAGACATTTGCAGGAATTTGTGATCATGACCCTTTGTCACAAAAACAGTGTATCATGTCAAGGCACAAACCAAAGGGATTTTGGCAGGAGTAAGTAAATAAATGGCTACATAAGTATCTGAGACAATGTGGATTTGGATCCAAAGCTGTTTTTGTTTTTTCTCTATCAATTTCCTGCAAAGAAGGCAGAACACAGCTAGGGTGACAGATGAAAGTTAATGTCACACAGCACCCAGGCCTCTCCATAAATGCCAGGTGCCATCTCTTCCTTGAGGAAGGAGAGAAAATAGGGACAAGTAGGCAAGAAGGGCTCCAGCAGGCAGGACCATCTGCCGCCAGCCCTCACGCAGCCCCAGTGAGCTGCGGGGGCCAATGCTCAAGCAGAAAACTCTCCTGCCAGCTCCCATCCCAGCACAGCTCCTCTGCAGAGAGCTTCTGGATGTATCCCAGCCTGACTGACAAGATAAACGTAAAATCATGAATAGCAGCACTCCTTGGGGCAACCAGCACGGACTGACTGAGCATCACCCACATCGAACAAAGCTGGGGATCAAAAGCATAAGCACCAGGGAAGCAAAGCAAAATCTCCAAAACTGTAAGGCTGGCACACCCAGACAAACATCTCCAGGGTCAAGTCTCTCTGCACTCCCTATAAAGTCTCCTGTCTTTATACACGTGGCACAAAGTGAATATTCACTTGGACACTTTTATCCCTGTTTTTTTTTTACTTGAAGCACCTCCATCCCTCCTGCCATTCAGTGGGGATAGAAAGGGGATCTGCTTCCATACTTGGGGCTTATTTATGCAAACCTTATTAAATTATTATTAAGTATTATTGTGCTCTTCTTTACAACTGTGAGAGATACACTAAATCTACAGAATGACTTTTTCCCAATCAAGCAACCAACATATGACTGGTCCTACAGGACCTGCAGCTCTGCTGACCAGTGTCCCAGACATGGAGCAGGGAGGTTCTCCAGCTGTGCTGCCATCAGGATTTTGCTCACATTCATAGCACTCGCAGCCCACTCCTAGCAGGACTCCCTGACTGCTTCTACACTCTTCCTGCAATCTGGAAAACAATAACACCAAGCAAACATAGAGGCCCAAGCAGTGGGGGAAACATCTGGAAGGCAATCACCTGGCAGGTCTGAGGATCCTCAGCCATGCCTGGCACATGGGTGCAGGAGGAGCCCTGGCACAGCGGCACAGTCTTCGTCTTTTGCAAGAGGCTTTAGTCAAGATTGTTCTGTTGTTTGAGAAGCAATGCATGCAAATTTAAGGAAACACAAAGCTCATTTGGGATACAGAATAACCAAAGAACTCACTCACTAAACAACCCTGTCCATGCACTGCCAGACACCTGGCAAGCTTCACCCACAACCAGCTTTTTTATTGCAGGCACAAGGCATTTACCAAGAAGAAGCTGCAGGCGTAATAAGACTCACCCTAGCTTTAAAAGATGCACAACAGTGCCTGTCAGTTGACTGAAAACCCATGCTGGGAAGCTGATCAAACAAATTCAGGTAAAGATTAATGTTCCAGAGGCTCCCCATCCTCCCAACGGCCACAGGTTTTAGCTGCACATTTGCAACACCAGTTTGAGGGTGAACAATTGCTTGCGAGAGCTCCCCTGTAATCTTCACCTGCCCCCTCCAGCCATGCCCCCTTTCAGGGAAACCCATGGCTCTGTGTGTACAGGGAAGGAAACATCTCTTACGTTTTGCAGGGCGTCTTGGTACTGTGGCAGTGACGAGAGCTGTGACTCAGAGTGGTACGGGGACAATCCTTTCCTCAGAGTCCTCAGGTCCCCCGTGCTGGACTGCTGCAAAGACAACAGAAAACAGGACAGTCCATATTAATGAGGAGAAAGAAAGCTGTGCCCCTCCTGCTGTTCTGGCTTTCCCAGGACCACATCTGTCCTGTGACCTGTTCTCATTACTTCTGCCTGCACCAACAGTGACAGTGAACACTCTAATAAAATGCTTTTTTCCATGTCCAGTCCTAGAGAAAACACGGGCAAGCAGTTGGAGGTGAACTGTTAAAAGTCTGCTACATTAAGTGATACAGCAGGAAGGCATTTTTGTTTTACCTAAGTTCTTACATGCTCAATAAAAACATTTGATAAGATGAGCATAAAAAATATTTTTAAGACTTCAGATTAAATCAAAATTAGCAAAAAAAACCCCACAAACCCAAAACAAACAAACAAACAAACAAACCAAACAAAAAACCCCACCAAAAAAACCACACCAGGAGACATTTTCTAGATTGAGGGTTTGTAAGCAGTGCTACTGTGATTCACCTGAGCTTGCAAAACGTGTGTTGACAGGAACAGTTTCTTATTTGGTTACAAATTTGCTTGCACCCACAGGTCTTAAACATAGTCAAATAAATGAAGGTAGTCTGTATGAGCCTAGAAACCAGATAAACACAACCGATAGTTTGCACTCAAAGGGAGAAGCAGCACTGGGTGTTAGGAGTACTGAATAATCTCCCTGGGACAAAGTTTCTACCTTTGCTCTCTGTGATCCTGAAATGTGAAGAATGAGAAGTGTTTCTCATTTATAAAAGTGCGCCCACAAAAAGCCAATACACAAGCAGCCAAAATCAAAGGTCTGGGAATAGATTCTATCTTTATCACCAATAAACATTCTCATTAACTTTTCATATTTTTAAGAGTATCAAGCAGTGCACTGTCCTCTATTTTAAGGCTAAAAAATCATGACCTTTCAGATTTTTATGCTCCATTAAGACTTTCGACTTGCATTTGCTACAGAAATGATGTTTTCTACTTCAAAAGAACCGAAGAAAAGTCATTGGAGCAATAAAATTTAACAGGAAATCTCATAAATCAGCTCAATTGTATATAAAACCCCACAGTAACCCAAAGGCCTGAACATAATGGAGACTTTGGGTACTGTTGCCATGCACAGATCTCTGGAAATATTGAAAGTTCATTTCCATTTCCTGCTCAAAGAGAAGAATTGGTGCACTCTGAGTGGATACATCATTTTCTATCAGTGTCAGAAACATTTTCTTGTAGCTACGTGGCCTGTTTTAGTTGACATTCCGCTTTGGTTTTATTTCAAAATGTTGTTTTCTTAGGTTAAAACTTCTATAGTGACCCAATGCTTTCACAACCATTCTGGAGCCCTCACCCTATCAGGTTTCATTTTATAAGCTATGAAGAGAAGGGCAATTCTCAAGAAAGCCATCATGAGAAATGGATGCTAGTCCTGTATGACCCAGTCTGCTGGGAACTGTTGTGTCTCACATGGATCCAAGTGATAGAGAATGAGTTCAGCATATCAGATGTCTGGGATTCCCCCGAATTTACAGAGAAGATGTGGCCTGTATTTCTTTCTCATTCACAACACAGTCAGAGAGAGATCTGAAGGAGATAACTCCTTCTGAAGCTGAAAAGTGACTGCTGCAAAACTGAGTTTCCACCACTATTCCTGGGAGGTATACAATTTCAAAGAAAGGTTAGCAGGTCACAAAAGAAGATGATGAGAGGATTCATAGTTTACTGGCAGTGTCCCAGGCATGTGATGTCTCTTGGTGGTTATCCTGAAAGGATTTCACCTTGGCTGGTTGTGCTTCCACTGCTCTACTGTGTGCAACCTCTTCTCCACTCTTGCGTGTGCACGGGGACACAGCAACCTCCTGGAGGGGTCCTGACACTCTGCCACTCACTCCTTGAGGCTGACAGCTCAGGAGCTCAGGCACTCTTCCTTGACTTCTGTGATGAGGGGCATTTGTATGGCCAAGTGAAAAGCAGACTAAAACAGCAGAGCCAAAATGTGAGGTTGTATCTTTGTGCTGGAGACCCCAGAGGTTGCAGATCTCCTTGAAGTCTCTGCTCCAGAAGGGTGTGTGTTGCCTCAGCAGTTTAGAGGCCGTGGATTACCCAGACTTTTGCAAACCACACTGAGACCTGCAAGATGCCACACGACTGTGGGACACCAGAATCCTAGAAACAGGCCTGAGAGAGAGAGATTTGGTGGACATTTGTTTGCATCCCAGAAACTTGCTGTCTTCCCCCCAAATCTGAATGGATTGGTCTACACTAGATTCCCCACGTGTTTCATTATATTACAGCTTGTCCTCACAGAAAGTCAAAATACTTTGCCCACCTAAGGAAGGAAGACAACCAAACCTAAGCCCAGACAACACCCAGTATCACACTGCTGTCGCTAAAAATACTCTAGTTTAAACTGATTTAATTAACTGCCCTATGTTCCTGCCTGGAGCAAAAGTCTGCATTAATTTCAATTTGGCTTAAATTGGTTGAAATTGTGTTGGTAAATACACAGATACAGTCAAAACTCTGCTCTAACAAGTGTTTATAATGGATTCGTTCTATTGCTTTTTTAAAGCAAATCCCATTTAAGACTGCACTAGTGTGTGACAAAACTATTGTTAGATTGTTTCAGTGACTGCTGATTATGAATCTGACCTAATGCATTCAATTTGATGGAAAGATTCCCACTGAGTTCAATGAACATCAAAACAAGCTCTTAATTAAAGAACAGAAAGGAAAAAGAGGGGAAAAAATAGGACAAGAAAAAGAAAAGACATCTAAGAAATAAAAATGCTGCCCAGAGATCTATCCGGAAGAGGAACGAGCTGTTTGGAGCAGAGAGTTGGTTTGCTAGGGCAAAAAGAGTCTTCACCTGCCATTATTTATAAGACATCCCTGTCAGAGACAGGCAGAGTAAACCTTTTCCTCCCACTGTCTGTATTAAAGGCAGCCCCTTTCATGAGCACTCCACTCAATGCAATTTTCCTTCTATATTTTCTAGAAGTTATTTGGAAATGTATCTTACTCTAATTGCTTGGGGTTTTTTTATAACAGGCTACCAGTCACAGCTCTGTACTATTTATCTTCCTTGCACTAAAAGCAAATATGTATTTTTTCACCAAAGAAAACTGCTTTTCCTTCCTTTTTAAAATTAAAATGGTGCAGTGACACATATTCAACAGATCTCCCTAAACATTTGCACATTCCTTGGGCTTTGCTATCAGTGTTAGAGCTAACCAGGGAAAGAAAGTGAATCCCTCATTAAAAAGCAATATGACTAATGATGCATCAGAATGAGTAGCCATTACTCCACTTAAACCTAAATTAAAAATCCTGATATTTGCATTGTCAATTCACTCACAAAATGAAATCTTCTATTACCTTACCCAATTTTCATTACTGAGATGTAAGTGGATCCCAAATTGCTTTTCTAGTCAGAAAGACATTTTAAAAGTAGAATCCCTGATCATCTCTGTTCATCATCATTCCTGGAGATTATCTCAACTAATGGGCAACATAGCTATAATAAATTATCCTTCAGGTAAAATCACTTCACATTTCTGGAGTTTCAAGGAATTTATTAGCAAAATCACTTTCATCTGAACTAAAACTCCATGGGAGCATGCAGTCTCAACTGAACTTTTATTGGAAATGTTTCCTAAGCTGAGGAGCAGAGACAGAGGGACACAGCAAAGGAGACCAAGTGAGAGCTCAGGAGATTCACACACTTGTCCCCAGCAAACACCAACAACTGGCCATTGACTACTCCACAGTGGTTTTTGCTCTCTTACTGTAAATATTTTTCAAACCCTAGTTTCATCCATAGCTAAAAAATCCCAAAAAACAAAAAAGCATGGCCTGACTTTCACAGCAGTACAGAAGTGCAAGACCTGCCCTCAGCCTAACTCAGCACCTCTCTCCGTGGCACTGCCTCCCTTTCCCAGCTGATGAGCCTGGGGACAAGCCTGCAGAGCCAACACCTTCGCCTGCAGCACAAACCTGTGCCACACGCTGCCAGCACTGACACCCCACAGTGGTCGTTCCCACACAACCACTCTTCAGTACTCGGAAATAACAACATGACATTTATTGATAAATTTTTCAGCCAGGCAGAACTGAAGAGTGACCCCGGAAGATACCGTTCTCGGACCAAAGCCCAAGACCTTTGTCAGCCTGTTATGAAACAAATGGACACAGACATGGCCCTCCCACCAGGGAGGGGAGTTTGGCCAACTCCTACCAATGAGAAAAGAATAGGGCCAGAAAATCAAGTTTTTTAGTAAAAACAGACTGCAAACCCAACTTTTTTTCTGTGTAGAAAACAGAAGCAATTTGATGGGTGGAAAGTGGTATTTTTCGTAACAAGTAATGTATAATTTTAAACGTTTGAAATAGAAATTAAAGTGCTCACCAAAGACTAAAATTACATTTAAAAAACCAAACCAAAACAAAACAATGAAAAAACAGCAAACACTTGTTCCTATCAAAGCTTTCTATCCTGCTAGCAAAGAGAAGAAATGGTGGCCTCTGACTTTTTGACCCGCTGTGCTGAGTGATTCAATTGAAAAATAACACAAATAACACAAGAAGATGGATGGTGTTTGTGGTATTTTAAGGTCAAAGTACTATGAAGAAACATTTATTTTCCTTCCCGTTTCTGTCCAGTAAAGCCAGATCAGTGCTGTGGCCATGTTGGACCAACTGTGAAGATAAAGTGTTGAAAACTTAGAAACAAGTTAGACAAATTATCTTTTCTGTTACCCTTCAATGGTACTTCTGCTGGAAGAGAGAAAAAAGAAGACAAATATTTAATTCTGAAATACTTTGATGCAACAAAATGGACTGTTCTTAACATAAATTAAATACAGAAAGACAGAAATTTACTTGACAGAAAGTTCTCAGCATTTATAAAAGAGATTAGCAAAAAAAGATTTCAATTAGAATTATGTGCTCAAGTGACGGAGGAAAATTAAAAAGCAGCACTGTCAGCTCCCAGTAATTAATGAATTAGCATTCAAAACAGGGTTGTTACATAAGTAGCCTTTAATTGAAAACACTTTTTCCTCCTTTTGCATAAGTTGTAACAGATGAAGGCTGAAAAGAGGTTAAAAAAGTATTTAATCATAAATGATCAGTTTGACCCTGTGCCCTGTGGAAATATTAAAGCCTTCACAACGGGTCACAGCTTCCCTTCTCCTGACGGGCTGTGGGGTCATTTGGGAGCAATTTGGGTGTCTAAGCATGGGCATCCTGTGCCTGAGAGTATCCAAGGTACCCGTGGAGCCTCGGTAGACAGGATAAAGAGCTGCTCAAGACCCACACCCTTCTGCTGCCCAGCAGGAGCAAGGAGGGACAGGCCTGGAGCCACCTGAGGGCTACAGCTCAGCGCCTGCAGCGCTGCTCTCTTTACCCCTTTGCAACTCATTTCTAACCTCCTGCATTGTGAAAGCTTTCTCTCCTGGTCCACAAGTCATTTAAAAAAAACCACAACAAAGCACCAGTTTGAAGGTGAGGAGTCCTACAAAGCCCCTTTTTGTTTACCTCTCAGGAGTACCTTTATAAAGGGATGGCAGAATGGGTCCGGAACACAGAGAATCAAGCACACATGAGTCACTGACAGCACACTTCCCAAAGGGCTGTCATTTCCAAGGGTTTATAATAATCAGCTTCATTTTCCTACGACGCAGACCCACTTGCACTAAGCTCAAGAGACAGCAGATTACACACCGCACCGCTTAAATGTATTAATATTGTATCTGCTTTCAACATAACTTTAGAAGAAATTATGTAACAGCATGAGATGCAGCTAGATGGAAAGGAATACTGCAAGGAACTCAGTATTGACAAGAGAGCATACCCTTATTGACACCAGTTCAGAAGATTTTCTTTGGACAAATTATTATGCCACACCATCACCCCCAGCCCTCTGACAGACAAGCAATTTCCATTTTTTAGTGGCTCCCTCCCCTTTTACAAAGCACAGGATTTCCTTCAGCCATCATTTAAACATCAGAATAAACCTGGTCCTTGGCAATAGGGCAAGGGCATCACAGCCTGACCACATAAGACCATAAGGATTTTGGTTTATGATTTGGTTAATTCTCTATATGGAGAGAAAAAGTCTATATTAGAAAAAAAAATCATTCTTACTTCAGATTATAGTTTCACCCCATAAATCCTGGACATTAGATGGAAAGCTCTGTTGAGACCTTGGCTTTTGATTATATACATTTGTGAAGAGGGGAAAAAAAATGAAGAAGGTTTTATTTCAGCCCACTATGTCAGGCTGCCCTCATCTTCATGGACTCTTGCACTGCCCATTACCTGGATTACTTGCCTGTCACTGTAATATAAGTTCTTAAACCTACCAGCAACAATCCTCTAAACCATAATTGTTCCAGTAATTGAAACTGCCTCAATTTTGACGCTCAACAACCCATTGTTTGCAACTGAGTAATTAAATGGAAGGTTTAGATCAAAATCTTTTCCTGTTATTTTATAGCAATTTAGCTGAAAGTGCCCACTTCTCTCCACATAGGCAAATGGCATAGATTTGAACTCGGCCAAAACACAGACATTACTAACCAATGTCTTTTGCACAAATACAGGGGGGAAACAAAAATAAATTAGTGGTATGTTTAATACATTCAGATAATTGAAAAATGTAAATTACCAACATTATCAAGTGAAAGAATAAGCAATCAGAGCCCCAAATAACCAGCAGCAGTGTTAAATGGCAGGCCTCAGACCCAAGAAGCTGCTGTGGATGCATTAGGTCTCTCTACCTTACTAAATGGCAAGCGGTGGACTCAGCCAGCTAGAAGGGAACAGAAGAACCCTATACATGTGGAAACTTAACAGAAAAAAATTTATTTTATCATCTTGAAAAAAACCTATATCTTTACCACAGCTGACCAAATGGTCTCATAGGCAGCACTTAATAAGATAATATTATTATTTGAACTTCAACCCTTTTCCCATATTAATGACTGAAGCCTTGCAGAACCCATTATTACCTGCACAAACATTAACATCTTACTGTCCAGATTCAGAGCATGGTGACCCCCGCAAACAGCTGATAAAGCTTGATCACCTTACTCTTCTTCACAGCTACAGGCATTTTACCACACCTGCAGAGGTCAATGGCCTTATCAGAGCACATAGCTCTGTAAGAACAACCTGGCCCCTAAGTTAGCCTTAGGTATCACGCCAGAGCAGTGATATTTTGCTGAGCTAAAGCAAAGCGGAAACACATCTCAAATAACGTGCAGGAGGTGGTGCAGAGCACCTGCCTTGCACAGCTCTCACACAGGCATCACGGCAAAGGCTCCTGTTTCTCGTGACCTCAGCATCACAAGTGAGTGGCCCTGGCAGGCAGCCTTGTGCCCCAGAGAACATCCCCTACCACATGACCTTGCACAAACATTTCGCCCTTATCTCATTAATCCACGTTTTAGTGTCTCATGCACCAGGAATCTGAGGGATGGGCAATTTCACTATGTGAAGCTAGCAAATAATTGAATTAAGGTTCAGTAATTGCAGTTATCACTACAAGACATATTAAAGCAAAAATAAGCTCCGCAAAGCACATATCTGCCTTTAAGTATATGTGAAGAGTCCCATTAGCTTCAACAGCTTTTATCAGGCAAGTTGGAAATTACACACATGAGAGTGCAATAAAAAATCAACGTATTTGGTTTTAAAAGAACTCTGCAAATAAGGAAAAAAAAATTAAGGGATGAGATTAAAACTATTTAGCATCTTCCATATCATGCAATAATATGAGCTTTTTGGAACAGGAGAGATTAAATTCCTTTGCACTGGTTCATATCCCTGTTGTACATGCAGCACATCTGGGGATCGCTCCTGAACTGGTGACAAAGGCTTTAGAGGATAACAGTCTATCAAGACACCTATTCTCCTGATTCCCTCTTCAGTATTCAGCCAGGAGGTCAGAAGCACAGCCTCAGGCAGTTCCATCAGTATATCCATTTTTAGTGGTTCATTTGGAATTGGAAGTGCATTTGGGCATGGTGCCATGGCTGGATCTTGGCCATTCACAAGTGCAACACATAGATGAGGATCCCCACTTCTGCCTATGTTCTGACTTCCCCCTCACATGGTGATCTGTGTTCATAGAAGCTGGAGGGGCAACCAGATTTCACCTGGTTGCATTGGCGACAGTTGGAATTCTCTGCTGCTGGAGGGGCTAAAAATTTTGGGAAAGGCAGGAGACAGTCGGTAAGAGGCTTAGCAGATTTTACCATGAAAATCACTCTTGGAAAAAGACTTTTATTAGTATCTCAGTGGGGTACAGGGAATAAAAGCAGTGCAAGTTTCAAACCCTTCCATTCTCTGTAGCAACTGAGGTAGGGAACTTTAGTACACTGTTAATATTCAAAAATGTCTGTATTTTTGTCCTCTTGTTTTAGATCTGCAGAGAAAGATCAAGCCCATAACTCACAGGAGACACAGATAATCAGTTCAAACCAAATTGCAGTATATAATTATAATCACACAACTGGCAGGGTTTGCTCAAGAGGAAATATGATCTGGCACGGCTGAGAGATTCAAGTATCACAGCCTATAACCCAAATAGAAATGCAGCTCAATAGTTAACAAAGCCAAATGGAGCTATAGCCACTGGCATTTGGTGTAGCCCAAGTCTGGTCTGTGGCTTGCACGCCACAAGTTTCAGAGTCATAGACTAATAGAGCCCATCGTGGCTCATTAGAACCAAAATCAGTGTCTTTACTAGGGGTGCCAGTGGAGAAGTTAAGGAATGCTGCCCCGGTTTCCTCAGGAAATTAGTTGTAGATATGGATGTAGTATCAAGCACAGGTCTGGACCATCCCCTGGAGTCACGTTTCATTTTCTCCTGTCAACTGCAGTCCAGGCAAGGAGGACAAAGGGAACCACTGCACCTCCTCCCAAAATCTCAGTCACAGCAACACTTCTGGGCTGCCTTCAAGGCTCTCCCCACATCCCACAGAACAATAGAGTTCTTGGGAATGAGAAAAATAAAGACCTGAAGCCTCTCCTGATAAATCAGCAAAGGTCCCTCCCTTGCAGGATTTGGCTCGCACTGAGCACCAGCTGACTGAGGCACTGCTGGCCAGTCAAATCCCTCTCCTCTGGAGGACCACTTGGATATTCCCAGCTCTCTGCTGAACCAGGACTCAAACAGTCAGGGAGAATCAATTATAGCCAGTCTCAATTTTCGTAAGATGATCTGAATATTCTTTAAAAGTCTCTTATAAAGATTTAGATTTGCATTTTTGGCTTCATGAAAAACAAAACAAAACTGAAAATCTTGTCATAAACTTACAGTTTTGAGTAAAGAGGCTTTTTTTTTTTCCAAGGCAATGAATGATTAACATCCTTCCCATTCTTGCCCAAGCTGTTTTCAGATATCAGACTCTGATTTTTTCTTGATCTGGGCTTGAATTTGGCATTTTTCTTATTGAAGAAATCTGTTTTTAAGCCTCTGCAGTTATTGCTTAGTTTCCCCTCAAGACATTTTTCAGCACTTCTCAGATGGACCGATCACTGAGACTGTGTGTACTTTGAACCTCTCCACGTTTCAAAGACACAAAAAGCTGCTTCTTCCTAGCCTGATCTAACTGCAGTTAAGAGCTTTTTCCCTGGCCCTGTCCTCATACAGAGAAAAATAGTAGAATCTAGTGAAATTACTACAAAGCTGGTTAAGCACAGGATATGACTAATCCTGTATTTCACAGCTGGAGGTTAAACTGAGCCTCATTAAACCCAATGTTCTTGCTTACCCACAACAGAAACAAATGGGGCATGGCAGAGCTTTGTGTGTGTGCATCTCTCTCACACACACTTGAACACCGAAATTCAGCTCCGGCCCTTCCAAAATTTTAAGTTGCAGGAAATTATATGATGGTCTCAAATTTGTAAGACTGAATTAACCCAGTGTGTCTCTGTCTATCTGTTAGTCGACTTCTGGATGCAGATCTTTTGAATTATATTTCCTAGGTTTTTAGGGAACTCTATTTACATTCTTGTAAAATTCCTGGATACCACAGGTGACAACCCCCAGAACACACAGTACACCACCCAGATTTCATTACAAGTTGCAAAAGCTCAGTTCTGTCACTGATCATGCATTTTAGATGTGCATGAAGGTGAGAGAATATTTATTTTGGTAGGCAGCAGCCCAAGCCCCTGATGTCCAAAGTAAAAGGAAGGAACTCCACTGTTTTAAAGGGCTGGAAGGTATTTTGAACTGCTCCTACAAAACCATACATTTCTTATTTGGGGAGGAAAAACATTTTATTCAATCACTACATATTGTTTACTTGCATCTCAAGTCAACTTATTGGATAGCAAATTGGTCAGATCAGTCTTGTCATTGTAATTCATAAAAGAAGGAGGTGAAACGAAGCACACTTGGACATTGATTGGTTTTGCATGCTATGTTTTTTTGAAGATTCTGCTGCCACAACTAAGCAAGCAACATTTGAAGGATTCTGTTACCATCTTTTGCATTTACACATGTAAGCAATGCAGTGCACTCTCAAAACTATATCAGAGTTTTGGTCTCAAGAGAGAAGTTCTCATGAAAATCTGGTTCTTCAAGAGCCGTATTGCAAAATGCATGGAGTCCTGCAGGAATTCTCACTGTTGACTTGAAAGGAATATTTGGATGTGACCCCAAATATGAATCTCCTTTTTTATTACTTAAAATTAATATGCAGCTAAACATTTAAACACTGTCTGAAATTGGTAATAGAGTAACTGAGGGCACATCCCCTTCAGTATTCTGAATTTAAATGGAGACCAACTGCCTGGAAAGCTTTCATGTCTGAGTTGCTCTGTATTACAAAAAAAATCCAATTTCCCTTGTGAGACCTTAAATTAAAGCAATTATACTTATCCTCCTCATGCACAAACAATAGGTAGGCTTTGGGGAAATTAGACAGGTTTGTAATTTTGTTCCTGTCATGGTGAGTGTGTGCAGTGCTCCTGGCACAAGGCATGGCCTCAGACAAACCTCCAGAGCCAATTCACGGAGAGGCCCAAATGCTAAAACCTTATAGCAACTCTGAGAGCAGAGAGGAAACTCTACAAGCAGGAACTGTTAATGGGAGACTTGGCACAGAAGTGACTGATAATAAAACAACAGAGGAAATTGTGCTCTGACTCTCCTGAAGCCAGCCAGCACATTGTGGGCAATTTCTTTTTCTCCTCCTTGGGAAGAGATCAGACTCTCCACTGAATGGCATTTACATCTTTGTTCTTTGCAGTACTAACGACTGTTAGGCTCTTTTCGACTCTGGGGTCCAGATTTTCCCCCTTGTTCTGAGAACAATATGCTAGAAACTGCCTGCTGAGTGCATGGTTGTGCCAAGATCCCCTTTGCCTAAGAATTGTGGCAGCCTGCAGATGCTGTGACCATGGAAGTTCCTTGCTCAAACACCTCAGCTCTGTCTTAATAGCAGTGTTTACAGGCATTCCCTACCATCATTTTATTAACCCTACAGCTGCAGCCTTCTTTTAATTCAGGAAAAGCATGGAGTTTCTTAAAAGTAAGACTAAGAACAGTTTTCAGGAACTTCTAGGGATGCTCTAAAGATCTTCCAAGGATACTCTAAATCCCAGGCAACTAGCAGGCTGAACCGCTGTGAAGTGCTGGTGCTACTCAAGTCTATTTGGCAATTTTAATTAAATACTCTAACGTTCCTCATAAATCTCAAGGGCTGTCACTCCCTAGAGAAGAATTTCTTTTTTTTCTGCTCTGCACCAGGCGACTTGAAATTTTCTGTGAAAGAGGCACCAGGACTTCACTGTCAGATGTCCAGTTACTTAGAGCCTCACCTGCCCAATGCACCTGCTTTGTTAAAAGCTGGACTGTTTGGAACAAAGGTGTGTAACGTGCCCTGGGCATCTCTGAACAGAAAAATGCCTCTGGCATTCTTGCTCTCAAGGAAAAAGGTAGACACAGCTCAGCAGAGACTATAAACCAAAAGGAGTCCTGACAGCCAGCTCATGGTGCACAGTACTTAGTTACAAGGAGACAGAACAGTGATGAGCCCACAGAGCCTATAAATTCCAGTTTTAGTTAAAAGTGCTCAATCCTTATGAGCGTACAGAATGAGCTGAAAATGCAAAATAATGTGAAAGAATGGCCAGAAGTTTGTTACTGGTATTATCTCTAAAATGTATGCTTTAGTTATGAAACTATCCAGAACTGACCTTTGGAGCTCCTAAATGTCATAAATACAGGTCTCTCTAACCTTAAGGAGAAAATGTGTCATGAAAAATTCCTTTTTAGTTCAAGGGGCAGCATGAGAAGGCTTAAGGGGTCTATTTGTGCTTGGACACTTCCAGTTCCGAGGAATGGAAAGCAAATATGGTCTCCCACCTCAGAGATTATATCTCAGCGATATGGAAATTACCCTCGCCTAGGCAACCAGACACCACTGAAGAAAGGTTAACACCAGCTCTCCTGGGCATTTCCCACAATGGCACAGAGGAAAATCAAGACTTCACCCATGTGATGTTGCACAGACCAAATGCGTGCACACAGCAGAACTCAGTGCACTTCTTCCCTGCAGAATGTGAGACTGCAAAAGTGATGCCCATGAAGCTCTCCGAAACCAACACCCAACATTTCTCAGAGCTTACATTCATCTTCTTTACATTACAACTAAAACTTCCAGAAACCAGCTACACTTGTGAGAAAGGCTCACACCATCCCCACCCAGCTCTGTGGGGTCTTTGCCACTGTGGCTACACCACAGACACCACAGACACCTACCAGCACTGGAGAGCAGAACTGAGGGGTCTTTTCTGGTAGCGGCAGTTGCTGCAACCTCTCCCCAGACAGTAGAAACCAGGGCAACAAAAGTTGTGGGTTGCCAGAACGGCTGCCAGAGATTTTGCCAGCACAGCAATGCCATCCAAGAGCATGACCTTCTAGCTGACATGGCCACACCAACAAAACGTCACAGCATAAACGGAGTCAAAAAAGTAAAAACTGGAGTAGTTTCTCCTCAGAGAAAGGAAAATGGGGAGAGTGATGATTATTGATGAGTTAGCAATGTCAGAAGCATATGATTTCCCAACTGGAAATACACACCTCCTTCCCTAGAAACCAAAAGAAGTTACAAAAACAACAAAAAAAAACCCCACGTACAAGGTTATCATAATAACACCCTTATTTCCATTTACTTTCCTCCTACAGCAAAGTGTGCCTTGTGAGATGGCATTTCTTGATCTCCAAGAGTAAGAAAAGGTCTCTCCATTAACCTGTTCAAATAAGTCACTAGAAAAACAGAAGTGTGAATCCCAGCACACCTGTGCTGCAGGTGACATGCACAGTGCAGAGCAGCTGCCAGGCACGGGCTGGGGAGCTTTTGCCTGTCCCACTGAGGCTTTCTTCTGAAGGGCTTATAGAGAAAGGATATATTGGGAAGCAGGAGAAAAACTGCAGGCTCAGGATCCCCTGCAAAAACTTGATTCCAGAAGGGGCTACAAAGACACCACCTCTCAGCATACCTTCACTCCAGAGATGCTGAAGAAGATAAAGCAACAAATCTCAGCCAGCAAAGGGGTATTGTGTCACTGGCCACGGGAATATAAATCCTGCCACAAAGCTTGCGAATATCCTTTGCAGCACCAGCCTTCTCAGGTTTCTCTGGATGAAGCACTATTTCAGCTCTATGTTTAGCACTTGGAAGGAAGCCAGGAAGACTTCTATAACCTCCCCTGATTTGCTAATCCCTTAATGCACAGGCACTGTTTGTTACTTAGGACGTCAGGTTTCATCGCTCCTCAGCACGCTGGTGATAGAACTTCTTGACACCAGGCTGCAAATATTATTGCAAAGTCAATACTCCCAGGGAGAAAGCCAAGCCGAGTTAAAATGTGACTTTGGTGTTGACAAGCCAGTTTGGCACTGCGGAGTTCAAACAGCCAGGATCACCTGGCAACTTTCAAAACAGGAGAAACTTTGCCAGGATCCTTTTTGACTAGAGTCTTATCCCAAGATCTGCATGGTAACAGCTAAACACTTTCCAATCAGACAAACCAAGTAAAAATACAGTAAGTGGATTATACTTTTTGGGAAGGTGCTGGGAGCTATATGTACATATACATGTAAGTTTGTGTCTATACAGATTTTCCTAATCTTTCTCATTAAAAGAGAAAAAAATTCAAATCTAGGTGAGTAGCATGACAGACTGGAGGTGATGCAGCTCAGTATTCCCAGGGAGTTCATTCAGCCCATGGTATCTTCTACACTCCCATTGCCCTAAGGAAAGCTGACTCCCTGCTTATAAAAAATAAAGTTATTTCCTGAATGTGATCTAAAAGAGATTGGATCCTGGTCTTTTTGGAGGGCCATTGAGACATCACACAGGGGCTGCACAGCACAGCACAGCCAGGCTGGCATCAGTGCCTGCTGCTGCTGGGGAGGTGGCTGGCCTTCTCCAGAACACAGAGCTATTTCAAGGTAATTTCCCTCCCTGCTGGATTCAAATATTTATACTAACACAGCTCAAAAGGTGATGACGCCTGAGGACAGCGGAGGAAAAGGCACAGCCTTCACACCCAGGGCAGCACGCAGGTGAAGGGTTGATGCACAAGCCTGAAGGAGCCCCCCACACCCCAAAACCAACTGGGTTTTATCCTCCCAATGCAATAAGCCCATGCAGCTCTTCAGCCCCTATTCATTATCACCAGTAATTACCAACTTTTTTTTGACCTCCTAAGGCAGATCTGACAGAGTAATGTGCTTGGCTGTGGCAGCACAAAGCTAGGCCAAGGGCACATGCAGCCCATCCCCGAATCCATGCGCATCCCAACTGTCCCCATGCAGACCATCTGCCCATCAATAGCTCCAATTAAACAGTCTCGGGGCTTTGACCGCCCCCAGACACCAGCTCAGTCACAGTTTGGGAGAAAGACAGGGGGAGTTAAAATTAAATTAGCAATCAATTAATACATGAAGCAACTCTAAAGCTGTTGAGCTGAGCACCCTTTTGGGGTTTAACTTTTTGGTGCCCTATGAGTTTTGTTTCATGGCTAGTAATGCCAATGAGTACGCTGAGAAAAAGGAGTAATCTTTTAAAAAACTCACAGTCAGGTCAAAAGGAGTATTTCATAAAAAAATAACATTAAAATTACATTGAAATTTCAGTAAGCATAGAGGTCTTTATTATTTTTGTTTATTTTAAATGAGAATTTTAGAAATGTGATCCTGGAACAGTCTATTCTCCAATTTGGTAAAATGCAAAGAACAGCACAACATAAACTGGCAAAAAGGCATTTAAAAAAAATATTACAGGGGCTTTTTTATTTCCAGTCCTTATAATTGGGAAGAATCTGGAACAAAATGACTGTGAAATGTGGTGCTTGAAGTAAGAAGCAAAGTATGGGAAAAAAACTTTTAAAATGCTGTGAAGGTAGAACATAAAACACTGAAAGGAAGCATAGAAGAGGAAACAAAGGGTAACTTTTCCGATGGTTTAAATAGACAGTGCCTTATTGAATGCAGAAGAGCTGCCCCTGTTTACACCAACTGCTGTGTTTTACAGGGAATCCAGAGGACATACCAGACAGAATGGCTGTTTTCTCCCCACTGCTTGACATTGCTATATAAAGACAGGTAAGCATCATGAGTGATCAAAAGCACAATGGCACGTGGAGTAGTCTTTGAAAGCAAAAAAGTGGCACTTTAGAGAGTCTGTTCAGATTTAAGTAAGATCTCAAATAAAAGCTGCAGCCTGCACCACACAAAACTATTCCCAAGGCTGTCCTTTCACAACAGTCTCCTCTTTCAACAAGATAAAAGTCAACATAAATGGGCAAGCAAGACAAAATCCTACAGCAAGGACACAGGCAGAGCTGGACTCTCACAGCATCCCCAGGAGCAGAGGAGGATCAAGGAGCTCTGCAGGGAGGCATTAATGCACCTCCGAAACACACACAGACACTAAGAGAGGATTCACTTTTTTTTCCTTTTATTTTTTTTAATTTTAACAAAAGGAGACCAAATTCTATCTGTGTGGGGTTAATCTGAATTACGTTCTCCTGGGATGTTTACCAAAAGCCCTTATGCCATCAAATGGGGCCATCAGATACAACCATATGGAAACAGGAGGACTGAGCCACAGTATTGTCTATTAAAAGAAAAAAACCTACCTGGGAAAGAAGCTTGTTGTCGTCCTCCAGCAGTTTCACTTTTGTTTCAAGTTGCCTGATATAGTTGGAAGACGAATCTTCAAGAAAAGAGGAAAAAAAAAACATATTTAAGCTTCTTGTGCTATAGGCAAGTATTGTCAGACAGCAATACGTTTTCCCACTCTGTGGAAGGCCAGTTTGGGAAAGACTTAATGAATAAAACTTAAGTGTATAGGGTGAGGAGGGACTCTGCCAAAGGTTTTTTCACTAAAAAGCTGAGATTCAGCAAGAGCAGTATCTTTTGTGAATCTGTATCAATGCCAGTTGGAGGGGTGGGTGATACAGAAGGAAAGTGAGGTTGAAACGCTGTGTTTTGTATTTTTATAAAAGTAATTTCCTAGTTTTGAAAGCTATTCTCATTCATCTAGAAAGCACCAAAATACTCCATGACAGAACAAGATGTTTCCTTTTAGGTTTGAATGAACAACCCCTCTACACACGTGCCTTTTTCTTTCAAAAACAACTGAGAAACTCACAAAACTAAGCTGTTGGCACAGCTCTAAGAGGAGGTCAGTGCCACAACTCCCAGTGCTGTAAAAGGCGGAGAAGTGTATTCAGAAAGGCCACAGAGCTGCAGCATGCAGACAGCCTGACATACACAACAAGTGCCTACCCAGGACATGTTTTTTCTAGTGGAAGCACGTGACACTAACCAGAAAACACTAACCAGGGCAATAAAACATGGAATACCCTCATATAAAATGGTAATATTCAACCTGAAGGAATGCAATGGCCAGTTTACCATTGCACTAAGACAGCAGCACCAGATAGGGTCGCCTGGCATAGAAGATAAGTTGCTGGAGAGCTCTGTGGGTGGCTTACCGCTGTCCAAAGCAGCTGGCTTTTGTTTTGAACTGTGCTTTGAAGAAACACATTTGAAAATTTCACAGGGAAGAAAATAAAAGAACTTGGGAAAACCTTTTCTCTGTTTTCATGATAGCTTGGTGAGTTCCTCCCATACACTTGGATCTTTGCAAAATTTCTCCTCCACTTGTAATTTGAGTAGCAGAGGCCATGAGCTTTTACAGCAGGAGGAAAAGTATTGCAACATAAGTATATGAAAAACCCCAAACATTTTCCACACTTCTAAAAGGGCTCTGCAAAGTACAAAATTATAATTTCCCTCATCTCATTTATTATGGCATGACTGCAGAAGCCCCTGTTCAATCCCAGGACTACTTGCTAAGCGTGAATAGGTGAGGAATGGGGTGTTAACACAAGGGCCCCGGTGCCTGCGGGTGTGTGCTGCCAGTGGCCAGCACCTTTGGCATCAGCCCCCCAGGGTGAGCAGGCACCTCTGGCTGCAGCTCTGGCACACGAACACTCACCCACGCACACGAGTGAGGCTTAGGCTGGCTCTGTGCTAAACAGCTCCTCTCTGCCTTTGCCAGTGGCTGCCAAACGCACTCGGCACTAAGCCTGAATGCTCTTCCTGGCCACTCTGGGGGCAGATCAGCAGAAGAGCTAGCAGGGAAGCTACAGCTAATCACTGAGACTGCTTTGGCCACTCAAGGGAAAAACTGGAATATGCTCAAAAAAGTGCTACCATAGACCAGTGCCAAACCACACATAAAGGAACAGCAGGATGGATCTGAGTCAAGTACCCATCTAAAGCACACTCTCAGAGGAAAAATGCTCAGTTTTTTGACTAGATTATGCTTTGTCCAAATCCAGGAAATCCAAACAAGTCCTCATAAGAAAGGCTAAGAAGGCACTGTAGGGAGCTATGTAAGTTCAGTGAACAGCTTAAGTTCCCAAGGTTCACAGCAACACTGGCTTGAGCTGCAGGGACCACAAACTCGGCCCAACAACCACCCTAACGTGGGGGGAGTCTCCAGGTCAGAGGAGAAGAGAGCAAAGCAAGTAGGTTATAGAATCAGCCTAAAGCACCTTCCCCGTGAAGGCCTCGTGCACCAGGGCATTAGCCATGCGTATCTAAAGGTGGCGAGTAGAATGCTGCAGTACATCAGTGCTGAAGTCAGCAAGATTTCAGAATCAGCTTGAAGACCTTGCTGAGTTAGGAATGAACCTGTCCTCCAGCAGGGTGCAAGGGGAGTTTGCAACTGTTAAATATAAAGCCAGGAGGACCATGGATCCTTTGGTCTGACCCCCACAGGCCATCACACTTTGTTAACTTGCCCCTAAATTCAGTACAGTAATGCCCATTTGGCTAAACAGTTCCAAAACCAGTCTCCATCTCTGTCTGGAGACAACCAGAGACTACAGCACTTCCACTTGCATGCTGAATACAACAGCTTCCACTGGTAGACCTGGTCAGATAAGGTGTCCTTCCCACCTGCATTCCAGCTTCACCAGTACCCTCACTGTGCTAGCAGCAATAAGAAATTTAGGTTAAGCCGATGAATGGTGATGCAGAAGCAGTTTTGCTCAGGCCCTGAATGCTACAAGGACTGACTGACTGGTTGATGAAAACAATAGAGCGTGACTGCCAAAGAAAAGGAAATAGAGAATTATTTCCTCTCTGTGGTTTCATACCCCTTAAGAAAAAAAGAGTACTCCTTGGGAAGGCAAGCCCTGCATCCTCGGGAGCCAATGCACACCACAACTACTACCAGTCCTGAAAGCCTGATCTGACATCTGCTAGAATTCTTCAGACACCACTGTTCAACCCCAAACCATGTTTGATGTCTGACCTCAGCCAGGATACACCCTATGGCAACTTAAAATATATGTAGGAAAGAAAAGAAAATAAAAGAAAGGGAAAAAAACAAAAACAAAAACAAAAACAAAAACAAAAACAAAAACAAAAACAAAACAAAAAAAATGAGCTGGTTTGTCAGCAGAAGATGGTCCATCTCAGGCAAAGGCTGCGAAACAGTGCTCATAGCCATCCCAATCCTTGCTGTGCCCTCAGAGATGAATCACCTCCACCTTCTGGACCTGCCTGTGTTGAGGCAGGTGCCAGATGAGCCATTTGCATCTTGATCTTAGTTTTAAAAAAATCTCATAAATCTCACAACAGCAGGCAGTAACACTGCCAGGCTAAGCAGTGAAACCCCAGGCTAGGTCTCACCCCTGTTAGATCAAGAAACACATTCCCAGCATTTTTCTGCCTCTGACCTTCCTCTTATCAGTGAGTTTCCCTCCGCTCCTGCCTCCCCCAGAGCCAGGAGACAAGGACAGCCCCACTGACCATCCAGGAGAGACAGCAGAGCTGGATCACTGACCAATCAGACCCCCTCATCCCTTTTATTAAAAGAAATGGTCCTCACTGCTGTGTCAAAGCCTGCTGCCAGCTGTGAGCAATGCTCCACCTTCACCAGCCCAGAAGCACTCTTCTCAGTGGCACAAGCAGCTCCCACACCCAGGTACCGGTGCATACCCTCAGCACACCCACCCAGCCATACCTCCTGGCACTGATTTTGAGTCCATTCACACCTGCTAATGCCCTGCTGGTGACCAGACAAGTATGGTGGTCAAGGACACATGGTCAAGGATAAGCTTTCTGGGACTCTTTTTTCTCTGGCACTCAGTGCTGCCTGGGATGCCACTGGGGCCAGCGTCCTCCTCTAGTTACCCCTTGCGGCCACGAGCACCAGCTGCACGAGCAGTGGGTGCCTTAGTGGACCAGATGGTACCAGAGGGAAGGAATTTCCCATCAAAACATTTCACATCCCACTCGGCACCTTCCCTGTGGCAGCCATCACACAGAAGAGGAAGCTGGGGAGAGAGGCAGCACTGTGCCCTGCCAGGCTGCTACCCACAACAGCAAAATGGGTGAAAACTGTAATCACCATCCACCATCGCTCACTTGCACAATGTAAATGCTACAAGCTAAATTGTTCACAGAGATGTAAAACCTGAAGTCCTGTTTCTTTACAAAGCCTTGGAAAAACTAATTGGATGTAACTCCCCACATAATCTCCATGAGAGGCAGAAGAGCTGCGTTCCAGCTCAGGAAGGAGCATTGCTGTTATCATCCACCCTCCTCAAGACTTACTGTTCTAAAAAACATACTCCATCTGGAATGGGATGTAATTCAGCTTGGATGTAATCTAGCTGAGTAACTTTTCTCCACATAGATAAACCACTTAATACTCATTAAAGCTAAATGGAGGCAAGACAAATCACTCTACCTTGTTTTAACTCAATGGTCTCTCAGAGAGCAGGGAACTGCCTGGCTCCTCAAGCTTTGTAAAAACATGAATTAGAAATTGTTTTAACAAACAAAACAATCTTGCAGCCTGCAGAGCACAGAATAGAGTAATTTGAAAAGACACTTGGAGCCTTTCTGATTCTCATCTGAGATTTCAGAGGAATCTGTCAGAGGGGTAAATATGATAAATTACACATTTATTTTGGCAGTATCAAAATAAATGGTTTTACTTCATCGTATGCCACTTCTCCAACCACATGCATGCAGAGCAGAGGTTTCTGTGGTAGCTACAAGGTTGGGATCATGACATTTTTATTTAAGACCTTTTCATAATGGGGTGTTAGCACCTAAATGAATACAAGAAAAAACCTGCCCTTTACTTAGGGAGCGACTTTAACTAAGCATGATTTAAGACAGTAAAGCATAGCTATATTTTGTCAATGTCCTGCAAACAAGGCTCTTCCTGTCCTCATAAAAAGCAGCATCCCTAAAGGGATTCTCCCAAACCAAGGAGGAAAGGCACATGAAGGAATGATGCTCTGCCAGATTTGCACCTTGCAGCCAGCTGCCTTCTTTGCATGACAGAATGCTGACATTTTCTCTTCCTCTCCTTCCATCAAAGATCATCTCATAAGAAGGCCTTCACCTGTGCTCAATAAAACACTTTGCTGTTTGTTGGCAGTTTCATTATCACATCTCTGCTCTTCACCACCATTTTTAAGATTTGTATTGCTCTGCTGGTCTTGCTTCTTGACACAGACAAGCAGGCTGAAAAATGGCCAGTGGTTATATCTTGTAAAGAAGTTGATTTATTAAAGCAACAGCACTCTTTCAGAGCAGTTGGAAAGCAGATGAAACTCACATATCTTAAATATTGTCATTAAAGGAAACTACCGGGAGAGATGGACAAATGCACCACCCTTGTTTTTTCCTAGGCAGTCCCCATCTTCCTGCTCTTACCAGCAAACCCCATTCCCAATGTCCTGTTTCAGACTGGTATGCAAGGCAAGTTTCCACAACAGGCTTAAGTCAGTGGATGGCTCAAATGTGAACAGGGCCATCACAAAGCTAATGCTGAGTTACTTTAGTTTCACAGGTGCTGCCCTCCGCTGTGGCACCACCAGGGCTTTCAGGGAATGCTCCTTGGTTTGCCTTGGCATAGAATCTCAGAATAACCTGAGTGGGAAGGGACCTTCAACAGTCATCTAGTACAGCCCCTGCAGCAAGCAGGGACATCTTCAACTAGATCAGGTTGCTCAGAGCCCCATCCACCTGTCCTTGAATGTTTCCAGGGATGGGGTATCTACCACCTCTCTGGGCAACCTGTGACAGTGTTTCACCACTCTCATTGTAAAAACTTCTTTCCTTACATCTAATCTAAGCCTGACCTCTGTCAGTTCAAAGCCATTAACCCATCCTCTATCACTACATACCCTTGTAAAAAGTCCCTCTCCACCTCTCTCATAGCCCCCTTTAGGTACTGAAAAGCTCCTCTAAGATCTCCTTGGAGACTTCTCTTGTCCAGGCTGAACAATCCCAACTCTCTCAGCTCTTCCTCAGAGGAGAGGTGTTCCAGCCCTCTGATGATCTTCATATCTTCATGATCATCAGGTCCAAAATACCATACTCTGCTAATCTTGAATCTCACGCCTTTCCAGTAACAGCTTAGGCACAATTTGGGGTCTCCCTTGAGATGTGGTAAGAGAATACGCAACAACAAGGTCTATGTTAAATAGAAGGTCCCAGCGTTTTGTACCTCTGCAAGATATTCAGCAAGCATGCCATAGCAACCTGCTCTACCTCTTGTCCCACCACCTCATTCACTGTGGGTTGTGTAGGGAGAAGTTTCCTCTGCACTCTGCCAGCCAGTGTTAAAGAGGTAGCAGGAATGCACTTATAGAAAGAGAACTAAGGCCAAACCTTAAATATTTCCATAGCTGAGGTGCTGAGGTGCAGCATATCTACTGAACAGACACTGCCTTAGACTACAGTAAATAAATAAAAGGCCCATCTGTAGCATCCGAAGCCACCCACGACAACATCTGTCTGAATAACACTGGTAGGATCAGGCCTCGTTTTCAAGGTGCAGGTGATAGCTCAGGCATATCTTAGGTATTCAAACACCAGTGAAAACACAGAGAAGAGTGTAGCCAGTCCAATCACAAATAACAAAGACTTATGGTCTCAGAATAATACACATTTTTAACTCTAACAAGATATTGGCTATGCACTGGCAACATGGCTGTGCTGCTGCGACACACTGCTCTGACAGGATGGAACATATGCCACTGCAGCTATTTAATTAACATTTCATGGCAAGCCTCTAACTACGAGCTCTGAAGGTTTTCAAGACTGTATGTTCCCGACTCAGTTTCAGTTCATTAGACCTGTCTGGGTGCTTAGCAGCCTCAAGCTGGTCTGTAAGAGTCTGGTAAGGTCTCTCCTGACTCTGGTTGTTACAGCTCACTACTGTGACTTCCAGCCATGACATCATCTCCACACACAGCAGAACATCTGCCCACAATGACTGTCAACAGTGCAGGAGCTCCTGATACCAGAATTTCACTAGGAAGTGGCTGATAGGGAAGGAGGAGTGTGTGTACCCACGTACTGCAGCACAGGGGCCGCCAGTTTCCCCTGCCTTGCCTGGGTACTGTGTATATGACAATCTTTGTGGGGGCTGTCCCTCTATCACAGCATAGAACAGCAGGCACCACTGGAGAACACTTGAGTCTGAGGATGTCTAACCCACACAACCCATGAAATCTGCCTAACAGGAAGGTGGTAAAACACCTCCCAATCTTGTCATCTGAAACCACACTTTCCCCCTCCTGAGGGAACAACTGGTAGCTGCTCTTCTGCTGCTCGGAGCGGGCAAGGACCACAGTGCTGCTGTGGCTCTCCAGGGCTCTCCACAGCCCTCCTGTAAGCCTGCATGCAGAGGACAGCACCTTCACCAGGCTGCTCAGATGTGCTGCCTGCGTGACAGACTGCCTCAGCCCTGGTTAATAGTCACCGCTTGTTGTCCAGGTTTCCTGGGGAGATCTTTCCAGCTATTCCCCAGAAATTTTGAAGGTAAACAACGAAGGAAAAAAATGTGTTTGCTTTACAAGTTGTGTTTAATGCCTGACTCTGGGCATCACCCCAAAAAAATCAGTGTGATTTTCTGGTGGTTCAGCCTCAGACTAAGCTTTCAGTCAAGAGTGAATAGACTGTAATTAGATGAAATAACCAAACACAGCGATAGAAATAATAATGTCCAAGATACGCATAGCCAGACAGTCTTGACTGGTGTACATGTAACAGAGAAAAGCTGATTTACATCGCCTGCAGTGCTCTTGCTCCCTGCATGTGGAAGCCTGCCCTGACTGAGGAAGTAGGTACTCTCCAGATCAATCCCAGGTGCTGCAATATCTGCAACATCCATCATAGCTCAGTGACAGCAGGCAAAATTCAGGGTTTCCTCGGCCTCTTTAAGACGCCACTTGCTGTGCAACCACTAGATGTACTCAATGATTTCTGCGTGAATGCAGAAATGACAGTTCTAAAGAAAGTAGGACAGTGTTCAGATTTCAGGTGGATCAGAGTGATCCTGTCTTCCAGACACTGTGGGGCAAGCATTTCTATACCAGAGCTTACTAATTGATATGAAAGGAGACAACAGAAGATACAGAAGTTGGAGGAAAACAGGTGAAGATCAGACCGACTACCAGATGTGATGCTGCACTCACAAAAACTTGAAAGAGAGGAAAAGATGAGTAACACCAACAAACTGGAGGCTCTTTGAGGGCCTCCTGCCTTAGTTAACACAGCTTCATTCAAAAAGCTTTGCTTCCCATGTCAGAGCTGCACTGCAGCAGTGCAGGATCTTCTGCTGTTGCCAATCCCAGCGGAGTAAAGCCATAGCCCACTGACCAGTGCCAAAGCAGTGACTTAGGAGATCATCATAATCTTCCTTATCCTGTACCTCTCTACTATTGCCACAGATGGGCAAGGGCTGATCTACCACTGTACGGCCTGAGCAGGACCTTCCATAAGAGTCTAATTTTAGAAACGGAGAGATAAGTCCTCTGCTTTTGATAGACCCGTGGATTGTTTCTCCTTGGTACAATGAACTCGAACTCCTTGATCCACATGAAAGAATGGCCAGACTCTGCTCGAAGTTTGGGTCCTGGCAACCAGTTGGGTTGGACTCTCCTGCGGGGGAAAATGGAGGTGAACAGAAAGTTGTGTCACCAGCACTTGTTTGGGGAGCAAAGCAGCAAGTCACTCACCGCTAATGGGATTCTGCAGCTTTAATGATTATGAAAAGGTTAAAATGACCTGCCAGGCACCCTCAGCTGTTTAAGCCTCTTTTCCTTCCTCGTGCTGCTTTAATCTTGATAGCATGATCACGTGACCAGGTCAAAAAAAGCCCCAAAGCCGATTAGTGTCTTTCCACTGGCTACAAAGGACTCAACATTTGGGGTAGTGTGGATGTTTAAGCAAGAGTGGCCTGTTTTGCTCCACAACCTCCTTTTGGGGGCACTGATGAACACTGCAGCCTCTAGAAGTCAGCAAGAGAGTATGGTCCCAGGGGAAATTCCCTGAAACCAACAGGACAGGCTGTACTCATTTCTACTTGTATCCGTTTAGTTACTTAATTCCTCTCTCCCTTTGCCAAAACCCAACCCTTCCTGTCTGACTTTGGACACTGCTGTGGTAGCTGCTGTCCCCATCTCTACAGCATCAACCAAAGGCTCAGTCTATCCCACTGCCAGCATGCCACACTTACAGCCTCTGCCAAGGTCGACCCAAACTTTTGTGGTAGCATGCTTTGATTCCTCATTCAGCATACAGCAATCCTGTTAAAAATGATCTGGGAGACTATTGCAATTTGTCAACTGTGCATGAACCAGTTGTTAGGCTGAAAACAATATCTGAGATCGTATCATGATGCAGAAACAGGAGACCTGTATGTAAACAGGGGAAATAATCCTCCTTCACCAGTGCTATTAAAGATCTTGAATAGGGATCTGTGTCCAGTTTAAGGCATCATGCTTTAAGACTCATGCGGGCTAGTTGGAAAAAATTCAGGAGAGAAATAAGGAGGATCAGAATGTGGAAAGTATAGTCTAGCAGGAGCACTTGAAGGAATCCAGCTTGCTTAGCCTGGGGAAGAAAAGACCAAACATAGAGGCAGTAATGGATTCAAATATGTAAATGTTTGTCAGAAAAATAAAAAGTGGATAAATTGTTCTCCATCTCCATCTAGGAAGAACAAGGTCTCTAATAACAGAAATATTTAAGGGCTAGAAGAGGTTGCCTTGGGAGGCAGTGGAATTGCTATTGATGATGAATTTCACAAGCAGGTTAGACAAATATCTGTCAGGAGCAGTTTGGGTAGAGCTGAATTTGACTTGGGGCAAAGGGATTGGTTGGGTGAAACTGAGAGCCCTTCAGTCCTGTTTTCCATGTCTACCCTGCACAATATCACATGAGAAAAATCTGTGGATGTTTCACTTTAATTCCAGAAAGCAAGCACCACAGGTTATTTGAAAGCCAAAACCAAATCACTAAGCAACTTCTGTTGTCCTGTCAGATTCAGCAACCTGAAACTATCCATGCCTTTTGGTTTTCCATCACCTGCAGAAAGTCTCACCTAATTGCAGAGGGGCTAGCAAAGAAGGAAACAGGGCTGGAAAGACTGTGGGGAGAACAAGTGCTGGGGTAGGGCTCTCTGACACTACTGGGATGTTTGCAATAAAAAGGTTATATTAGAAACAGATGGCTGTGTAAAATACAGACATGAATTTCAAAAGTTAGTACTTCCCCACAAAAAAAAAGAGGGTTTTTATCCTAAAGTGTTATCCAACTTTTCCACATAAATTCACAGTCCTAAATCACAGGCGGCCCACGTGCACGAGGCTTGGTATGACTATAGTAACAACATATGGTCTCTAGCCGAAAGAGCTTAAAAAAGAGGATGCTCAGTGTATGCAGGCAAGCTGGAGAACGCCAGGAAAACACGCGGGTTAGGAAACAGCCTCAGAAGCACTGGCAGTCCAACTGTGGTCAAGGCTTGTAGGTACTGTGTCAGAGGAAAGGGCTGGAGAAGGCTACAGAGACAGCTGAGTCCATGTCTATGAGTCTTTGGGCAGCACAAGTGAAAGTGCTGATTTGAAAACTGAGGGTGGGGGAATGGAGACTGGGCTGCTTTAACCTATTTGAATAGTCCAGAAACCCCCTTAAGTTGCTAACTTCCCCAGAACAACCACATGGTCTTCTGAGACTGGAAGGAAGCGATCAGAAGCCCAAAAACTCTTGGGTTCATGCTAGTTAAACCAAAAAGAATTGCAAATGAAAATCAAGCTGGGTTCAGAGTCCTCTCCACCCTGTCACAGTCAGAAAGCTCTAGAAATAAGGCTGATCTGAAATGTTTGCATGCACAGCTGCCCTGCTAAATTCTCTTACAAATCCACTGAAATGAGCACAAGTGCTTCCAGAATCTCCTCCCTGGTCCCCAGTTTGCACTATTGCTGCTCCACTTCTCAGCAAGGAGAAAAAGAGTGAGCATCCACAATAAGCATTTTTCTCTTTCATCTCATCACACTAATCAAAGTTGCACAGGCTGTTTGTCCCCAAATCTGAACCCACCCAAACACATGCAGATTTGATCCCACCCTTGGAGGGTTTGGTGGGATTGTTGCAGTTCCAAAATCTTCACCAGATTTGACAAGACCTTTGCTGAAATGTCTCCATTTTCATGGCCAGTTTCTAACCATCGCTGGTTCAAAACCCAGTGAGAAAGACACAAGGTTAATCCAAAGGTTTGTGAAAGAGAACAGTTGTAAATGAGATTTGCTTTGACATTTTAGGTTTGTTTGAATCCTTTAACACATTCTCCTGGATAGATTAACATTACCTCCTAGGTAAGAAGCACTGCCAAGTTTCAGATGGCTGTAAATCTTCTATTTGACACCGTACATACAAATGGGCCAGTAGATTTTATGCAGAAATTCCCACTGCCTTTGAAGGAATTCTGCTTAGAAAGTGATAGCACAAAGCAATCCAGCTGCAGAAGGGCTCTCTTGAGTTTACAAAACTATTTCCTAAGCAACCTGTGAGAGGAAAGGCAGATTACCAGATTAAGTGATGGAGGTTTTTTTGTTAAAAGGGTAAACAAAATCTTAAATAGTTGCAGAAGTCTTCCTTTGCAAACATCAAGTTGAAAATTTTGCAGGCTCTAAAAATGCATTTTGGGTTGTAAATCTGCTCCCCCTTTTTGCTTGGGAAGATTCTTCTGGACAATAAATGCAGTGAGCCTGGGAGAGGGCTGAATAATTATCCACTCCACACAATGGAAACGAGCCCTTCCAATGCGGTCCTCAACCGTCAGGAATCCAAGCTGCGTGATAATTAAAACTCAAAAATCCTCTTCCATCCAGAGAGAAATTAAACTTTCATTTCCACTCCTCAAATAACCCCACCATGTCCAGGAAGCTCCCTATTAAAAAAAAAAATATCTCATAGATGCAAATGATGCCCTTCTGAGTACTGACAGGAAAAATTTAATTGGCAGTGAGAAAAAACTAATGATTAGGTTAATGAAAAATAGGCTGTATTGACTCGGGCCACTCGACCATTCCTGATGAGGGTAAACAGCCCCCCTTCTTCTTCCCTGCTCCCCTCGTCTTTGTCTGCTGCGCACGGCAAGGCTGAGAGCAGGAACGAATTCAAAGGCAATGCCTCGTTGGGAAAAGGCTGGAGTCAGATCAAAGTCCTTCCACCCAGGGGCCCACAGGAGCCCAAAGCTTGCTGAATGGTCTCCATGTGCCCATGAATTCATTATCCCCCCACATACTGCACAAGCTGCCCTACATCTCATCTTTAACCTCCGCACTGTCTGCCCCCATCTCTCTCCCCGGGCCTGAAAAAGTGCAAGGTAAAAAAGGTGCTAATGCTTTTTCCAGCAAAAAGCATTTACCCAGCTATAACTGGCACTTATGCACAGGATGGCAACAAACCTCATTCCCACACTGGGGCTGGCAGGGGAGGGCTCTTGACTAAGTGGCGAGGAAGATGCCTGATTTCACAGTGCCACACTGCTTGGGATGAGGGCTGCTTGGGAAGTTTTAGGTAAAGCAGTTTTTGGTAGGAAAACGCTGCTTTATCAAAAGAGCATTTTTTTATCCCAGACTCTTAGTTTCATGCAATTTTTAGCTCTGGATGAAATTTCTGGTCAGACCCTCAGAGAGAGAAGGGGAGAAAGCCTAAAATAGCTGCAAGTCCATAGCTTAAGGCAATCACCAGGAAACGTCTAAATCCCTGCACACTAAGCTCTTCTGGAGTTGGGGATTGTATGTGTATGTGTCAAAGACAAAAATTTCTATGGCCAGGCATATGGAGCTTTGCTAAACTGCAGGCAGAAACCCCACACCCGGCCCTATTTGCCAAAAATAACTGCAGTTTTAGAGTCATTGATTCCTACCAGCAAGGATGGGCACCTGTGAAAGCCCCAGTGTTCACCTACAGTTCAGTTTTGGATCTCTGCATGTTTTGCAATTAGCTGGTTTAATGTGCTGGACTCTCCCAGAGACCCAGTGTTTTGGCCAGCAATGCTCTGCTGCAGTCCAGAGCAGAAGACCCTGTTCCCCGCCACCCGCTCCCCTGTGATTTTGGGGCTTTCTAAGGTATTTATTTTGTCTTCCCCTGCCCAGTTCCTCCTTTCTATCCAGCAGCAGAAACCCCTCAGCCTCACACTCTCCTATTGCCGACTGTAGTTAAACATTACGCGCTGCAGTTGCCTACTAATTTAACTGCCTTTTGATAAACACAATGCAATGGCAATGTGAGATCATGAGATGAAGGAGTGCTTCTTCCTAAACATCTTTAAGGACTCAGTAGAGACAGGATAAACGGCCACACATAAAAAATGATGAAGTATGTACACTTAATTCCCTATACTTCAGTGTCAAGCTGGAAGATGGCATGGATCCAATCCCTGCCAGCTTTCACCTGAGAAAAAATTCAACCAAAAGACCATAAACAACTGTGTCACAGAGGACACCCTTTATGCCATCAAATTACACAAACAGAGCAGAGGCAGTTGCCTATGTTCTTACCTGAGGGTGGAGGGAAATCCTAGTTTTGGAAAACAGCAATGCCCCTGCTCCTACCTGCAGCCCTTTCCTGCCCGCACCCGCTGCCCTGCCGTGGGAGTCAGCTAGAGGAAATTAAACAGGAGAAGGGCTGTCAAGTGTAATGTGTTGGCTATGCCAAACCAGCATGGGCTTTGTCAGGACCAGCTGGGAACAGAAGTAGGCCAACCAAAAATATGCTATAACCCAGAACTGAGCAGAACAGGGACTCCAGATACCTACATGAGTGACACAGGGTACGGCCTAAGAATCTGAATACAGGAAATGTATAATTAATGCCTGGAAAAAAAGGCCAGACAATACATACCTAAGAATTTCCTAACGCACAGTGTCTGAAGAGAGTAGAAACAAGGTGGAGGCACAGATTACAGTCTATCACTGGACTGGATTGAAACAATGAGACAAGGGAACAAAACCTGTTTTAAAACAAGTTAATAGTACAGTGCTACTACAATAATGATAGGAGATATCATTGAGAAATAGCAAGTCCCTCCTCAGATAAGTTTCCCTAATAATTGTAACTCACTCTTGTCCATGCTACCACCCTGAGCCAGGAGTTTTAGGGAAGCACTCTACAAAGCTGGTCTGTGCCAGAACTAACCCCTTACAGGGGATGCTGAGCAACCCTCGCTGTGAGGGAAGGTGGCCTGGCAGCACCCCACAGGTAAAGTCCCTGGTGATCACAGCAAAGCAGGGAGCTGCACCATCACCTTGCTTGAGGTAGTCAAGGAGAGCCCAAGCATTTGGCCCCCGGGGATGATAAAATCAATCCCACAGTGATTCAGAGTGCAGGCAGTTGGAGGAGGCATTCCGATCCCCCCAAGCCAAACAAGTGCTCACACAGCTTTGCAAAGGGCTGTGCAAACCTTTGCCATGTTTCTCTGAGGTTACACGCGGAAACTAAAACTATGCCATGCAGCCAGCTTTCCCTGTTATTTATTAACTGGTTTATTGCCTCTCACTCAAGCCCTTTGGACTGGCTGCTGACGGCTCCCTGCCAGGCAGGTTGACATGTGCTTCTCTAGGCTACAAAGCAGCCTTCACGGCTCACACTCAGCCTCGCAGCTCCAGCAGCACACAGGAGCCCATAGGATCCACCTCTGCATGCTGGCTTTCAAATGCATATTCTGTGTTTCAGGCTTGAAGGGCAGGCTCTCAGCAGTGTGAACCCCTGCTCACTCCCTCGTGTCACATTTGTGAGTAGGTTCTGGCTACACATCATGGCAGAGCTGGGGCAAAAGGAAGGAACACGGAAAGGGACCCTGTGATGAACATCTTCATTCTCAACCTCTTGTTGCTCTAGGCATTTCCTGTCTGGTCACTGCAGAAGGTCACCTGGGGCTCCTCTGTGTCTACATCTCAGGGCTATCTGAGAACTAGTAGAGGGAGAGAAGATGGCCTTATTTCCACAGAAATTTGTAACACCCGTAGAAGAAGAAAAAGACTACCCAGGACAGGCCCCCTAAAGCTGCTGATATCCCCTATCTGCCCCCCAAATAATCAGGTGAGTTCATTTTCCAGGGGTGCACACTTCACAGATATGGGAAACAAATCATTCAGCCAAAGATAAAGGGTGTTTCGTTGGTTCAGGCGCAAGGATAGTGAAGTAAAATACATGGATGGTCAAAGTAATGCCATTCGTAAAAGCATAAAGATGTTTCAGGTCATCTAGCACAGAGGTTCCCAAATTCTTTTGTTTGCCAAGAGGTAGAGTAACTCTTGAAAAATATGTTCTATGCCCTCCTTCTTATAAGGCAGACATTACATAGAAATAGCATTTTGAAAGGCCAAGAAAATTAGGGGGTGCTGTTTCAGGACCTGCCAGAGCCCTGACTCACACTGGGACAAGTCCCAGCTGCTGGCTTACTGGTAACATCTTGCTTTGGAAGACAGCAGCCCACAGCTCCCTAGAGCTTGAACCTCAGCTGAAGATCCTGCAGTCCCCTCCATCCCTCCCAGAAATACACTGTCCCTGGGGAGAAGTCTTATCTCCCTGGAGCCCCTGAAGTCACTGATAACATCCATCTCCTCCCCAATGCCAGATTTTTCTCATGCTGTCATTTAAACACGACCCAAGTAGGTAAGCGCCCATTGCTTCCCTTGAGAAACTATGCTGCAGCCTAATAGCTTTCACCTTGAGGAAACATTTCCTGACAACTTTCTCCTTTACCTAATTTCATCCCATTAATCCTGGTTATACAGGCTGGAGTCACCCCACACCATGCCTCCCCCACTTGCAGACACGGGGGCTTGGTGAGTGCATTCTTGCTGAGGCTGCCTGCTCCTCTGCTTGCCAGAGAAGTGGAGACCCAACCCTCACACTCCCTCATTGCCAAATGAACCTCCACAGGCATGTGAGAAATTCCTGGGAAGTTGCTTGCATGGAGAGATTTGTTCTTCCTACCCCCTCCCCATCACTGCCAAACACTCTCTGAATGTGGTTTTAAATGACAGGTTGCCCCTGCCTTTCTCTAGGAAGTGCTTTGCAATGCCAATCTCCATCCCATGAACGCACAGCCTGCACAGCACTATTTGTGTTGACCAACAGGAATTTAATCAACCAACAATAATAAAGTGGGTAATACTCAATTGTATGAAGCCGCCAGTCAGATGAAAGGATTTACAAAGGCTGGATTGATCTCCAAGCCCTGGCAGCTTTCCCACGGTCCCCTTCTAATCTGTGGAGCCAGAGAGAATACATGAAAACTCCAAAATCCGGGTTTTCCTGCGGGGTGTGTTAAGTTCAAATACATTGACTATGTGTGTGGATTTTTTTTCACGTCCCCCCGTTCTGAGGCTGGCTCTTCCCTTACCCTAAAGGAGCATCGTGCCAGAGCAAAGCCCCTTGGAGACAGCCAGCTTATGTAACCACTAATGCCATAAGCACTACAATGTCTTTAGTGACAAAAAGGCTCAACACAGACTCAGGCCAACTGCAGCCAATTCACCGCTGAGAGTTGAAGAGAAGAAACTGGTGTTACATTGGGAAATCAACCAGCATGGCCAGCGTTGCTTTAGCAGATAGTAACTTTCCAGCAGGTATAGGAACATCTGATGACACAAAGCACTGGCAGGATGGTGTTGGCTTACCTGGGGGAAGAAAGGAAAGCAAGGAAATGTTCCAGGGCATCTTTTGGCTGTAAAGGCCTGAGAGTATCTGCTTTCAGAGCTGTGGTATTTGCATGTGCCATGTCCAGCTCACTGCCTGTGCAGGCTCCTTGCACCCTCACCATCCTTCTGCAGAACCTGCCCACACTGCCAGCTGGGAGCCCTGCAAGACAGGGCCAGGTGAGGGTCACACTGGTCAACACTGAGGGAGTTGACCCATTTGGGGTGACAACGGTCACCACTGTGCAAGCCAACATGAGAGAGGGAGGAGAGGCTAATTCAGGCACACCACCCCCTGCACAAGACACTGTCCATCAGCACTGTGGGTCTCCTCTTCCAGCACCTCATTGGCTCCCCTTGAAACACACAGACACTGGCACATGGCTGAGCAGCCCCATTCCATGCAGCTCAGAGCACTCAGTAGCTTTGGAAATGATCTATGGCTCACATCATCCAGACATTCACAGTATTGCTGATTTTGCAGCCATGTCCCCACAAACCAGACAAGCATCTGGGTTTCAGCCTTGAGCTGCAGGAACTGGGAGCAGCTGTGATACTGCCAGTGGTGGCTGCATAGGGGCCACCAAACCCAAAGGTAACAATTCTGGCTTGGGAAGTCCTTGAGCTGCAAATCTCTGGTGGCTGGGAGAGTATTGTAGGGAAACACATCATCATATGTGGTCATCGCATTGACCTAGTTCTAATTCCCTCAGCACTACTGGAGACAGGATATCAGGCCACGGGCATCTTCAGTCTGACCCAAAGCAGCCACTGTCACAGTTTTCAGGCCATTTTCACCTCTGCTCATCACATGGCTCAGAGGCACTGCAGTCGAGGAGAGGACCACAGCATCAGGATGTCCATTGCTCTGCCCCACATCCAACCAGCTATAACCATGCTGACCCATACACCATAAGATGGGGGCAGAATTAAAAGGAAAAGAGAAATCAAACAAACATATAGAAGTACCCAAGCAGGGAGGGTAACAAAGCAAGACAGAGCAGCATTCATCAGCAGTACAGGCAGATTGGCAGTAGCTGCTTTCCAGAGGTCAGTTGCAATATCTGATTCATCCACATCCCTATCAACTGTCATAGCAGAGGATCTAATGAAAGACACCTTAAAAGCCCATCAGAGTAATAATTTTACAATCAATTGATGAAGAACGAGAAGGTCTGGGAGGGTCCTGCAAGCAGTGATGTCTCCCTTGGCTAGGAATCAGCTGCATGAGCAAGCTGAGAGCCCACGATATGGGCATTGGCTCTGCTTTATGGCCAGATGTGGTTTGTGGTAGGAAGAAATCAGGGACAGAGATTTCCTGTAGCGGGAGGAGGTTTGGGCAGAGGTTTGGTGGCTTTCACCCTTGAAGCCAAGGTTGCGTTTGGGAGGTCAAAGTCCTCTGTCCACAGAGGTATTCACCACAAACACTCATCAGGAAAACAAAGTAAACATCTCTACTCAGTTGTGAGCAATCTCTTCTCCATCCCCTTCTTCTTTAGTCCTGAGGAGAGACCAAAAAGGCCAGCTTGGGAGTCACACCTCCATCCCACACTGGCCAGCTCGCATCACCTCCACCAGCTGGCTCCAGGGAATAAACACACACATGCACCCAGCAGCTCCCTCCCCTCCAATCTGCACTAATCTCCTCCAGTGTCTGTGCTGCAGAAGATAATTTAGAGGCAGTGGCATG
Source organism: Dryoscopus gambensis (assembly GCA_013389985.1). NCBI lineage: Eukaryota > Metazoa > Chordata > Aves > Passeriformes > Malaconotidae > Dryoscopus > Dryoscopus gambensis. The sequence goes on from WEIT01017795.1 coordinate 93,500, forward strand.
CTCCCGAACACATCGCCTCTCTTACACAGCAATTAAATGTACATCACTGTCTGGCTGTCCTGTATCCTTGGGGCAGGAGGGATTGTCATCATCTTAAAGTCATGATTTACAGAGGTAATAATCATGGCACCAGCCTCATTACATGCCAACTTTTGGGAAATTAGGTGATCGATATTATTCATTAAGTTGCTACATGATGCCCATATCCATCCATCTGTTACAGCTGAGCTAACATTTTGGTTCAGAGCATGCAAGCTAATGGCTTCCTTAGGAGGGAAGCAGGTGCTGTCCTGAAAGGCAATGTGGAGAAAAGAGTAAGATTGCAACTGGGTAAATGATTTTTTAAAAAATGAAATTAAGGAGAGACCTCTGAGACTTCTCAGACCTTGGAGGCTTCATGAGTACCCAGGAGCAGGACACTCGGGCCAAAACAGAGCAGTACACAAGACATAACATGATGCTCAGAAATGTCATGGATGGGGCAAAAGCTTCATTCGTGGTGACCTCAGCCCAACCAGCTGCACATGTCACAGAGTGAATTCATTTTGGATTGCTTTGTCAGGCTACTCCATCACCCTGAGCTGCATGAGAGGCTCCAAGGAGCTGTATGGACTTTGCTCAATGCACGGTGTCCAGGCTGTGGGCCACTGTTCCCCTTGCAGCAACCAGAATGAGACTGCACGGGGTTGTGCTTGCAAAGGCCCGTCTGCCCTTCAGCCTCAGAGTTCAGGGGTCCTCCAGCCATCCTTGGCTGCTGCCAAGAACCAATACCTGCCTTTGACAGCCTCAGAATCATGGAGATACATGTCCTTAGTCCCTATACCTGCGTCTACACACAAGGGACTGAAGGAGGAACATGCTGGAGATCTGGCTGTCACCCAGAACTGGGACAATAAACACACACACACACACATAAAGGAGTCCATGTCCCAAAGAGGCAAGGGACTCCAGTATTTCTCTGTTTCTCCCCCAAAACTACTTATCACCCAGTTTTGCCTCAACAAAAACTGAGATGAGAATTTTTAGAGAATTCATTTTCAGGATGATTCACTTTCAAAAAGGAGGAATGAAAGGATTCCTGCAAAATATTTCTTGGCTTTTTTATCTTTTTAGAGAAGTCTGTGTTCTTAGGCACAAAACCCAGAGGGTAAGTGCTGAGACCTCAGACAGGCACACTCCCACATTGCTCAGATACCCACTCTCAAGTATTAGTCATCATTAGTTAAATAATACAAATGGTTTCCCAGCAAATTTCTTCCCAGAAGGAGGAGAAACGTGAGTCCTGATGGTGCTGCAGTAGCCAGTGCCAGCCTTTGACATGATGGCACTGCAAGTCTCTGACAGAGGCAGAAACAAAGAGCTTCATGCCCATCAAGCCACAGTATGCCTAGAGGCTCAAATTTATCTTCTCTAACCCTACTCGACCCTTTTAACAAACACTTCCTCAAGCAAAATTCATTAAGAGGTATCACAAAAGTAAAAGCATTCCTACTTACTCCCCCAATGCATAAAAGCGCTGGTTTTGGCCACAGAAGATGCCAGAGCCGGCTAGGGACCTCAGATCTGGGAAATCCTGCAACAGTGATTGCAAAGAGGGCAAGAGGGAGAGGCAGGGAGCCAAAGCCTAGGACCTGGAAAGTCTACATTCTGCTTAAAAGCTTGCCACTAACAATGGGCAAGACCTCAGCTTTTGTGCCCATCGAACCACAGGCGGCTGCCTAAAGGAGCGATGCTTCCCAGTGACATCCCGGGATGACCTGGTGACGCAGAGCATCCCTGTCTGGGGCTGGCACGAGGCAGGAGGGGACGTGCAGCTGGGCATGGGGAGCCAGCACCAGCCCTTGGCAGCTGCCCAACACGAGGTCAGTCGAAGCTGCCTGTGAAACCACATGCCTGGTGCTTCATCGTCAAACCGGAGCTAATGGCTCCCCACTGTTTTTTCCCCTCCACAGCGCAGGATATTCAGCTAAGCGGAATGGAAAGTGCACTGTGATGTTCTACAGCACAATTCAGTCAGGGTAGCAGCCCAGCCACACTGGGTAGCAAACCTGCTGTCTCTGCAGCATTAACAAATCTGGGACTGCCAATATGCTTCATAGTACTTACAGCACTTCCCACACAGCTTGATAAAGTTATGTGTACCAGCCTGGCACTGCCAGGCTCCAGTGGTGCTGTATGACTTTCTCACCCCAAGTTCTGACCTGGACCTCCCCATCAAGACAAAAAATCAGAATAAATTTAATGCCAGCTAAGCAAAACTTCCTGCAGAGCTAAGCAAGTGTTAAACCCTGGCTGAACAGCTCAGTAACCTGAGGAATGATAAAAAGCCATTGCCTAGAGTCAGTCATACTTCCATATGCTTTTCTGGATCAGAGCTATGCATCACAAGCCTTCAGCACAGCCACAAGCAGCATCTTCCCTGCCTGCCCCCAAGTCCCACACTTCAGGTAGCAGGTTTTGTTCTCCCTGCCACTACTCCCTTGCCTGGCGCAGCCCACAGGGCAGGGCCATGACCTGCTCACCAGCCCAGGTAGAAGTGCTGCACACAGAGCTGCCAGCCACAGCAGCACGCTGCACACCACAGGAGCTACATTACCTTTTTTGTGAGCCAAGGCTGCTCCAAATATGTTTCTCTATAAATGTACCAACCAAGCGGGAATTTTAAGGTGCCCTTGACTGTGCTCCTATAGGTCTTCTTCCAAAGTAATGCATTAGCACAGGTTCCCAGGTGGGAGCTGAAGGGCTCATTTTGCAAGGCTGCCTATGACATTCACAGCATATATCATGAGGTTAGATGTTGCTATTAGGATGAAAGGGACATCCTGACAGCAGAACCCAGGATTCACACCGACAGACTTGTGTTCCTCCAGGACTCAGCAGCGTTTGCCTTGGGCAATAATATGGCAGGAAAAGCAAAATGTTCAGCAACTGAAAGAGATTAAAATATGAATACAGACTAAATTTGAAGACATTCACGATAGAAAGGAAGGTATGAGATTCAGGAACATAATGTGCCTCACAATATAAGTAGCAAGGGCAAAAGTTTCAGAAGGCAGGCAGTGTCAAGTGTGAGTGCTCACTATGGCACAAGACCACATTCCCAACCTCAAACACCCCTTCTGACCTCCTGTGTCCTCATACTCGTGCATCTTGCATATACCCATCACCACATGTCACACACAGCATCCGTGTAAGATTAATCTAAGGGGCTGGCCATAGTCACTGTGCTTTGGATACTAGAAAATATTGTGTGGTTTGGACATTAGAGCATTTCTCCCTTGAGATAGTAAATCTGGTATAATTAGGTACAGCATAATTAAAAATAGATTTCACAGAAATTAATTTGCAAACACAAAGATTCAGGAGCAAATTCAGTCCTGGTTTAATTCTACTGGAGTCATCTGAAATGACCTCAGGGATGAATTCTGCCAACTTGAATACCCATGTCTCATTATTACCAGATGAGCTGTGCACCTACAAAGGGGTAATGGCTCTTTGGACAAGCGTGATCACATACAGAGATGGGCATGTCCAGGATGGAGGCAATGGGTAAAAGCGCCTCTTGGCTTAGGATTCTCTAGCACTCAAACTGCTGGTTTCACTGATATTTTTGCTTAGGCAAAAAATTTAGTTTCAGCTTTTCTTCAAAATAACACAAGTAACACACTCTCCTTCAGGTCACTGCCACCGTATAGCAAGCGCTGGGTGGCCCTTGGGAATATGAGCTTTCAGACAGATTAATACAGCTTGACTGAAGAAGGGAAGATGACAGACACTACTTAACAGACTGCAAGTTGGGCTCATCCTTGAACTGAATTTTCTTTACAATCTCATGATTCCTCAATTGGAAAAGTCAGTCCTCATATAATGAAGTGCAAATACTTTTGCTCTTGTTAATTACATTTAATTTAGACAGTGGACAAAGGGTGGAGATCCAGTCTTTGGGTTTTTTTGCTTTTACTGGCATTGTTTTAAATATTCGAATACGCAGACAACAGAACCACAGGTTCAGTGGCAACAACTTAAAAAACACAGCCAAATGGTTTACAAATATTCTTACATTTCCATGAAATGACTGGCAGCTTGTTAAGGTACTATACACTTACTCAATGGATTTGCAATCACCAGAACAGCCATGAGGCCTTCACTACACAAGGCCCTTGGAAAGTTTATCATAGGGAGTTTACCACAGCTACTGCGTTATCCTTGACTTTTTAAAACCTTTTGTGAATTAGAAATAATGATACTAAAATGATGCACACATATTGTCTGTGGTTTTGCCCATAAAGGACATCACCAAGGACAAGAAAGAACAGATAGAAAATTTAACTCTTTGTCCTCTTCCCTCTCAGCCCCCAAATTGCCAGTGAGTCTGTTGCACGAGGGCACAAACAGTTTTAGTTCATTCAGACCGCCGGTGTGCCGGGTGTCACCGAGGCAGCAGAGTCCGGGGTGTGGGGAGAGGCAGCTGCCAGGCCCCTCCAGGCTGCAGGCGGCCCTGCCCGTGGCACTGCCGCAGCGGGGAGCGCGCAGCCCCACGGCGATGCACGCGCCACCACCGGCCTGCGGGACCCACAGCCCGCCGCTCTCATTTTAGCACGAACAGCCTTGCTGGCGTCTGGGGAAGACGTCTGCCGTGCAGACGCAGGCAGCCGTCAGCCAGTGGCAGAGCCCCAACAACAGCGAACCCCTGGTGAGATCCGCCGAGGGTGACAGCGTGAGGACGCGGCCGGGAGCGGCGTCTCAAGCTGAGGGGCGCAGGGAGAGCACTGGCAGGAGGAGCGTAACGCTGGCCCAGAGGCGCGGGCAGGATCGCAGCTGGAGGCGGCAGGCAGAGCCAGCACCCGGAGCAGCCCTGCGTGCTGCCCCGAGTGCGTGCAGAGCCCACTTTGTGCCCTCCCTTGCCCCTAGACAACAGGGATCTGTCCAAATCTCTGGTCAAAAACGCTGCATTCTGAAAACCTTGTCTGATTCACCCACCTCTCCCCGCAAGAGCAGAGCTCCAGCCACCTCTAGCTGCCAAGGATAACAAAGTTGAGAAAGGGATGTTATATTGTGCACCCAGCTATTGGAGAATATCCCACTTCTATCTTTGCTAAACAACTTTCCCTTTCTACTGCTGGCAGAAAGAAAAGACTGTCCCCACCTATCTGCATTGCATAACACAGCTGCAGCGTCTAAAGCAATGTTTACCTGAGGAAAAGATATTGGGCAAACAATTCGTGCCTGGTTTCCAGACTGCAAAGGGATGCAGCACTTGGAATCCAAGAAAACAACAACAGCGCTGGGTATCAGCCCGATCCAGGGATCACCAGCTTGGAAAAGCAGCCTTCTGGGAGAAAAATAGATATTAGAGGATCAATTCAAAGTGAGCACTGGGGAGATAGGCAGGACAAGATAGTCAGGCTTTTCCAGCACTGGTAGGTGTGATCCCTGAGCAAGGCTTTTTCCCTGTCATCACAGCCCCTGAGAGACACCAAACCCGCTCTTGCAGCACCTGTCTGCACATCAGCCCTGTGCCCTGCACCTCCCAGCCCCACTGCCCTCCGCTAGCTCCAGGGTGGTTCCTCACCCCTCCTGCGTGGTCACCCAGGCTTTCATCTGTTCAGCAGCCAAAACTCAGTTCAAAGACATCGATATGAAAATAGTGGGAGCACTGAGCCCCAGTGGGTTGAATCCACCACTCTTTGCTCACACAGCATGCCCACATAGCAATGGGAAAGTTCATGCCTTGTGTTCTTAAGAGCAGGAATCTTAGCTAATATTGCTGCTCATTAAAAATAAAAAACAACAAAAATCCCAACAAACCAAATCCAAGACTCTTTGCAAGGCTAAAAGAAAAAAAGATCCTGCAGTCTTGGGAAATGTCTTTCCCATTGGCTTCTCCTTAAGGATTTGGTTTAGGCTTGTGGGAACCTAACACATTAAAAACTCACCCATAATTTGCATGCCCCAAACTGCAGGGAGATATCATGAGATCTGGTACTCCTGAGATTTCTTTCCTTTGGCAAAATATATTCCAGAATACACTTAAAGAAAGGTTCACACATCATTACAAGTAAACTGTATTCAGCGAGTGAGTGAAGAAAGGGCACCAGATGACACATTATCCTGTTTTATTATACTAGCTTTGCTCCCTTACCTCATTTGCAAAATTAGGGTTGGTCATAATCCTTCCATCAGTCTTTCCTGAAAATTAGGAGGGCCCAAACCAGATTTTCCAATTAAAAAAATCTTCCCACACTTTTAAGAGATGTGAAAACAGATTTGCCAAATATTTCATTTGGAGGAGTTTTCTGAAGTACCGGCTTGGCATCTGAATGCTAAAATGCTTCTTTGCAAGTGATTTGGGAGATCCTCTAGTGAATATTCCCCAAAAACACACACAGCCAAAGTGATCCCCTATTTCACCCATTCCTCTGTGAGGGAATGAAAGGGAATGTGGGCCAGAAGGTAGACAAAGTTTAAAACCTTTAAAATATGTGCTTTAAAAACAGCATTATTTGAGAATATTGTTTATTTTCCTGTAAATGCTCAGGGGCGATAAACAAAAGCAAGATGGAGCAAGGACACAGAAGCCTGCAAATACCTCAGAGATGGGCACCTCCAGTGCCTTCTACCAGCTCCTTTTCCCCCCGAGCTTGGCAAAGTCAGACCAAAGATGTCCTCCAAGCAAGATGCTGAAACCCCCTCCAGGCAGTTCTGAGCCACTCACTGCTGTGCAGTAACCCAAATGGGATAAGCTGGTGTTTCTGCTTCTGCAGGGAGGACAGAGGCTCTGAGAACTCAGAATGCACGCAGCAGAGCTGCGGAGAGGTAAGGGAGCAGGGCCTCCTCCTGCAGGACTAGAGGGACATTCCCCATACCATGCTGAGGGCTGGGGACCAGGCACTCTGCACTTCAGCCCACCCAAACCCATCCGTGGGTGGCAATCCTTGGGAGCCATGTCCTCCTGGCTCCTAAGGCAATATTTCTGGTTTGTAAAGCAGAGGTCTACCTGCACGCATTGGCCTTGGAGCTGGCTGTGACAGCAGCACCCAGACAACCCAGAGCAGAGCCTGCAGCCCATTCTGCAGTGCCCAGGAAAGCCAATGCTGTCTGAAGGGTGTATAATTCAGCTGGACATGCTGGATGGAAGAAACCTTGCTATTTCCATTTTGCCAGTGGCAACCCAGACACAGAGAAGCTAAGTGACTTGCCTAAGGTCACACCAGAAGTCTGTGGCCAATCCCAGTCCCACAGGGCCCAGTCCACTGCCTTAACCACACACCAGCTCCTCTCTTTTATGTGGTGACCAGGCAGAAGCTGAAGAGCTGCTGATGTTTCGCAAGGCAAAGCCACATCCTCGAGCCCTTCCTTGGCATACATCCTGTAGCAGCCAGCAACTTTGAGAGCAGCACTGAAGCCTCATGCAGCAACTGGAGATCATGGCTCTTATTTCTCTCCTTAGAAAAAACAGCCCCTTGGCCCCAGCCCTTGCCCTGGCCAACGCCAGGCTCTCCACCACCTCCACTCCCTTACCTTCAGTCTGCAAACTGGAAGTCAGCTGTTGCCATAACACTGTTGCCAAGGAAATACAACAATTTGCTTATCAATAAAAGCTGTTGGGTGTGAACAGACAAACCAGTTAAATTTGCTGGGCCTGGAGCCACTCCTCCTGTTCTCCAGCTGTCCTAACCCACCTGTGACCTCCTCTGTGGCACATGCACAAGTAGACACAGAAAGACTTACTGGCCTGAGGAGCTTCCTCATTCCTTCAGTCCAGCACTGCAACAGGCTAACCTGAGAGGCTGCATAGTCCCCAGACCCAAGAGAACCTCCTCTGATCTCGTGGACAACCCTGCTACGAGCATCATTTTGGAGAAAAGATTTCCTGAGGCCCTTTCCAGCCTGAACTACCCTCTGAGTGTTGGTGGTCATTCTGACTCCAATTGCTCCTTCACTGGCACAAAATGCTCCCTCCCAACAGGCAGCAGCACCCATGGGATCTGAGTGTCTCAGTCCCCATTTGACCACCGCCGTGGGGAGCAGTCCCTTTCTTTGCTGCAGCTCCACAAACATGTGGATGTCACTATCTACACCTACAGCTCTTGATCCTTCAAGAAATGATAGAACGTGGCACAGAAAAGTAAGAGCCAGATTTTGAACATCCTTGTCAAGAGAAAGAAGCCTGAGTGATTTACAGATGAGGCTGGGTACAGCTGACACAGAGCTGGGGAACAAAGGCCAGAACCCCAGCGTTAACCCAGGAGTTAACCAAACTGGGCTCCTGGAAATCCAACATTGAGGACTTCCCAGAAAACAAAGGAGGAAGATTCCCAAATCCACAGCAAGTAGGAAATTCCAATATTGAATAAAGAAATACTAAAAAATGAAGTAATGACAAGAGAAATTTGAATGTTTGAAGAAAAAAATTTTAAATCCTACACACATATAATCAGGCCAGTAAAAATTTTGTTGCCAGTCTTACAATCTGAAAGAAAAAATGAAAATATGTTTTTAAAGCTCCTTCCCCACTCCAGAATACTCTCCAAGAGACCTTATTCTCAAATCTTATTCTCTAATATTTGGGCAGGAAAAACTCTGACCAGCAGTGCTTACCATACTCTGAACTTTTCCCACCTAGTGCTCCCTTTTCTTTTAAGGCTTGGATGTTTTAAGAGACCTTACCTAGACCTAGGGGTTTTCCCCATATTTTTGTTAAACAAAATTTTAAAACCAAACTACCTGAGTGCTCACATTCTTCCAAAGGAGTTCACACACCCCTTCAAAATCAGAAAGAGGAAATAACCTAACTTGAGAAACAGGCTGAGATTTATTTTATTGTAATTATTAAAAATGACACTGTTAATTTCAGGGCCTTCAATAATTCAGCTTAATTATCCAGGAGACAAAACTGTCAGACTAAACACTGTAAAATATCTATAAACAAAACAAAACGTATCAGTAGCAGGCAGAATGACTGAATCTATTACCCTACCCCCAATAAAAAACCACACTACCAGGCACTGCCATGGCTGCAGGTGATAAAAGAGATGCTGAACGTTTCGGGAGGGAACAATGTTCCCGCGTGCAGTTAGAAGCAGGTGACAGCATCCTTTCTTCCATTCAACTGGGGTTTTTTAAAGCCCTAGCCCCTCAGCCCCTCCAAATCCTTTTGTTCGGCAAACAAGGCGCCCTGCACAGATGGCACTGACTTGTGAGACAAACCGCTCCGGTAACTGCTCATCCTGGCCGGGAGGAGAGCGCACGGAGCCAGGCACCGTGCGGCCGCAAACCACCCTGCGAAGGGCACCGCGCCTTCCCCGCCGCGCGGGTCTGCGCGGGGTGCGCAGGGCCAGGGAAAGCTGCGGGGAGAGAACCGCGCCCTAAAAGAAAAGCTTATGTACCAAAAAGAGTTGAATTGGTCGTGACAGCAGCACACCCGGCATCTTTGCTCTGCCTTACACGGGAAACCTCTCCAGCACAAAGGAGCGCATCCTGCTATTTATACAAACCAGCGCCTCCCCCCGCGCCAATCGGAGCCCCGCGTTCACCCGCCTTCCCTGCGTGCTTCTCCTGTTGCCAATGAAAATGGACTCCTCCATTTCATCTAAGAATTTGTTTCTTCTCCCAAGCATATTTAAGGGGGGAGGGAAAACAGGTAGGAGTGCCCAGGGACAGGACCCCAAAGAAATCTGTGTCAGCTTCTTGTCACTAGACCATTACTCAGAAAAATAAATGCCAAGTGAAATTCCATAAGCCACTGAAACCACCACAAATGCGGATTCCTGCAAACAGAAATACCACCAAAAAGGTCACATCGGTAGCAAGTGCGACCTGTGCTTGGAGCCAGGCAGAGCCCTGCCCTTCTGCTTTGCTGCTCCTGCAGCTGGAGGAGATGGACATCAGATGCTGCATCTCCATTTAGAAACAAAAAAGGAAATTATGCCTTTCATTCAAAGGTACTGTTGTGTTATTTGATAAACAGATAACATGCTCAGTATCTACTAGCATGACTATAAACACCAAAAAAAAAAAAAAAAAAAAAGGAAAAGCCTGCGGCAAGACTAATATTAATACCCAGTCATGTCACTCTCAATTAAGTTCATATCTAATGAGCCCATTTTCTCCTTGCACTGTCCACTGATGCTGTAAGCAATGTCCAATGAAAAGCATAAAATGCTGCTTCTGGAAAGCAATGATCTGTACTGGTGAATTTTGAACCAACCAATTATGAACATTATTTTTAATGGAACAAGCAGGGTTTCTACCAACTGTAGTCATCAATGCCAGAAAATGTCTGTGTCCACAAAATGTCCAGACATACTTCTCTCAGACTGCAACCACTACTGCTATTACTTGATTTCCTATTACTATTATCTCTGTAAATATTTACACACACACATATATATATATGTATAGAATGTAAATAAATCTCCTGTACACCCCAGCTGCCAACGCACTCAGCATTGCATTTGTATTGGGAACACCTGTTTCCCAGAAACAGCAACTGTTTCCCTAGATTATACAAAATCTGAAACTCAGTCCATTTCTATCCTAGCTGCACCCTTTATTATTAGGTGAAATGTAATTTAACTGTGTTGCCCCAAAATCAACTTTGTAGCACTCATACATGGAAAATCTTACATCATCCCCAAAAAGCGCTTATCTGCTGCCTGCAGAAGGTGTGGCAGGGAGAACCAAGAGCAGTGCTGGGCAGATCTCAAGCGAGTAGAGCAGGATAGCGCTGCGGCCAAGTGAACAAGTCCTGACACACAGCTATCCCTGGAGGAGGTTACGTTACACCCGGATCCTCCGCTACAGCCTTCATTCCCACAGGCATCCATCCATCCCTGGGTTGCTCTCCATGACAAGGTACAGGCACACCCTCCAAATCATTTTAATGAAAACTAGTTGAAGGGAGAACCCAAGTCTAGTTTGCTTTGCAGCCTTCACAAAATCAATCTTTGGATGGACTATATTAATGTAATCTCTATTAGCCTGCATGGGTGGAGGCTCATGGAGGTCTTGTGGGGCTCTGACGTACATGGAAGGGCAGCTGCTTTGCTCCAGAAGGGAAGAGACAACTTTCCTCATCATGATACCCTCCACACACTACTCTTCCTTCTTCCTCCTTTCTCTTTTCCGGGGAAGAGATCACTTAATCTCAATGATTTTGCAGTGCGTGGTTGACTGATTCTCATCCTTTCCCAGGGAGCTCTGGAACATACAACCATGTCTAAGAAGCTTTCTGCATCAATAGTGAGTTGAGAAGACCCAGAAAATAAAGAGGATCAGCTTCCCATATGGATATGGTGTTGGTCTACCCTGCTCAGCCAAGGAGAGCACACTAATTATGTGTGGTTAAACCCAAAATACAGATCAAAAGCCATCTTAGACAGTGAGAGGCACACTCAGGTAAGCAGAGCAACAACCTGAGAGCGAGTTTTGAAGCCAGGTACAGGCCTGTCCTTTCCAAATGCATTAACAGTTGTGCCTACACTGTTGGCCCAGCTTTCCCCACAGCTTAGGTCCGTCTTCATGCAGCACTTCATCAGTAACATCCCATCTTCTGTCCCAAACCAGCAAACAAACGATTGCAGGCCAAAACACTAATCCTAGTGGGATGCTGGATAGAGTAGGAAGGCTGTGTTCATCTTCCATCCTCCTTTCCTTCTACTGCCAGAATTTTCTTACTGCTTTCCCCCTGTTTCAGGTAACAGGTGTTTCAAGGAGGGACAGTGAAGGAGCAGAGAAAGAAACATGCACTAAAGTACAGTCCATTTCTCAAAGATTTTAGCACACAGGTTTAATTCTCCTTTAAGATTCCCCTCAAAACCTGTCATAAGAAAAAAACCCATTTTTTTTCTCAGATTGGACCTGTACTTGCAAAAAAATAAAACCTCTCCCTTGGGGTAGTAGAAGGGGGAGAAGAAATGCTCTGAGCCAGTTCAACCTCAAAGAAACAATGCTGTTGTTTTAAAATTACCCATCCTTCTGAAGTCAGCCAGTCAGAAGTGATTCTTTCCAAACCTATCTGCTTTGTTTTTTCTCACTGCTTTAGGAAGGTTTTACAAGAGAGGGAGGACATACAAGAAAAGTGAGAATTTTCAGGAGGTATTTGAGTCCCACATGACCCTCACCCCCACATTCACACACTGCAATCTGATACAATTATTTTATTACTGGTTTAGCTCTGCTAAATCCAATTTATCCACCAGGCCATAAATCTTGCTGTGTATAGCAGCAGAGCCTTGGTTTCAAGCACCAAGAGATGCTTCACCGAGTAATGAGTGTCCCAACCGGGTTACTGTTTAACCTGCAGAGTGGCAGTGCAACAAACGGCCGTCTGCATGTCAGCATGTGCAGCTCCAAATGGCAGCACAGCAGACGATCGAGACCCAAATGTTTTGCAAATACAGAAGAAGAAAAAGAAAAATATTTGTATTCAGCAGCTCCACCAAGTCTGTATAAACACTCCAAGGTCAAATCCACACGTGGACTGCTGAATGATCAGTCATGTGTTATGAAATTCTCCCTCTAAAACCCTCAAGTTTTAAGAGTGTCTGGCAGAGACAAAAGACCTGGTAGGAAATCAAATCTGTTTCACAGGGTAATTATCTCCCATCTTTTATAACTGTTGCCAGAACTGGGGAAAAAAATGGGAAATTAGGATTATCGCCTCCAAATGCTGCAAGAAGAGCCCTGTGTCCTCTTGCACCATCGCCGTGCCTGGCAGCCTCACAAGGCTGAGCGCTTGCACAACTCCACGGCTGGCACCCGGCCCACTGGTTCAGGGAGGGGAAAGCACGGAAGCGGCATCCATCAACAAGCAGAGAGAAAAATGCACAGGGGTGTGATCCTAAGCTCTGGGAAAAAGGCTGGAGGGCTCCTTTAGTCATTCCTTTGCCACAGGTAATGCCAGTTGGGACACAGGCTTGATGCCTGCTTTGGGCAAGCAGCTTGGCTGCAAGGTACCTGTTGGCCATGTTTTGGGAGCTTGCTTTGTTTTATCCTTTATTCTAAGTGTGAATGTAGGAGTTGGCTTGACTTTGATGCTGGAATTCCTGGACGAGGACAAGCAGACTGGTAGCAAGGAAGGAGAGGCTGGGAAGCAACCAGTTCTGCCACTGAAGAAAACATGCTGGGTAGCTGGACCCTTCCATGGCACCCTGTGAGGTCTATGTTGAGCCCAAGCATAAACTGCGATTCCAAGGCAGAGGAGGTCTTTCAACCCATGTGTAACTAAGAAAATAAGGATGGTGCCTTGGTTTGGTTTCATTGTACAAGGTATTCCCCCTGCCTCCACGCCAACAGTTTCTTTTGAAATCAGCTAAAGCACAAGGAGCAAAGAAAAAAATTAATTCCTAAAGCAATGGCAACCTGCCAAGTTTTTAGAGAGGCAAATCTTGAGTGGCTCTCTGGAAACTCAGGTAACTTGCTGCATGAGCCAAGGGGAGAAACTAAGTACTCCACTCCCGTCCCTCAGCCTCCTCTCTTTCATGTATTTCTGCTTGATACAAAAGATGTAAAAATCTAAATGGAAGTCTGGACTGCAAAAGCAAGGACCTGCTCATGGACACTTCAGGAACCCAGTAGCCCTGCCAAGAAACTCAGCCCAGGCTGCAAACTCTGCTGGACCTCCAACAACCCAGTTGGGCATGTGGGAACCTCAAAGGCACCAGCCTCTGTGCCAAGGCGGTTTCTCCCTCTCTGAGGGCAGGCCACGAGGCATGTGTGCCAGTAGGATGCCTTTCCCAAGGAGTTTATTATTCCCCACAGAGATGGACACACTGAGCTCCTGGTGACCAGCAGATGGCCTGTACCAGCTCCTCCCTCTTTGCTTAGCATCGCCCTCACACAGCCAGCTGGTTTGGGGCATAACACTTCAAAAAAGGAAGCACATTGATTTGACAGTCCACTGGGGAACAAGACTTCTCTGCAGCCTAGAAAACATGACCTACAAAGAATGACTGAAGGAACTAGGTTGTTTAGTCTAGAGAAGACTGAGGATAAACACGATAACTATATCTAAAATATATGACAAGTAGGTGGAAAGAATAACCTGTTCTCCTTTCCCACAGCAGACTGGACACGGCAAAACCAGACATAAACCAGATTAAAAGTGACAAAGATTTAGGTTAGAGGTTAGAAAAAGCCTTCCAGTTGGGAATGACATTGCCCCACTGGAAGCCATTGCCGGCTGAGGTTATGGAATTGCCATTTGTGGAGGTTTCAAAGACCAGGCTATAAAAACACCTATTTAGATATGGGGTGGTCTTGCCTTACGGCAGAGAGACTGGTTAAATGACCCCTGGAAGACTCACATCCTGTTGCTGCTTAATCAATTAGTAACAGCGGTTCACAAGTCAATATCACAATTTTCAAATCAATTGGTTCGTTTGAGGCCTGTTATTGACATCCACATATTTTGTGCTAAGCCCAGTCCTCCCAGGACTACTGCTCTGTACGAGGCTGGTCCCAGACTCCTACCAACAAAGCAGGCAACCACAAGAGCATATCCACTTTGCACATTGTTTTCCATAATGCTGGTCTTGCTCACAAAGACAAGATTTTGAAATGATGGTGGAGCTGACAGAGGATCACACAAAACTCTGAAGCACAGCCACTGCTCTCCTGAACTGGTGTCCCTTGGTCAGCCTGTGACCAATGCAGCCCCAACCAGTGCACACAAATGGAGATGTTTTGAAAACAATTTTCAAATCCCCATGAACATTTTTGTTGCCAGCCACCGAAGCCTGCAAGCTGATGTCTGTTATCACAAGGAGCGTGTTCTGTCTCTTGGTACGTGCATACACCACAGATACGTAAGACATACAACATGACAAGTAACCACCAAGGGAAAAAACCCCAGTGTCTAAGCAGACATCAGAAATGTATTAACCTTCTGAACCCAGCTCTCCTGTGTCACGCATCTGCCTCAGTTTCACCTCTGAGCAGAAAGTCTCCAGTTAAACCTGTGCGTGAGAGGAGACTCAAGCCTCTTCCACATTCCTATCCCAAAAACCAGATACCAGCAGGAAGGTACGACCTGGATCCTGGCTAAAGACAACAGAGGTGGGCCAGGCTTCGCTCCCCACCACAGTGCAGCCAAGCCACCAGTCAGCATTTCAGCTGAAATGCTAGCTTCCCTTCCAGCTACCTCTCCTTGAGAGCATCATTACTTCCTTCCAAGGCATGGCAAGGCACAGCTTGCATTGGGGAATATACCTTTTTGGAGCCAAAAGGGCCAATTCAGTTCAACAAACTGAACTTCTTCCTTAAAGCTCATTTCAGAATGTGCACAGCAGTCCCAAACACACGAGCACTTCCATGGTACAGAAACAAGTGTAAACAAGCCATTGGTTTACATGCACCACCAGAAATCAGGTACGGTGTAAACTGATAAAGGTCTGGCTTTAACAAGGGGCATAAGGAGATGTACTTAGCATCTTATTTTAATCCTTCTAAATCGTAAGCAGTTTTTCAGCTATATTAATTCTTTGAAGCAAGTGGTTCTCCACTAATCATCCTGGTTTATGTTTACATTATGAGGTGTAATGATGCATCTCAGGAATGTTATGGTATTAGTTAAATTAACTAAGACAACTCTGCCTGCAAACTGATGAATTTTAATGTGTCAACATCAGATATGAAAACGCAGTTATGTGGGTCTCCAGATTCACATGACCATATGGTTCAGAATTCTAATTAATTCCTTTGGATTTCATTTCACATAACTTACAGCTACATTAATTCAATATTTTTTTCAGAATTTTAGAGAAACATATATTTTGCCAAGCTGTGAGTTTTCAGCTCACAGTAACTGTTAAGTATATGAAAAACCTTTCATTTCCCCTTTTCCTGATAACCTTGTCTTACCTCCCTGTGGGCTGGCATTCTTCCCAAACCAGAGGTCAGGTGGAGCTGTTCTTCCCCAAACAGTCTGCAAAGACCCACTTTGCAAGAGCCATAAAGGTTTATTACTAAAAACAAACTCGTTTTCAAATTATGTGCTGTGGGCAATCAATCAGACAAACTCTCCGGGAGGAAATGCAACCCAGGCTTCTGAAACACAGTGATTGTGACAAGTAGGGATAGCACAGACCCTGGAGCCAGGCATTGCTATCATCACTGCAGACCATCACAGTCATATGAGCATTGACAGAAGATTTCCAGCTCCGTGGGGCGTTGCACACTGCATGGGTTTGCAAGTTCCAGTTTGGGGACAGTGGTATTTTCTCTTCTTTATCTGACCCCATTTCTTAATGATCCACATTCAAGATCTCCCTCTAGGCAACAAAGAACATTTACTTGTGCTTCTCATTAGTTAAACCAAATCCAAATAAAATGAAAGCACAAAGCACACTCATCCCAGAGCTCAAAACAGATCTGGTCAGACATACATGCCATCCACCGTTACTTTAGAAAACAAAACATTTCAGCACAGAAACTAATAATCCTTGGGATCTCCATGGTGTGAATAGAGCAACTACAACATCACTCGGTAGCTTTCTGAAATGCACAATGCTTTCAAAAGCCAGGTACACTAACAACAGCCCTCAGTAGTCTTGAAAGAACCCCACGAGTGACCGTGGCAGGCACTGGTTTATGCCCAGTAGGAGAAGGCTGCGATCTGCAAGCACACCTTGGTATGGCTACATTCAGGTAGGATTTCTTCTGATACGGTTACACATTCTCACAGCATGGCACAAAAGGATGGGCTTGAGAGGTTTAAAGATTTAAGATGTTTCTCTTCCTTCACAAGAGTAGCAAGTAACTACAGGCACTATCAATTTAAAAGCTCAGCTCTGCAAGAGCTAAACATGCTCAGCTTCCCATCTACACTGCCCAGCGGGAGGAAGGTTTTAAAGCGTCAGACAATGTTTGTTCCATCTTTGAAAGGGTCAAGAGGACCCAAGCTTGGGATTGCCAGATCTGCAATTTCCTGCATCCCTTACTTCAGAGAATTGCTAGGGAAAATCTGAACGCAAAACCCCAATGCAAGTGCAGAATTACTGGCTGCACTCCCCAAGGTGGTACTACAGAAGCGCTGGTAAGGGCTGGGTGACACAACACACAGTGACAATGGGTCCCCGTTGCCTCCAGTCTCCAAATAAAAACACTTTACAGCAGTCACAATAGTTTTGCTGCCACAAGGGTCAGTCCCTCCTCTTTATCTGAGACTGGACTTTAGCCAACTGATAGAGCAAATAATTCACCAAAACACCAAAGCAATCGACATCATTATCAACGAGCATTTAGGTATGAGGCACTTTGACATTGCTGAGAATTTGGGCTACAGATCTCCTCTCCCGAAATCATGGTACTTCCACACTTGCACAAGAGGGGTAAGAAATCATCAGAAATCAGCAGGACAAAGGGCCATTTCAGCTAAGGCAAGAGCACAACCAGAATCCAGCAACTGCTGGTGTTCCCATTCTCTCAAAGGGACTGAAACCACACCAACACAAGCCACCAGCCTCTCCACTCCTCTCCCCAGGTGGGAGAAGCTCACCTTTGTGTGGCCTGGACCAGCTTTAGCATCAACTCCCCTTGGCCACCTCTTCAGCAAAAGAAGTGGGTGAGAGAAGAAAGCCTTGTCCCACAGCTGAAGGACATAGCCAGGGACTGGGAATGATGCTGGTCCTTAGGCTACCCCCTAACCTCCTCCTCAAATCCAGTTCTAGATCTGGCACCTTGCTTCTGGAGGGAGGCAGGTAGTCTGACTTCAGCAAAACAAATTAATA
Source organism: Dryoscopus gambensis (assembly GCA_013389985.1). Classification (NCBI taxonomy): domain Eukaryota; kingdom Metazoa; phylum Chordata; class Aves; order Passeriformes; family Malaconotidae; genus Dryoscopus; species Dryoscopus gambensis. Next base: position 111,232 of record WEIT01017795.1, read on the forward strand.
GATCTGTTAAGTTTAAAAGGTTCAAATTCCCCCTGTCCATCCCAAAGTGTTGAAAATTACTAGCATGGTTGTAAGAAAGAGACATCTTTGGGCTTGTTTTGAAGCTCCAATTCACATTAAATGGGAGTCCTATAGGGAGGGAACAATGGCAGGAAATAAAACCCCAGAAGTACTGAAAAGAGTATTTCTGAAGTGAAACAGCTACACAGTTTCATCTCACAAACCTCTATAAAAAGATGTTACTAATGCACAAGATTCCATCTCCATAAATGCTGCGTGACAAGCAGTCAGACAGAGCCGATGAGCACTTAACTTAACAACAAAACCCCAGGAAAAATTGGGAACAAAACCCCAGATTGCAATCCTAATCCTGCTAGCAATCTTTTGCTTAAATATTATTATTATTATTATTATTATTATTATGTAGTTGTTATTTGCATTATAAGCCTATTCACAGACAGACAACAAGTCTTGTCTGAGCTGCTGTTCAGACAAAAAAATAAAGTCAAATTTTTCATCCCCAGGTGACAGGAGATATGACAGCTAAAGCAGGGACACCCAAGGGACTGTGGGAGCCATGCAAGGGCTGCCTCCCCATTTCTGCTCAGAGAATAATCGCACCAAGTGCATGAGATCCTGTGGTGGTGCCCACTGTGGTAGAGCAGCCCCATCTCAGGCTGTGATAATCCATCCCACCTTCTCCATGTACATACCAGAGATTTGCCTATGTTCTCCTGCATAACACTTAATTGTTATTTCTCCTATGGAAGTGCTTAAAGACTCCTAAAGCACTTACAGCCCCACTACCCCAGGCACCATAAAAGCAGGGAGCCCAAGGTCAGCTCCAAAACACAGAGACAGGTGAGATTAAACACATTAACCAGAGTGGTCTCCAAAGCCTCAGGTGGCTCCCAGAAAACCTTTAACTCAGCCTGACAACAGCAGTTGACAACTTATCTCACCCAACTGAATAAGAGAGGATGGTTTCTGCTCAAAGAAAAGGAAAAAAAAAAGAAAAGAAAGTGATTCCCTTATCAATTAAAAACTTGTTCTAAGTGGCTGTTAAGGAAGAGTTTGCTTTGTGTTCCACATTTGTGTGAAAGCTGTATAGTTTTATGACAAGAGATTTCTTTTTTAAGGCCCTTGGGCTTTTGTACTGAAGTTTTTCACCTTGTGGTGAAACAGTGGCAGGGAAGCCAAGCATCACAGACAAATAAGGATGAGATGTGCTGAAATGCTACCCTCAGATGAAGGAGTTGGATATTCTTAAGTTCTGACAATGAAATGCTGTTTATTAAGGCTTGGGAGTAATTTCCTACAAAAATATAAACTTTTATTCAAATCCCAGAGCACTCGCATAAGCTTGACGCTAGCAGCCACCCTCGTATAAATCACTGACTAGGTTTTGATAGCAATCTCATTAGCTACTGTACCAGGAGCTCAAGTACACACTGATGAGTGCTGCAGAGCACTACCTATCTTCCCACATCTTTTCAAATAGGTGGAACATGCAAAAATAAATCTTCTGTAGGCTTTGAAAAGACCAAGATGCTTCAGAAAAGGCTTCTCATCACCATTTTTTTCAAATGCAAGCATAAGAAAAGATCCACTGAAGTCTTTACTCTTTCACTGAAGAGATCACAGTTGTATTGCTGGTCTCTTTTCTAGTACTCAGCAAGGGGTCCTTCCTCAGACTACATCCCTGCTGATGCAAGGGGAGTTAGGAGGCTGGACCCTGACCTGGGAGATCACCCACCAGTTCCAAGGCAGACAGATCCTGTTGTGCACCTGCAGGCACAGCTGCCACAACTGCCTGTGAGAGAGGGTCTGCACACCCCGTGCTCAGGGAAAGCCATGTCTGACCATGTCTTTGCCTTGCATTTATTTCTTAGATCCTGTCTACATTTTCCTCTCTTCTAGAGTAATTTGCTGATGTTCTTCCTCCTTCAGTCTTCATTTCTTGGTGCTTCTCTGCCTTCTTTTGCTGCTGTTTTATGCTTTACTTTCACTTCAAGAATACATATTTAAACAAACAAAATCACAAATGCCTATTCCTCCCTTTATAACAAAGTACAGACTCCTGCCCCAGCAGGTTGATTGCTGGCTCTGGCCAAGGAAGGAGAAGAGTTTATCCAGGCAACCTGTGCCCCACTGGCAGATCAGTGGAGACACTAATGAGCTGGTCCCACTCTGTGGGGAACAGCAACTTCTTCCACCAGGCCAACCATCTCCAAAAATGCCACTTCTCTGCCCAAAGCCTTGTCTGAACACACAGAAGTCACATCACAACAATGCCAGTGCAGCCAAGGAAGAAACAGCCCCTTCCATCTTTGCTCTGATGCCATCACTGGCGCACACTCATGTTCACCACCTCCACCATGCTCCTTCCACTGAGAACAGCGATGGACAGCATGTTCCTGCAGCAAAGCTACGCCTCAGACAGAAGGAACTACACAGAAAAGAGCAAACTAACACCAGAACCAGGCACCAAACCCACAGACCTGGGTATGTACTGCAGTAATGACACACCTTGGGAGGCTCCCATTCCTCCACCTCCCAGTCCTGGAAGCATGTGAGAACAGAGCAGGACTAGCACCACATGCTCTTCCTCCTCCCAGCATTGCACTCACTCCCAGCTCTCCTTTCAGAGCGGAACCAGAGGGACACACCTCAAGAAGAGACCAAAAAGCATCAAACGAGCCCCAGCTAAAGAGTGAGGATTGGCTGGAGACTTTTTGGGGGGATTTCAACTCTTTTGAGGAAATGATGACTTGCTTTAAGTAGAAAATAAATAAATAAATAAATAAATAAATGCACCCAATTTTTAATTTTAATTTGATCAGGTCAGCTCTGCGACTTGAATTGTATCTGTTTCAGTAGCATGACCAGGCACTTCAAACCAGCACTGATAAGAGCCCTGCTTCCCACCAGCAGCAGCAGACGATGTGCTATTTCATGTGCTATTTCGTGTCGAGACATTAAGCAGATTAGCAGCTGCAGCCTGTTTGAACCCGTTTTGCTGGCTTGGCTCTGGGGAAGGCTCAAGCTGAGGGAGCAGCTCCAGTTTGGCCCCCCAAGTACAACTTCAGAGCCCAGCAGGTGCTAAAGTCCATCCCAGAGCAGGTCACGGGCAGCTTTTGGCAGCTCCACAGAGTGATCAGTTTGCTATCCCAGCACAAGGGATGGCAGTTCAGAGTTTGACAGCCACCCTTAATATACACCAAGCTCTGAGGGATACAAACAGGGCCATGTCACCAAAAATTTCAATGCAGCCACTGGAAACCCAACTGTGGGTAACCCCCAGGGCTGGCTCACTACCCCCAAGCAAGGACCATTTAACACCTCCATCTGCACAACAGGGAGCTGCTGTTATTTATTGCTGCCAGTGGGATCAGTCCTGCACAAACCATGGAGAAAGACAGGGCGCCTGACTCAAGCAGCTTACAAGCCTCCTGCTGCCTAAAACGGCGGCTTTGTGCTTTTATGAAATACTGTGGCCTCCCAGAGAGCACAAGGAGGAATGGAGAAATAAAAACATCCCTTATCACTTAGGATGCTTTAGCAGAGATTAGATAAATCAGATGTGTTTCAAGGCAGGAACCCAGGCTGGCAGGGCAATCTGCGAGAGCGTCCCTGACAAGCTGGGAGGTTATGGGTAGTCCAAGGGGTCACTCCTCATTTCCTTCATTACAGGGGAAAAAAATCTTGGATTTTTTTCTTCTGTTGTCACCCAAGGCCATGATATTGCAAGGGATTAGAACCACCAAAACTCTTCTTTCCTACCTAGTGCCAAGGATCTGAGCAGCCCAGGATGGACCCCTTGACTCAAATATCTGTTTTTCCAGCCTCATGTCTGCTTTTCAAGACTCTCAGTGCAGAATTAAGGCTCTTTATTGCTCAAAACAGAGATTGCCTAATCAAAGCACAGGCTAACCCTCCTCAAAGGCATTGTGCTCAAGACAGCTCCAGAAGTAGCCCTAAACTCAGCAATAAAATAATCAGAGGCCTCTTCCCAGGTCCCAGTACCAGGCATCAGAGGAAGCAGAGGGTCAGGCAGTGGGGAGGAGGTTAGCCAGGTCAGTCTCCCCCCAAACCAGGCTGTCTGGGGAGCACTTCTGCTCCAAAACAACTACCCCAGTTCACTTGCTCCTGCAGCTTTGCTCCATACATTAAACCCCTGCACTCCTCCACAGACTGCTGTTCCTTGCAGCCTCTCCTTCACCCTGCCTCAGTCTCTTCCACAAAGAGACTAAAACCAGAAAATGCTGTGCTATGGTTAAGAAGTATAAATGGATATGAGAAGTTTTGCAGAAGAGGCCAACATTTGGATACCTTTTCCCTGCAGCATTCCCAGATGCAGAGCATCATTTCCAGTTTTCAACTCTGACACTAACTCGGTTCCTGCACCTCCATCTCATCCAGCAGTTTCAATGGTCAGGCCACAGAGGACCTGGAAAGCCAGCTCAGGCAAGAGCCAGCTCTGCAGAGCTTGCAGCAATGAGGGAGTTTGTAGGTCCAAATACTGCAGATCTGACTCCCTGGCTTGCTCTGCAAACCAACTTTCTGTGCTGGATGGACTTTTTAGCAGAACGAGCTTGATTTTCCTTTGGGTTCTTTTACAGCCCCATGGCCAAGCTTATGAGATGGCAGCTCTGAGAGAATTACAGCTCCAGCAGCATTTTCATGAATCAGTGGTCTCAGCAGCAGCTGCACAAAGCCTTAAAGCACAACTGGAAAGCAGCAGCTTGACATTTGCCTTTTGGTTTCCTACAAAAGCTTCCCTTTCCACTTCCTTCACCACACTAAAACCTCACTTTCTACCTCATAGAAGAGCAAAAGCTGCAAGTGAGAGCTTCCTGAGGGAAATAAAACCACCATCCATTCCAGATAAATAGCTTCAAGGACTGATGCTTTCCAAGCATCCTTATTGAGGACTTCTCTGACAATCCCCAACAAGGACTTTTCCAAGCATCCCCAACAGAGACTCTTCCAAACATCCTGACCAATGACCCTTCCAAGTGCTCCCACCAGCAGTGACGGGCTGAAGCAGGGCACCAAGCAGCTCGCCCTGCCTAAGATTGAACACCCCAGCAGCAGAAGGGCTCCTCTGTGTCAGCCTGCATCAGGGTGGGCTCCTCTGGCCACTGTGACACTGGTGCTGCTACAGGAGCAACACCACCCGGAAACAAGAGTTCAAGCCATCACAGGCTTGCAGGGTTCAAGCTGCTGCCACTTATCTCCGCAAAAGATCATTTAAATGCAAAGGCTTGTAACTACCTCTTTGCTGATCATTTTGCAACAGGATCAATACAGTGCTGAACACAGAGGGAAAGCAAAGAGAAGGGCTCTGCCTTGTCACTCGTCCTTTTAAAGTGGCATATCTGGATTCACAGCTCTCCAGCTGGGAATGACACCCATACAGTGATGGTTCTGGTGCAGACTGTACAAACAAGCAAATTTGTAATGAGAAGTAAAAAATTCTTCCCTAACCCACGAACTCCAGCATTCAGGAAGGTCCCATAGCACCATGCAAATCCTTCAGAGCACTTCATCTCTCTCTCCTGAATACCACAGAGCAAGGAAGTGTCTGCAGTCAAGAATTTCTTTTACCCTTGATGGCAAACAAACAATGTACATTTGCTATTTTTAGTTGTGACCTAGGATACTTAATGACTTCAAAACATATGCTTAATTCACACATATGCAACCAAGAAAAATTACTCATAGGCAATGAATAACAAATGTTTGACATTTAAATGAGACTTATTTGTAAGAGTAGTTAACATTTGTATTAATTAAGGCACACTCAATAAAAGATTGTTCTGTGTCATTCATTTTAGTATATGTGAAGATTGTTGTCTATTTCAGAAAAAAAACCCATGAAAATTATGTGTAATTACCTGCCTGTACTTTCCACATGAGTATCATTAAAGATAGCAGAATGCCATTGAATTTTAATGCAATATTCTAATTGAAAACCTCACAAAAAAGTCGTGAATGTCATCAAGATCACAGGCCTTGGTGCATAGAAACAAAATGTATCTAAAATTCCTCTGGTATGAATGGATTGACAGCACTCTATCCCTTTGAAAAAATTCTATCAGTTTATCACATCTTTGGGAATGTTTGTGCATGTCCAGATCTAACGGGGTCACACAGATATCTGGACTGGTGCTATCACCTTTCTGGAGCAGAAACAGCAGTAATAAGGCTGGGACATAAATTGCAGAGGGTGAGCTGTGACCTGGCATCTGCACCAGGGAAAGAAAACTGAATCAACCAATATTCCCTCACCAAGAAAGGGCATTTTCTGGGTCTCTATTTTCCAGTAGAAGGAGATGCTCCTAATAAGAACAAGAAGAAATGGCCTCACGTTGAGCCAGGGGAGGTTTAGACTGGCTTTTAGGAACACTTTCTTCACCAAAGGGTTGTCAAGCATTGGAACAGGCTGCCCAGGGAAGTGATTGAGTCATTGCCCCTGGAGGTATTTAACAGAGGTGTAGATGAAGCACTTACAGACATGGGTTAGTGGTGGACTTGGCAGTGCTGGGTTAAGGATTGGTCTCAATCATCTTAAGGGTCTTTTCCAACCTAAATGATTCTATGATACTATGCTAATTAATTCTAGCTAAACAACATTACTGTCAGTTTTGTAGCTGCGAGATTATCACTGGACCAAGCCCACCAAAGAAGATGGGACTGAGGTTCTTGGAGGGCAGGCAATGCCACAAGTTATTCTTTAGAAAGATTCCTTCAACACTCAAGCCACTTCCCTTTCAGAAACATAAACTTTCCTAAAGAGAAGAGCTTCTACCAGCACAAATAAATAAATAACAGCGTGGCTGCAACCACCCCAGCTTTTAATCAAACTGCAACTGAACAAACAGCTTGAAAGCCGCTGTGCCGGGATGGCCGTAACCCGCTCCCGCCGCTGCCCTTTTGGCTCTGCGCTCCCAGGGTCAGATTCTCGGCATACCCTTGCCTGCAGCCCTGCCTTTCCTTTGAAGCTGCACAAGCTCTAGTTTGGTTGGGGTTTTGGAGGTTTGTTTTTACCGTAAGGGCAACATCACGCCTGGCACACACCCGGCTGCAGGCGGGGATTTCCTTACCCTCCCTGGGACTGGAGTGGTGTTTGGTGGAAACAGCTTCCAGGAGCTCAGGAAAAAAAGACAGAAAGCTTCAAAAAGGTATTACACTAATCTCACAAGTTGCTTCCTACCACCATTCATTATCTTCTAGGAGAGACCTAATATTTCTAACATCTAAAAATGGATCTATGGCCTGGTAGCATGCACTTATCACGAGCGCAATTCCACCAGCAACAAATTTGCCTCCACCCTGCTCCCTGCTCTGACTTTGTCAAACCCACCTCTTGCCTCTAGAAAAGAAAAACCCACAAATAAGCACCACACCTTTGTAGCCTTATCTTTTAAAACAACACAGTACGTTGTGTTTTATTTTAACAGCTCAGGTTTTCAAGGTTTTCCACCCTGGATTGCATTATCAGATCTCCCTCAACCCAGCACTGAGAGAAAAAAAAAACAGTACTATTGAAATGCAAGTACTTTATAGTGACTGTGCATTGTTCATAAGAGATCAAGGATAGCTTTTCCATTAAAAAAAAAAACCAACCAACCCTAAGATACCAGGCATTATTTTCACTTCTTTATTAAGCCAAGGATCTGTTAAAGTACAGATTTCCCCCCACCCCCCGTGCCAATAACACCTGGCAGCACATAACACACTAAGCATTTTTACTGTAATGACACTTCTATTGAAATTCATGCAGGCATTTGACTACATTTCCAAAGAGGTGGAATTTTATTCAGTGAGGGAACACAGATACGCTGGGAGGTGAGAAGGGGTAGAAGGAAAATTGCAGGCAATTAGTATTTTCTTGACCTAACTGTAATTTGTGAATTTGTAAAAGTCCTCTTCTGAAATGTTGGTTAATTTGATCCAAGAATAACTCAAAAAGTGTCTGTCACATTCTTGCCCTCACAAACACAGACCAGCACACTCACATGAGTCAAATCCAGAAGAAAAGTGATGCCAGTCTCCTGTGCCCCTGCATTCACCCAAGCAGTGGGCAGTCCCCTCCAGCACCACCCAGGGAATCCTGGGCTCCCGGCAATCTGATCGAGGGCTGATGCACTCAGCAAAGGAACAAGGGAGGAGACTTCAAGCGACTAACAATACTCTTCAAAGAGAAAAAATATTTTCCCATGGTTTAAAATTACCATCTGAACTTTAGTAGAAAAGCGATAGTGGTGCTACAGCCAGAGGCACCAGATAGCATTATCCCATCCCCTGTCATATGGGAATGTGAACTGCAGCCCCATCACAGGTAATCCACATTCTCAAAATATACTGCTGACCTATGTGCCCAGGTGCCATCACATAGGTGGTCTGCTTCCTTACAAGAATGCAACTGGGATTTCTTTGCTTTCATGTCTTCTCTGCTTGAGAGGCCACCACACACATGAAATGGGGAGAGAGGGGCTGGGGCTTGGGGAAGGGAAGGTGGGGGCAGTCAGGTGGAGCCCGCAGAAAGGGTAAGAAGGGTAAGAGATAAACAGTGATCACTTCCTAACAGCTTAGACACAGGATACCACTTCTCATGCGAATGTATTTACACTTAAATAATACATCTCTGCAACTAAAGGCAAGGACTAATCAAAAGCTGCCATTTCAGCTGTGCACTGCAAAAGTAAACCTCCCCTAAAAGTGAAATGCTGAAGGAAAGAGAGTGATATGCTTTGATTTATAGGTTACTTTTAAAATTAGAGGTGGAGTAGTTCTCCCAGTAGCCCTTTAGAAGGTTTCTGTTTATTTGAGGAGCTCACAGGAGCACAGCCACAGTACAGACTCCCGTTCAGACCCATAGCCCACATGGAGCCCAATCTACTCTATCAGTATTTATTTACCTTTAAATACAAAAGGAAGGCTATCCAAACAAAAGTTGAGAGTGTCCGGCAGATAATTAAGTAGGCTAATGCACAAATCTATTTAGATAAGAGTGAGCATACGTGTACAATCAAAAGGCAGGTCACAGTTCATAATCCATTCTCTGTATAAACAAGCTCCACTAGTGCCCCTCACACCAGAATTGTACTTAGGGGTAACACCCTCCCCCTCCTGAAACCCTTACTGGTGCAGGATTTTGGCAGTGCATGGACAAGGACACTGCATTTGGGCTGCTGAACGCACCTCTTTGCCAGTGCTCAGCACTGGCTGAACAGCTCCAGGCTTTGGCCCCCTCCTCACTGCATCCTCCTGAGTGTTCAAGCCCTTGGAGCCCTGGCCACTGGCCATCCATCGAGCATCCTCATGCAGCTGCCACTGCTGGAAGCATGCAGGAGGGCATCAGCAGGCATCACAGAGCCCAAGCAACCTTTGGCTCAACTGTTCCAATGAAATGACAGCTTATCTATTTTTATTGTTCTCGGTACACCTGCTCTGTTTTCCTGTACATAAATTATTCTTCACTTCCTTCCTGAAAGAGCTATTATTTAACAGCATACCTGGCATTAACTATTGTATCACCTTCCCCAGAGATCCATTACTGCAATGACAGAGTGCAACACCAACACAAAAACACATGCAGAAACTCTCCCTGAACGAAACCCTTCTAACACAGCCCTTTCAAACAGAAGAGGCAGTATAAATAGAAGAGATTATAAGCCTAACCAGGACATGGTACAGTGTGGACAGATCACTTCTTCCAATTTACAAAATTAAAATACATGGGCTATAATTAATTGTTGTTCTGCTTGTTCTGGATATATCTAACCATGAATGGTCAAAGAGGGATATTGCTTGGATTTCTCCACAGTTATCAAGGGGTCAGGCAAGGCCTGCTTTGGATCCTCCCTGTCTCTTGAAACCTATTCTATTTAATCATAATTCAAATTATCTGAAGCAGCCCTCTCACCTACTCCAAAGGAGAAACACTGGATTTGGGCTTGAAAACTGTCCTTGCTAGCATTTCAAGGTAGAGGTATCTCCTCATCTATGGACATTTTTACACACCAAAAAATCAACTAAAATAATAAGTCCAAACCCTGGCTGATCTGAAGTAATACACCAGTTATGCAACACACTTAAAATGGATGTTTTATTTTATAGACATCCTTTTGTTAGATTCCGATCTTATTTCTGCCTCTGTCCCCAAAGCAGCTTTCAGTGGATGATTCCTCCACCCTTAGAAAGTTACACCGACTTCCAATACTCACACAAAACCACTGGCCTCTGATTAGGAATTCAACTGAATTAGTATTATAATGAGCCCCAGAAAGCTGCCTATAGGCATGGATTTATCTAACTAAGGCCACACTGTCTGGAGATTAGTGAACAAAGTATTCCCCCAACCCCACAGTGCCGGGGAGCCCCCAGTGCTGCGGGTGGCTGAGGGCTGACAGCAGAGGATGTAGCACCACCAGCCCTCAGAAAGGAGATGCCAGCAGGTGGTAAGGAGCCTGCTGCTCACTAAACCTCCTCCCAGGACATGAATGCTTGCTCACAGGACAAATAAAAGTTGTAATCTCAAGCGTCTTTTGCTTGTGCTGTCCTCACCTCCAAGGAAGTGGGTGGGAAGAAGTCACACCACCACCTTCTAAGACAACAGAGCAAACAAGAAGTTCCCCTTTTCTGAGGTAGAAGGGTTTAGGTTTCTCTTAGGGCTTTAGGTGCAATCCTGCTCTAATCAGCTCCAGCGGAAGCTATGGCATAGGAGGTGTCTAGAGCAGCAGTAACACTGCTCTGGAGCAAAGCGTGCAAGCAGAAAACAAAAACAGATATAAAAAGCCAAAATTTGCATCCGTCCAGGAAACCTTCACACATATTAACCACCACAGACAAGCCATGAAGTTGTGGGCTGAACAACTTCTTGCTACTTCAGCTCCTGCTTTACCTTCTCCAAGCAGCTCCAGAACAAAGTGTAATCCTATCCTGAGGGAAGGTGATGCATGAAACACAAGGTTGGTGGAACAGTACCCAGCTTACACCTGAGGGGAAGATGCCCAAATGGCCTGGACATGCCACCTGGCACCAGATATGAAGTTTGTACCGTTTGCTCTTCACAGATTTTGACTTCACAAAATGAGGTACAGTCCAACATTTACTTAAAGCAACAGAAACTTCTTCTCCTAATTCACACCTTTTTAGCCAGAGGAGAGGACTAGTTAATGCAGAGCTGCCTTGGACAGAAAGGGAAGTCAGTGGCTCCTCTCCAAAACTCTGGAGACCAGAGTCCAACAACAAGCCCTGGCTGGGTGATAAAAGGGAAAACAGTGCAAAGCCTCTGTAAAGATGACACAGAAGCCCAATAAAGTGCTCTCCCAGGGACAGAGGCACTGACCTGGGACCTGCCAAGGTCTCACCTACAGCTAGGCCTTGGCCAGGTCACTTCCCAATTCTGAACAGACCATCGGAGAATTTAGTATCTCCAAATTCCTCCATAAGAAACTGAAAAATTTAACATTGCAAAGACAAGATTTTGGTTTCTCCTAGGTAATTTCTGTGGCCTGCCATTGCTTGGAGGTAAATGTTAGCCCAGTGATACTTCTCTTACAGCAAATGAAGCTTCTTACCCTTTTTCAGTCCCAAATACAGAGCCAGGTGTTCTAAAATACAAGTCAAAACACAGTTAGGAAGGACTAAGAGAAAAACTAGAGAAGCAGGAATCCCAAATGGGTTTTGCCTGGAGGCAAGGGGCAAAAGCAGCGAGATGCAGTAACTTTAACAACATAATTTTACAATATTTAAAAGAAATAGGTCACCCTGTCACTACGGAGATTGAGTGGGATTAGTTTAATACCAGTTTGCCCAAATAAAGGTCAAAACCAGCTCCTTTGAACAGCAAAGTTTTGAGGCAAGCTGGTTTCTTAGATCGTATTTGTGTACTTGTCTAGGTGGGTCTGAAGACAAGATAGATGCCATCCAAGAGAGTCCAGGACAAGAGAGTTTGCAGTGGCTCTAAGAGGTAGATTTCCAAGCCATGGATTTAAAAGTTAGGGCTGCATGGGCTTGTCTGGATTTGCAGAGTGAATCTGACAAACATTTCAATGCATATATTTGCAGCACAGCCCAAGATCTGCGTACGATCCCACTGGAGGCTCCCACATTGTGCTTAAAGCATGGCACCAAGCAGCAGGTCTCTGCAGCATGCCGTGAGGCCAAAGCTCCTCAAAGAGCAGTCCTTGGAGGAAATCCAATAACAGAGCATACCACAGCATCATAGTTGCTGTGCTGTCTTAGCCCTTGGCCTGTGGTGATTCATCTTTGCCTGCAACCTCTGACATTTTCCACCACCATTCATGCAGACACATTACTAGGATTCAGTCACAGACTAATACATCCAACATGGATCAATCATCATAGGGCAAACCCACCTAAGACATTATCCTGGATCAAAGGAAAGGGACCCCAGTCTAAAAGAGGATGACAAAAACTCAGAAGAGCGCCAGGAACATGCTCAGATGGAAAAATTGAAATGTGGAAGAGTTTGTTTCCCTCTTAAATACTCCACGGGTCACTTAGAGCTGCAGTCTGCACCTTTACTTTTGTCAGAAAGGAGCAATCCTTTCTCAGTGTGAATACTCTTGATCAGCCATTCCAAATGCTAAACTGAGTTTGAAGTCACCAGTTGCATGACTCTGTCCCCAGCTCCATACTTTCAGTGCCTGCCTCCCTGCCCCAGCATCCTCCACAACAGGGGCTGACCAGAACCTGCCCCAGACCCAGGTCACTCAGAAGCTCCCTCTCATACTGTCTGCAGTCACTCCAGCTCACTCGGCCCGAACAGGCGCTCGGTCTGCATCAGCATCCCTGGCTTCAATGCCTGGAATTAGACTCTGCAGATTAGGCAATGTGCTGAGGCTTATCTCTGTGTCTAATCACTAATAAAGTTGCAACCTGGTGCATTTGTACCGTATTAGGTCTCGCTCAACAACACGGACTTTAAAGGTCATCTGCCTCCTCCAATCACTGCCAGGGTTATTGCAGCGGGTCCCGGTGGGTCCCTCTCCCTCCGACCGGCCACCACCAGCCGAAATCCAATTACGGGCACAATGGTCCCAGCCCGGAGAGGCTCCCGGGCCCCTCAGCCCTCCCGCCCCGGCGCCCTCTCCACAATGCCGGCTTTTGTCTCAGCCTCGCTATTGTTCGGGATTCTCTCGCATCCCTGGACACGGGATAAAGAGCCGTGTTTGGAGAGATGTTTATGAATGAGGTCTCAGAGCACAGGGGTGCAGCAACACAGGGCTTGACCGTGGACAAAAAAGGTCATGGTTTCTAAAAGCCACGTTGAAGAGAAATCATTAAAGATGTAATATGCAATAGCCCGGAATGAAAAGTTATGAGCAAACAGAAAATAAGAAGTAAAATCCCAGTCCTCTCAAAGACAAGGAAAGTTTTGCCACAGACCTCAGTGCAGTCCAGGTGTCTCCCAAAATATCTATACTAAATAAAATACCTAGCAGATCCCATTGCTTTAGGGTATAGTTTTGAAAAGATTTTACATCGGGTTGATTTCCAAAGCAGGAAAAAAATTATTTTGGTTTAATGCTTTCTGATTAAAAATGTAGCAGATAATGGCAGTAAACAGTAAAATATGGGCCAAAGAAACTAGGTGAAAAATATCAGCTAATAAAAATCTAAATCATCCTTCTAGTGTCAGAGAAAATACTCCATTCTGATCTTGAGCTGGTGTAATGAATATGCTACACTAAATTCATCATGAGGAAAGACATCTTTAAGAGGTGTAGAAGTTACAAGGGTCTTCACAACTAACAACATTTAAGACCAGGTCAGTTCTGCAATGCAAATCTCTGAGAGTTCAGGCAAAGTTAAGCAAAACTTCTGAAACACCTTCAGCATGACAGCTCCACGAGTCTTGCCAGCAGCCAAAACCCACCTTCCCTCACACATCCAGGCCTACCAGGGACAAAGCCACCCACAAACCCCATCCGTCACATGGCAAAGCGCCTCTTTGTGACACTCCGCTGAGCAGAGGAAGATAGCAATGCTGTGAAACCTTTCTGGACTTTTAAAGAGTAGAGGCAAACATATAATTGCATTCAATGAAACATCATATGGTAATGAGCAGCAATGGAATAGCCAAGTATAAATCTTCCATTCAGTAGAGTGTCACATGTATAAATCTATTTACCAAGGATTACTCTGTAGCTTCTACCATAATAAATCTTCAGGAAAATGCCTTGTGCACCACTAACAGAGCAAGAATTTGGAAAAGCAGGCAGGCTATTCTTCATAAGGAGTACTGATAACCAGCCAACCCGAGAGTTTGGTAAAGAGATGATATTAATTGTGCTCTCCTTATTTGGTGTCTTTGGGTGCTTGGGAGGCTAAAGTTGATTTTTTTTTTCTTTTTTTTTTAAATACAAGAACATCAATACACATAGACTGTAGTACTAAGCCGAAGTCAAGGGGTACAAACCAAAAAAAAAAGGGATTCTAAGACAAAATCCAGAGCCAATGTCCACTCACTGAAGGAACTACAAAGGCTCCTTAGATTTTATAAGATGTACCACACTGCAATTCATAGCATCATAGAATTATTAAACAATTTAAGTTGGAAAAGATCCTTGAATACCATTGAGTCCAACCATTAACCCAGCACTGCCAAGTCCACCACTAAACCTTGTTCACAGCTGCCACATCTACACGTCTTTTAAATACCTCCAGGGATGCTGCCTCCACCACTTCCCTGGGCAGCCTGTTCCAATGCCTGACAACCCTTTTGCTGAAGAAATTTTTCCTAATTTCCAAACTCAACCTCTCCTGGTACAACTTGAGCCCATTTCCTCGTGTCCTATTGCTTGTTATCTGGGAGAAGTGACCAGGCTCCACCTTGTTCCCACCTCCTTTCAGGCAGCTGTAGAGAGCAATAAGGTCCCCCCTGAGCCTCCTTTTCCCCAGGTCCCTCAGCTACTCCTCCTCAGACTGAATGGTGTTCTGGCCTAGTTTCTGCTCAATGTAAATGTTTTATGTAGGTTAATCCCAGATAAATAACTGTTTTCTTGCATTATCTAGATCTTCCACTACACATTACGGGGTGTATTAGAAAGATTAAGCACTGTACAGTCAACTAAGAGCCTCTCTAAAGGATGCTCCTGCCCCCAGCTCCACAAGGATGCCACGTCGCATACTGAAATACCCCGTGTATCTGCATGACTTGCCAAAACCTCTTGCTAATCACCTGAGGTTTCTATTTGTAGCCATGTGCAAACAGTGTTTCAGGAAAGCTTTTGTTCTGTGCTGAAGAGCTAAGGATAAGCTGCGTTCCAGAAGTAGCCAGATAAGGAAAAAGTCACATGCCAATATAGCATTTAATATACCAGAATCAGACAAAAAACAGAGTCTGGTCATAAGGAACAGGCAACTGCTTTAATGGCATTTGATTCAGTGATACACAGGCCTGAAGTGCAGCCACACACTGAACACAATTCCACAAAAGAAAGACATGGACCTGTTGGAGCAGGTCCAGAAGAGAGACACAGAAATGATCAGAGGGCTGAAACACCTCTCCAAGAGGAAAAGCTGAGAGACTTGAGGGTTTTTTAGCCTGGAGAAACGAAGGCTCCTGGGAAACCTCACTGTGGCCTTTAGGACTTAAAAGGGGGCTATAAGACAGATGGGGACAAAATTTTTATTAGGGCCTGTTTCAATACAACAAGGGATAATGGTAATGGTTTTAAACTAAAAGAGATTTAGGTTAGATTTAAGGAAGACATATTTTACAATGAGGGTGGTAAAACACCAGCACAAGTTGCCCAGAGAGGAGGTGGATGCCCTATCCCTAGAAACACTCAATGTCAGCTTGGATGGAGCTTTGAGCAACCTGATCTGGTTGAAGTTGTCCCTGCTCATTGCCAGGGGTGTTAGGTGACTAGATGATCTCTAAAGGTCCCTTCCAACCCAGACTATTCTATGATTCTGTGAGACCAGAAATGCTGCTATATCTAACAACCACATGATGAAGATCACCACCTCCACATCTAGAACTTTACAGACTCTTTGCTGGGATCCTCACTGGTCTCCAGCCCATGAAAAAGCAGTGAGATTTGGAATCAGTTTTTCAGGTTAGGGATGTGAAAGCACTAAGTGAAATGTCTGCTTGCATATGCTTATCCCACAGCTAAAGAGGGACTTATCCCTCTAGAACTGTCTTTACAGCATGTGTCACCAAACATTGAATTCCCACAAAATATTTATAAAATTTATCTACAATCCACACGGTGCTCATGTTGCAGAATATCCTACTACGTAAATCTGTAGAAATAATGCAGACGTTCTGGGATGAACATCTGAAGAAGCTGCTAAGGAAAAATCTGTGTGTGTGCCAGTTGCAGTGCCTGATCCCACCTACTTTGCAAGGCGTTTTTCACAGGCATCACTCTCACTGCCCTTTGACACGGGCAATTATCTGCTCCCAATCCTTCTGACCTCACATTCCTTACCCACCTGCAACTCCCATGTAAAGATAACAGAAGTTTGCATTCACATTAACTAAGTCTCTTTGTTCTGGGCAAGGAAACAATATTCATAATGCCCAATCTGATTTCATTCCAGTAGAGGATTAGTTTCAATCTCTGCTGTAGAACAAAAAGGCAAGCAAGAAATTATCATCAAATAATTACAATGCTTTACGCTTTACAAAGGACACCCAGAGGTTTGCAAAAAAACCCAACTCCTTTTCTGGAATGAATCTGCAGTAAATTTCTGAGCATGCCTCAGACACACTTAGGAAGCCTATGGAGTCCTGCAGATAAGGCCCAGGACTCACGGTTGGCAGATGAAAGCTCTTCTGCCTGCTTTTTGAATACTTAAGCAAGTCAACATCCAAACTATTAAAAAAGGGGAATAATGCTACTTCTCAGACTTATAAATATGCTACAAGGCCAAACTTATTAGCGTTTATAAAGCACTCCTAGACTCCTTGTCTGGAAGGAGTTATACAACCATAAAGTATTATTCACGCTGTTCTAAGGCAGAAAAGTACGTATTACTGCAAATCCAGCAGTAGCTCTTCATGCACCATTAAGGTTTACTACACTGTCTTAATCTAATCATCAGCACTTCAGAACCCAGATCTGTCATTTGAAACATACAGATCAGGATTCATCATAGAATAACCAACTGGGTCAACGATATACAGCACAGGACACACATGCCCTTTTTTAACTCACATCACACATCTACAACTGAACCATTTGTATTTTCAAAACCTCAACATTATTGGTTTTCCTGCCATATTGCATTATGTCTAGTCAGGATTTTAACAGGCTCAAAACTCAGATTCTAGATCTGTTGGCACATTTTTAAAAAGCTGATATGGGAAGGGGTGCAAAGTTCAGGTCTACACCTCTTCCAGCATTTATCAAATAAACTGGTTCCTTCAGGCAACTTTTTCTGCCCATTATTATTCTGAGATCTCCTTTGCTTGTAATTCTGAAAATGTATTCATAACTAGTGGTACACTTGCTTTTGACTTGCTGATCAAAATACAATCTTTATAGCTCCAGGCACCATCATCAATGCTGAGCTGGAGGGAGTTCAACCCAGTTCAACAAAATCAGCTGTTAAAAATAACAGCTAGCTCCCAAACCACATCTTTGCAGTGATTTATTCCATCCCCTCCTTCAGCTGCTGCCACATCCATTTGTAGTGGCCTCCAACCCCATCTTGAGCTAGGCAGGCAACTCTTGTTGCCCACTCCTCACACACTGAGGACGTCTCAGCACAAGGGCTGCATTAGAGCTTCATCTGAGCTTGACAAAAGTTCTGCCCCCAAGGTCCCTCTTGCTCCCTACCCTCCCACAGCAGCTCCAGGAAGTCAGCACCTCCGTGGCTCCCCATGCCAGGACATATATTCCATGCTGCCCAGCCCTTCCCTCCAACTCTACAGATGTTGTTTTCAACAGAAGAAACCTGTCCCTTTGTACATGACACAATTTTGGTTTAAATCCAGATACAAAATCTCTCTTTCAAAAAAAAGGAACAAATTCAACTATTGCTATACTTGAACATTATGCAGTCAGGAAGTCTTACTCTATAGACAATATTCCTTTTACAGGGGCAGATCCAAGGCTTTCCCAAAAATACTGTGTTTCCTTCACTTTAAAGTGCCAAATAAAAAAAAATTTTAAAAGGACAGTCCTGTAATTTTTATCCAGATAAGGCAGAATGAAGGACAGGATAGCAGATCTTCCATTGAAAACCTTCTCTGTCCAACCTGGCCAACATGCTGTAACAAGAAGAAAGAAAAAAATAGAGGCCTTTCTAACAACTGCATCCACTGCTGTTTACATGATCCATTCCTCGTCTTTCAGGTCTCTGAGCAGACTTGTCTCCAAGCTGTGGGATCAGAAAACTTGTTGGACCTATGCTATTATGGACAGAGGGCACTTACAGCTCTGGAGCAATGCTTTCTCAAGAACACAGCCCCGTGGCCAAGAAAATTAGCTAGTCACCTCAGCCACTTCCAAGAGAGAAGCTTGCATCACTCTCAGAATATTTAATACTCTGAAAATGCTGAGCACCTGTGCTTTGAACAGAAGACACCCTTCAGTATCCCTGGTGGACCCACAAAGACAAAGACGTTCTGGATCACTTGCTGCTGTGCAAGCTCTTGACCTGCTGCTACAGAGCCAAAGCAGGACTGTGACCCGCACATGCCACCTCTGACAACACTCCTGCCCTCGGCTCTCACTTGCGTTAGGCAGCAGATGCTACTGACTTACAAAACAATCCCTTATTTCTTGAAAAAGGAAAACCACAACAAAACACATAGAAGTGGATAAAAACTTAGCTTTACTTTTAAGCACAGATTAAACAACATTGATGTTCAGAGGGCTGTGTTTTAAAAGAACAAATTTCCAGAGGAACCTAATTATGTTCCTAGGGTTAACAAAAGGATTTGCGTGATCCAGTTTCTCTTCCTTACTACGCTGCAAGTGAGGGATGTGACTGAATACAACATTTTACTTAAGCCCATAGGATCTACACCCATCATTCTGAATAATTAGAGAGCATTCATTTGGGATGATCCTTTCTCTTCCCCTCTCTGCTGTTTAGCTTTACATAGAGAAAATACTTAGTGTATAAGGCAAACAACAAACAGGAATAAAATTAGTCCTTCCAAACTGAGATGTTGTTTAACTCAACCGATTGCAAAGAGAGAAAGGAACAGCTCACATTGCATGGCTAGTGGCAAAGTCATAAAATGTCACTTTTCTGAGGTTCATACTCCAGTAATTATCTTTATACAAAGAACTGTGACTCACAAATCTGTTTTTTCATAAAATTTTTGCACAAAAATGTCTGAAATAAAAGAGGTCCCCTCCCCTTTTTTTCTTGGTCAACTTGAGGCTGAAACATGGTCTTTATGAGCTGTGGGAGCAGAAAGTCATTAGGGCTTCAATTCCAAATGAAAATTAAGGCTTTTAACTTCCCATACTACTCACACTGACAACCCTTCATACATAATTGCCCAGGAAGAGTTACTGCGGTCTTGTCACCCTCCTAACGCGTCAGTGATACACTGACAAATAGATCCTCCCTCCCAATTCCACCACGCAAATGGAAATAAAAGCCCATGTGGTTAAGAAACTCTGAGTTCACACCCAAGAGTGACTTTGATGACTTTTCAGTCAGGACTCGTTAGGAGTTACCAAATTACCAGCATCAGAAATAAAGCAATCAAGGGATCAGGTAAGAATTTAACTGGAACGAGGAAGGGTGCCTTCAGCAATTGCAGCAAAGACACCACTGCCTTGCGGTGACATGGGGAGCAATGTGACAAGAAGGACCCTTCTGCTTCACAGCTGGGATTCTTCACCTCAGCCAAAAGTGCACTAGGCTGACAGATAAACTTCATTTTAAATACACATATATAACATGATATTCAGCTGGCCAGCGTAGATGAGATGAGCTGAAATAACAACAAATGCTGTGCCCACTCTCTGAAAGATATCAAGGTAACCTGTTGCTGTGACGGCAGCAGCATCTTCTTTCTGCACTTGTCTGTGTTTGCGGAGAGGCAAACACTGCTTTTTATCTAATTTTGCTCGTCTTCTCATTTGGGAGAATTATTATTTGACAAGTTTCTGGGTTTTTACAGTTGGCTGGAGACTAACCACACTTCATCATCCGGTGGTTCCAAGAAGTATATACAATACAGAGGGAAGTGACCCAACATGTAAAGTGCTTTTATCCCAGTAAAGCTGAAACAGGATTTGAAGCAACTCCAAAACTGGGAATTAGAAATGTGTGGAGTTACTATAAAGACTCCTTCTTCCTTGCTAGCTCAGTATAACTCAAAACCTGTTTGTTATCACTGGTATCATAGCAATGGCCAGAGGCCCAATTTGAGGTAAGGGTCTAATTCAGTTGTATGAGCATGTTATAAATGACCCAACAAACCACAAAAATCTTGGAGAAGACAAAGGAAATATATTATCCTGGTTGAATAAAAGGACAACCACAAATCACATAATTTAGCTAAGACTACATCAGAAAGCCTTGTAACAGTGAGACAGCACTCCAAATCTGTGCTCCAGTTCAGTGCTCTAACTTGCAGAACAACAAGAACAACATCCATCCTTTTTCTATTTTAAAGCTTACATCTGAAACAATACAGTCTTAGCTGACGTCATAAAAAGAGGACTGCATTTTGTTACAGGTCAGGAGACAAGCATGGGAGACTTCCAAATAAACTGCTCAGAATCCAGGAAGCAAACAGCTACACCAAAACCTCGAAAAGAACAACTTTCAGAAGATGTTGAATACAGTCACACACGTGCAGCTACATCCACATGGCCTGGAGAACAGAGCTGCAGAAATCATGATTGCTCCTGAGGTGGAAACTGCAGCCATCCCAGAAGAGATCTCCGCAAACAAGGCATATATTATCATGCTTCAGGACATCAAAGAGGAATAAACACATAGGCTTTAAAAATGGATCCCTATTTTTAAAAGGTGCTAAGTGACAAAAAAAGGAAAATACTCTAAATGTTATCAGAATCAAAAGATGGAAAGGCTGCTGCACTGACTGAAATACTCAACTGGTTTGTAGCCTCAAAAGTAAACATCACAGAGAAATTAATGAATAATTGAAATAAAGCAAGCAAGTGCAGAGGTATTTGTAACAGCAAAGGACAGGTGTATCAGCAGTTTGACCAGGAATGAACGACTGACTGACTCCCATGCTGGGTTTCAGCTGCAGTCAGGAAAATGAACAAGGGAACATTTTATCAGAGTTTTTCACAACGTGCTATCCCTATGCAATGCATGAGCCGCTGGTGAAGATCATATAACCTATAACTATGTATCACATTCAACAGCAAACAAGCTTTTAACTCAGTGGAAAGGGATTAAAAGCACCATAGATCCAAAGCATAGATCAAAGTTATATTCAACTGCTGGGAAATAGATAAATATGAGACTGCAAATCCCAGTAAGGGAGATAAGAAAAGGAAACCAAGAAGACAAAAGAATACTGTGCATCACAATAGCCCTTTAAGATTGTACATAAAAATAAGATCTTCTTAACACCTTTGTTAGGAGCTGGAAAAGATTCAGCATCAACCAAAATTAGTTATTTTTAATTACTGATACTCTGTTAGCATCTGAAGATGTTACTTTGGCAGTACTTTTATGTAGATTGTCCTGGAACCTATTCTATTAGATCCTACTAAAAAGAAAAATGGGGGGAAACAGTGAAAACATGAAAATGGTAAATTCCTGCATGTATATAACCAGCAGTAGTCCTCTGACAACACAAAAATCAAGCAGAACATTGCCTAAACAGGACAGATTACTTCCCTTGTTGGAGATTAAAGACACTCTGAATTTCCTTTGAAAAAAATACCAAAGCAAGTGTAAAGAGTCCAAGTCTCAATTTCATTCAAGTCCAACAGTGTCCCAACAGTAACTTCACTGGTCACTGAGAAGTGCCACACCACTGAACAGTCCGCGGCCTAATGACAGGAGCACAGTGTCACAGAAGTGGCATTTAAAGGACACGGCACTATCAATAAGTGTCATAGAGTGAGAGCAATGTACCTTAGCAAGTAAAAAACTGCAGATGAAAGATAGATGCCAGCCCTCCAAAGACTGCTTAGCACTTAATCAAAAGTCAGAAACCAGGAAACTTGCATTCGTGATGCACAGCAACCTGTCTTCAGATGATCCAGGATGGAAGATGTGTGGAAGAACAAACAAAATCTAGTCAGCCCCACCAGACCAGAGACTGACAGCAAGCCTCCTCCTGCTATTTCCTTAAAATATTATGCCTGGGGGACTGGAAATGCTGTAAGTCTTTTTTCTTCTTTTCTAAAACAATGGTTTGGTATTGCTGCTCTACTTTGAGGAGTCCTTTTGCCTGCTCCTTTCCTCTTCATAGGTCTTCTACAGCATAAGGACAGAGAAGCAGCTGCTCTGCAGCCTTCCCTGCCATACCTGGGGGCTCTCATTGTCCTGGGAATGCAGGGACAGGTCAGACACAGCTGTCAAACCCCCAGGCACAGGCACCCCTGGAGCATCTTACTGTCCTGGAGATGGTTTGAAAGAGCAGCTAAGTATGTCCTCTTGCTTCCTAGCTTGAGCCCTACTCCATCCATTTGCTCCTCACACTTCATCTTTCATCTCCCACAGGCATTCAAATGCCGCTGACCTTCTTGTACACTAATGAAACCCCAGCAGCAGAGGAGTTTGGGATGAAACGGGGGAAAAGGCAGCAGCATGCCATCCCGAGTGTCACTGCACAGAGCTGGGGGATGGAGCAAAATCTGAAGGGCTTTTCAGACCACTCCAGCTTTGATTGAACTAATTCTGCCAGCAAGCCGGCGTTGACACAACCACAGAAGACAGCTAGCGTGTCACCCTGTGACTGCAGTGTGCAGCTGGCCAAAGCCCTCATGCCATAAGCCCGACACTCACTGACAGTGCTCCCTCTACTGCAGACAGCCCTCCCACCACAGCCACCCCAGGCAAACAGGAGACATCCTGTCCTACAAGCCCGTAGGAGAGTCCAGGCAGACAATGAGATAACTCACAACGGATTTAGGATTGCTTCAATCTCACTGCAAGATCCATGAAGCCTCAAACCCAGTCAAAACTAAACCGTAATCTACTTCATAAGGACTTGAGGTCACAAAGACCCTTTACAGAAGAGTCTCTGAGCAAGGTGAACACTTGGCACCACCACCTTGGAGACATACGTCAGAACAAGCAATGAGTTCCCTGAGGGGGGTAAAATAGCAAGGCAAGAAACAATTTAAGGGAAGGAAGAATATATATTACCTGTATGTACAGGGGCTAAAGTAACCTGGCATAAATGGTCTTGACCCAGACATGAGTCACTAGAAAAGTGTTCAAAATAACCTGCACAGCAGCCTTCAATTGCCATGGTGATAAATGTTTCCTAATGCCTAAGAGCAGCTGAGTCCCGAACTCCACGCACCTCATTCACTAACAAAAGCTTTCATTACACCGAAAAAAAATCACGACCAAATTGTGGCCATTTTAGGCGCTCCTCAGATCAAGGACCGATTTACACATCCTGGTTTCAGTGGGGAGTACTGTGCTCACATCACTGCTAATTCAGAAGATGGAGCTGGCTTGCTTTGTGCTTCACAATTCAGTAGGCAAGGGGAAGATAGATTCTCTGAGACAGTGTTACTTTTTCTGCCAGGAGTTATCTATTTGCAGAAGTGGGTCAACTTTCTCTTGGTGGACATGTTCGTGTGCGAGTGCCTAGCAGCGCTGCCTGCGCATTTCTGCCCGCTCCGCGTGCGGAGGAACCTCTGCACATAACTATTTATGGCAGCCAAGTGTTTCATGAATTGTAGCAAGTTAACCACAAGGGGATGATGACATTTGGCGACAGGGCAGGATGAATTCTGGCTGGCAGACAAAAAGTCAGGTTAAAAATACAGAATGCAGAAGCAAACCCAGCCAGTTGCAACTAATTCGCAGGAAAACTGGATGTGCAGCCCTCGGACCTTCCCTGTTCCAGGCAAGCAATGTTATGGGTTTTGCAGTGGGATGCATTAAGGCCAGCGTGTGAGTGTGGAAAGAACATCAGCCTTCTGGGTTCAAGCATTTTAGCTGTATTTTAAATGGGCTCAGATGTTTTCCATTTGCCTCACTGATGTATACTAGACATTTTTGCCAGTTCAAGCAAGTCACCTCCATCTCGCCTACCATCAGCCACTGTCCATCGTTCTGTTCCCAGAGCATCTCCGAAGGGCAGCCCCAGTACAGATGGATGCTGCAAGGGCAGCCTGGGGGGACAACGTCAGCAGACCCTGCCATGGATATGTCTGTGTGAGATGCAAGCAAGGCCACAGCCATGCTGTGGGGCAGATAAAAAGCCCAAAGCCTCCCAGGGTGGGCCTCCACTATCCCCAAGGTCACATGGATGCAGTCACCCTTGTCCCCACAAAGTATTAACCCTTCAGCTTTCAGATGCAATGCTTCTGTTGGTGTTGGTATTCACACCCCTCATCTCCACACGTACAGAGTGTAACACCTGCCAGAGCTGCATTTTGGGTTCCCATGCCTGCCACTTCATTAGATCACCTTTTAATTCGATCCTCAGCTTTATTTGATGAAATGTCTCCAGAAGACCAAATCATTTACATGTAACCAACACAGTTTACTTCCCTTATTCTGATTGTTTTTGATGAGAGTAAGTGGATAATTCCATCAAAGGCCCATAGAAAATTGTCTTTTAATCAATACAAGATTTTTCCCTCAACAGGACAGCTGAGAATAAGATATCTCTATAGAATATTGAGAGAGGAAAACAAAATTAGAACACATTACCATGGAGAATATATTTCCAGATATGGCCCAATTTTAATTTAAGCATCCTGAGCCTTGTTTTCAGGGACACCAGCCACCCTGAAGTTTGGGAGCCAAGCAGGCTGGCACACAGACACTGCCCCAGCAAGAAGGCAGGAGTGGGCAATGACAAAGATGCCTCAAATGAAGCACTCCATGGAAGTCCATCGAATGAGTGGCCAATGACTACTGGCTACAAGAAACTCAAGCTGTACCCTTCATGTCTGAGACCTCAGCATTGATAAGCCAACTAGCAGAACTCATTGGACTTACAGCAGAGGTGGAAGCAGGTGTTTCTCCAGAGGTCTTACATCTACCCAGTGTAGAACCCCAGAGCTGATTTCCTGTCTTAATCACAAGGAGTCTGTATGTAACAGCCTACAGCACCAAAAATACCAACACATTAAAAACAGCAGTATTAAAAAAAGAACATTAAAGCCATTTTCAGAGGATGAAAAGTGCACTTGATATAAGAAAGAAAATAATTGGTCAAGTAACCAAACCTGTGCTTAAGCTTGGCAGGAGCCACTGAGCTCTGAGAGGCCTCCAGCACAGAGAGCAGGACCTGGGCTGCCCATGCTGTGTGGGGACTATAAAGGGGTGACATCTCAGTGCTGCTGAGAAAGGTGGTTTCCTCTCTTTCACCAGAGCTAGGACAGGCACACTGGAAAAGTGGACAGTGGTCACCACAACACCTGGAACAGGGCTGATCTCATCTGGATTTAGATGGCTGCACATGAAGGAGCTGACCAGGCTTCCTCCTCATCAGCAGAGAGAAAGAGCACAACCAGCATACAATTCTGCTCTCTTTGAAGCATAGTTCATATAAATCATGACACCAAAGTGCCTTTCTCCACATGGCCAATAAAGGAAGCCCAAGGGATGCAGATGTTAAAGCCTATATTGGAGATATCGCAAATTAAATGGGATGACACTCATCTTTTGCTTCTGCCCCTACATATTCTCATCTCAGAGGACTCATTAATATGCCATAGTAAATAATAAGTATATTGATTATTAATACACTAATAAAACAAAATATTTTGGCCTAAAGGGTGTGCAAAGAAGAGAAGTAACTACAGAGTAGCTGCATTACCAATCAATACCAACCCACAGGGAACAGTCATTTCTCTCTGCCACCATTTTAACTGCAATATATTGTACCCTCTGGGTAAATATGTGGACATCTACAAGTGGGAATCAATAGAACTAGAGATCTTCCCACCCCCTCACCCAGAGAAACCATTCTTCTTTCACTGGAGAAGACAGCAACAAGAGGGCGTAGATTAATATCTCTGCTACTACAGGCTCTCTGCTGTACCCACAGCTTTTTTCTGGGCCTCTTTGATCACTTTTTAATTGTTGATGTTTTCAATAATTTATTCAAACAAAACATTTTCAAAGAAAAGGTAAAAAAAGAGAATTAACATTTCACCCAACTGGAATAAAGTCAGAGACACTGGAAACCACCCAGTCCATTTTGGGAATCTAGAGCAAACAGTTTCAGTGGAAGGTGAAGTTCTAATGACAACTTCAGCTGATGGGCGTGAAATAAAACTAAAGCCTGAAAGCTTTGCCAGAATGCACAGGATTTTGTCCCGGGCACATCACCAGTCGAGCCTGTATGCCTCCAGGCTTGCAGATGGATGAACAGTTGTCCCAGTCAGATCTAGATAAGGCTAAAACCAGTGGAAGCCCTTGCCCTGGCCTCAGGGAGCTTTGAATCACTCCTCCCAATGTTCCCACATACCTCACAGTCCAGGGACATATCCTGTGGTACTTGAGGGTTTTTTCTTCCCCTAGGCCATGTTAATATCAATATCACCAAATGTGCCTGCCTTTTTTTTTTTTTTAATTCTCTTTTTTTAAACCTAATTCTGTCAGGAGCCAAGCAGCCGCCTCAACAGGGCTGTCTGAAGCTGGATGGGCAGAAAGACTGTGTGTGCACACAGAGATCCACACCACGCACAAAAAGGAAAGCCAAAGCACTCACAAGCACACACAGTGACTGTGCCTCAATTTCTGTCCTAGATCTGGGTAGGTTTAGAACTGTGACATATCAATACAGAAGCAACTGGCCAGTTCCCATCACACAGCTTGGAGGTGCCCCAGTCCCACAGCCCAAGTCCCAGTGCACACAGAGAATGGTCATACCTCTTAGTTTCAGAACAAGCAGGATTACATGTAATCTAATATTAGCCATTTTCACACTATGTTATACTGACTATCTTATCTTCCACGAGTGAATAATTAATCATCAGCTTCCAAAAGACAACTTGCATAAGTAAATAGACTTCAGAAAAATGAAGCAAAGGTGGACCACCAGTTGGGTTGGAGTTGTTTTTTATACTTACACCATTTATTCTGAATTCACCTTACAAATCTAGAGTTCATCACCTCACACTGGGGTGGGTCACTGGGGCCAATAAATCAAGCCCTGGTTCAACAACTCACTTCCAAGGATCACTGAAGAGAAAATGAGAAACATTTAATCCACCTTTGCTCGCTAAGATTCTATTAAAAATCTACCTTCCTATGAGTGTTTTAACAGCCACCATACTCCTGACTCCTTTAGAAAAGCACTTAACAAGTGAAGCTCAATGGATACCACTAGCAGGGGCAGTACAGTTCTGCATTTTCCAGCTCCCAATTTCAGGACTTTCCAGCTTTTCCATAAGCAAAAAATGCTCTAGCAAGCAGCTCACAAGTAGCAACTTTGCTCCCACCAGCTGTCCAAGGCTTCTGCTGTGTTCTTACTACAGATGCTAAGTTCTGCACTGCATCCCTTTCAGCCACCTCCTCTCCCTAAGAAAGCACACAGGGCTTCATTTCAGTATTAGCTGAGCTGGCCAGGCAGTATCTGTTTCACCCACTGGTTAGTTCTCCAGTGCTTTAAAGACATGAGACAACAGCAAATCAGACTCAAGCTTACAACCAAACAATGAAGGCCACGCACTCTCTTTCCTCTGCCTTCCTTCTGTTTTATCCCTGAGGAAAACAACTCACTAAGAAAAGAGTACAGAAAGGCTGAGATCTCGGCTGCACGCACGGAAGGCAGGGACAGGAGCAGGAGACACGGCAGGATGATCACTGCGGGGCTGCTCCGTGACAGCTCCACCACCCACCTGACTCACTGGAGTGGTTTTTCACGTTCACTTGTTCCTGCCCTGCTCCTCTACACCGTCACAGGCTTAACAGAATTGTTGCTTGGTCCCAGGCAAACACCGCTCCCAGACTTCTTGCTGTCAGTCAAAAAAGGGGCCTGATAAGCCCTGCATTTGCATATGCATTGAGAGGCATTTCCAAAGGCACAGTCAGGGAAATGGCCTTGCTGAATACCGATGCTATCTGAGAATGACAACTATTCAAGTCATTTTACAGCTTCACCTAAGTGGAGAGATCAGGCTTGTCTACATCTTTACAAGGATTATTAGCTTGAAAAGTGCTGATCATATCCGTTGCACCCTTAGAAACGAAGCTGCACAGGTTCACAGGAAAGAGCTTCAATACTTCCCACAGAAACCACCTTCCACAGGCACCCCAGAACCAGAAGTCACTAAAACCTAAAGGTCACGTCCGAAATGCTCGAGCCCATACTCCTCCTTCCAATACAGGAAATGAGAAAGGGTGCAAGGGCACGCATGGAAACACGTGTGTGCAGATGCTCTGCCACCCTTCCCTACTGTTACCCTACACAGGGTAGGACATGAGACTCAGCTTTCAGTCCCCTCCAAAAGACGCTGCGGGGCACAGTCCCACACAGAGCTCTTGAGGAGGGCAATGAGGACCGAGCTCCGCAAGCAGAGACTTTCCTCTTCGTGCTGACAGGGACGACTTTGAATCCCAGGTGAAGCATCCCACTGTGCCTTCACGCTGGATTTAAGGGACAGCTCTAAGGTATGGTGATGTTTTGTGTACTCAAGAGCCCTGAGTTAACAGATGAATTAAACTGCCTTTGTCCTATTCAGCTACCAATACCTAAAAGGGACATGGTCTAAGGTTCACAAACCAGAACTGTGAAGCCCTTCTGTCCCAAAACAGTAATAGCACATTCAGTATCTGTCATGTGCTCTCCAAGCCTCTGTGGAGAGCAATGCTTTATGAAAACAAAGTCAAGTCACGTCAAGAGCAGAAGCTATCTGCAGATTTACAAACCAGATACTTCTGATTTACACAGGTCTAGAAGAGAGAGATTAAAAAATTCCACACCAAACATGTAAAGATGTTTGCTGTATCCTGCACCATCTGGTGACTCGATTATCCTTGAAACCAGCAATCCCTGACTACTGGGCAAGGTGGCCAGAACTTCTCCAGCTGTGAGTTGAGACACACAGCTGAGGCAACAGGACTGCAAACAGCACACTCACAGATGAACACTTGTGAAATGAGCTGATCGGTCCTCCATGCCCTCAGGTCTCTTGGGAAATAAAGACTTGCCACAAATCACCAAAAAGAAAAGGACCACCAAAAGGTCTGGGAGCTGAAAACATGGGTATCCGCTAAACACATCCACTGCTGACATCAATCAGAGCCAATCTCTAGGGCTCTATCCCTCTCTGTGTGCTTAGAGGAGGGAAAAGGGCACCCCAATCAGAAAATAGTCCTCTCTGGTTGGAAAAGAGGACTAAGAACATTAAAAGCAGTTTTACTACAAGAATTTTTTAGATTGCTGCCTGGTTTGATACCTACTGAACCCTCTTGACCACACTACTCCTTCCAGAAGTCATGTATTTGGTCTTGTTGGTTTTAAAAGATTAAGAAAAACCTCCATATGAAAGACATTTCACTATTAGACAACAGGAGAAACTTTGCTTGAACATGAACTGCCAGAGGAGGCTTGGCACGATTTCATTGTGGAGCTTGTTTCTAACTTCAATGACTAGCCTGAACAAAATTTTAAGTACAGCATCCCTTCGAGAGCAATCTCTTCTCTACAAACAAAACTCCTCTTTCTGAAGTGGAGACAGGGAAAGCCGAGTTGTACGTCTCAAAAACTGCTGAGCACAGCCAGCCTGCCCTGAGATCCTGGAACTAACAGGTGATGCTCTGCGGGACAAATCTGCACTTTCATCAGATGCGTCCAAAATCTCATCCCATCTTTATCAATCTTATCAAACTAGCACACAAACAAGCCAAACATAAACCAAAATATTTAAAGGAGGAGAGAAAGAAGAGGAAGAGTGGGAACACAACCAGTGCTTATTTAACCCTGAAAACTCAGGCTGTTTTTGGTCAAAAAAGAAACCCAAAACAAACAAACAAAACCTAGCACCAACCCTGTTGGAGATAAAAGAGGCTCCAACCCTCAGCCCAGGACATTGATAACACAGTCAACGCACTGATAACACACAGCCCGCACACAGGTGCCCCTCCTCGGCTCCCCGGGGCTGCTCTGCCAAAGAGGTCACCAAGGATGGACAGGGTTAGGAATGGCCAGGACCCCCCTCCCCCGGAGTCCCTCACCCCAGCGCCAAGGGGGACGGGACATGCCGGGGGAGGTGGCGCGGGGCCAGCGGCGCGGGGCGGGGGAGGGGGGCAGGGGCTCACCATTGAGGCCGTTGGGGATGCTCCGGTGGTGCAGGGGCGCGGACAGGTCATCCATAGACCTCCGCATGGCCCCGGCCTTGCTGTCGCCGGCCTTGTGGTGGTGGAGGTGGTGGTGATGGTGGTCGGGGCTGCCCGCGCTGCCCGTGCTGGAGGTGCTGCTCCCGTCCCCCACGTCCCTGGTGGCCGAGCCGCCGTTGAGGTTGGTCAGGCTGGCCTGACTGTCGATGGAGCTCCGCGAGCCGGCCCCGCTCCGCTCCTCGTCCAGCATCAGCACCATCTCTTTCAGCTCCACGTTCTCCCGCAGGAGGGTCTCCTGCCTCGCCTCCAGGTCCTTCAGCTTCTGCTGGTACATGCCCACCTCCTTCCACATCACGCTGGCCGTGTGCCTCCCGAAGCGCTGCCATTCCCTTGACAGCTTCTTGCCTTTTTGCCGATCGTCGTCCAAGAAGCAGCAGAGCTCCCGCAGCTCCTGGTTGTCGTCCTGCAACTTCTGGTTCACCTCCTTCAGCCCGCGGATCTCGTGCAGGTGGAGCTGCAGCCGCCGGTTCACGTCTTTCATCAAGTTGCCGTGTTCCACCATTAAGTTCATCTTTTCATTCTCCACTTTCCTCAGTCTTTTCACCAGCTCTTCCTTGCTCCACCTCAGCATCTCCTCTTCCGAAATTTTGCTCAGGTCTTCTTTAGACCCTTCCAAGGAATTTTTTGCCATCATCTGTGCCTAGGCTGCGTTTGCTCTCACAGGGTAACAAATGGTTAGGGTTATTCGGATGATTTTCTTCGCCTGATTTCCTAGAACTAAAATTCACTGCAGCATCTCGGGGAAGAAATATTATAGTTCTCCGCTGAGCGCTGGACAAGGAAGAAGAGCAACGCCGGACTGGAAATTCTGCTCCCCCACAGACCCCATAATAATAATAAAAAGAAAACACAAACCAAAGGAGGGAGGGAAAAATGAAATAAAAAAAGGCGCCCCCCCTGCCCCGGGGGCTGGGGGCGACAGGGAGCCGGGAGCCAAGCGCCGCACTCTCCAAGCGAAGCCTCCGCAGGGATCGGCCAACTTACCCCGGGCAAAACAACTACGCGGCGGCCGCCCCCCCGCTCCCGGGCTCTCCGTCCACTTGTCCTCCCGCCCGCCCGCCGCCCGCC
>WEIT01017795.1:143442-167992 GCA_013389985.1 Dryoscopus gambensis
GACGCGGGGAGGGACCCGGAGCCACGGGCGGCCGCCTTGGGCCGGGAGCGGAGCGGGATCCCCCGGAGCATCTCCGCTGCTGCCGCCCCCGCCGAGGGCTTTGTCACGGGCCCCAGCGCCGCGCCTCCCTGCCCCCCTGCCCACCCTCCCCCTGGGGTGGCCGCCTTTGTCCCCGGGTCCCTCCTGCCTCTCGGCAGGTTGAAAGAGCTGCCTCCAGCATCCCTGCCACCTCTCTGCTCCCGGGAACGGCATATTTCTTTAGACCTCAGTGGCGCGGGAGGAAACGGCCCTGAAGTCGCAGATAACGCTTATTCCTCGGTAGAATCTTCCCAGGTTCTGGTCATCCTTACTGCCAGGAGGCTGGCATGCCAGCCGCAACTTCTGCACACATTGGACAGAACCTAGTAAAGGGTATGGAAAGTTCATAAAGTGAATTTCCTAGGCAACATGTGGCCAGATTTCTTTGCATTGCACTTCCTGTGTTTCAGTCCAATGCACTTCTCCTTGGGCTATGATATCTCTCTGTGGGCTGCTTTTTGGCCATTATCACAGTGTAAAAATGAAAGGTGCACCAGGACACAGCATGAGTATCCTTAAAAAGCTCTGGGGAATTGCCAGCTTTGTGTTCCTTAGGAACCTGAGTAAATGATTTGACTCCAGGGTTAATCCAGTGCAACATCAGGTTTCTGACCACACTGGAACGCTGGTCAAGACACCCTCTAGCTACAAAGAGACATCAAATCCGATGCCAGAGTGTGGGATGCGGAGCATATGGCCTGTGCATGGAGGGAACATCGGAACAGAGAGGGATGGAGGATTGCAACTTCTGCCTTTTGATGTTATCTTTCTCAGTCTCAGTAACGCTGCAGTTTCTTCATGTTTTTCTGCACAAGTCTATGCTCCTGGATTTCTGAGCCCAGATATACCCTCGGCAAACAAGACAATTGCCTGTTCCCTACCACAGCAAAACAGCAGACTCTCCCTGCTCCTGGAGGATTTCATTCCCTCCGTGGGCGCTGTTGTCCCTTTTCTCCTGAGGAAGCTGTTTATCCCATTGTTATCAAAAGGGTAAGGAGGAGCTTAGGACAGAGCTCAGACACTGGTTCACTCCATGTGGGATTTGCAGATGGGTTCTTGGTAACACACAGCACAGACATGAAGATGTGGAGAGGACAGTTCTCCCCTAGCTCAAACCCACACCAGGGTAGTTCCCTAGAGAGGAGGGAATCCCACTGTATTCCCAGTGGTGAGGCCTGCTTGCTCCTTTCAGGGAGGACAGCTCCAAGCAGGTAAAACAGGGGCCACCCGGGACAAGAGCTGTGCTCTGACCTGGGTTCCACCTTGGTGACCGCTCTCCAGAAGGTGCAGTCCTGGCTGTGGCTGATCAGGCTTTCCTGAGGTTACCACCTCAGCAGCAGAGTCAGCCCTTAGGACATGGAAACCAGCAGGTGTCCATGCCAAGAGGTCACTGCTCCTGGGGTCTGGGACAGACAGACCATGGCCAGCGTAGCATGGCATCAGGCTGTGTCCCATCTCCTGCTTCTCACCACCCTGAGCCACAGCTCATGGCTGCATTGTGTCTAGAATGCACCCAGGCGTTTTTTGAGCCAAGCCTTTTATTTACAAGGTTTTAATCATATCCTTCCCCACAGGAAGAGGAAAGTGCTTCTCCCAGACCCTCCCAAGCACTGATCTGACTAGCAGGTCCCTGGCCAGTGGCCGGGGGAAGGAGGAGCAGAGCAGGGGGACATTGCAGAGCAATTGTTCCTCATTGACCAAAGCCAAAGAGAGAGAGAAGCCTCTGGCAGCTGCATCACAGACACAGGTGAAGCTACAGTGCAGCAGTGCCTGGCCCGGGCATTTTATTGCTGGGCTCGCCTGATGTTTGCTTCATCACTTCCCCAAGAAAAGCTGTCTTTCCTAGGTGAAACCTTTCAAAGTTTGAGCATTATTGATGCTGCTGCAGACACTGAGCTCAGCAGACAGGGGGACTCCTCAGAGGAAGTGAGGAGATTATTAATATCCACAGAGGAAGTCCCTGTGATGATTAAGACTTGCTTTCAGTACTCAGTGGGTATGTCTGTGCTTTTGGAAATGTTAACACGACAGATCCACCCTGATGCCATCCACAAGGGGTTTGCTGTCAGTGCTGCCATGCCAGAGGCCTGTATGCCCAGGAGGTGGCATTGAAGCTGCCAGGGGTCCATATGGCAACTGGTCTGAGTGAGTGTGACCTGAATCACGTGGACACTATGCATCATGACCAGCAATCTTCCCTTCAAGGGGGACCTTGCGGTGAAGTGTAGAGGAAAATCCCTTCATTTTGGAAAGGCAAGGCAGCAGTGCTAGAGCAGGGGTATCAAAAAGTGTCTGTGGCCCAGGTGATCTATGGGCACAGTGGAACCGAGGGCTAGGTTGAGATAAGTTTTTAAATGGTTTGATAGCTTGGAGGGAAACGACAAGGTCAGTGCACAGTTTTATGATCAATAACAAACCCAGTGTTGCAAAGCATATTTTTAGTCAACACAAATAATACATAATGTTGGGGTATTTTTGATGGGTTTGTAGTTTCAGTTTTACTGAAAAAACCCTGTTTCCCGGTGTTGTTCAGAAGGCGTTGTGATTTCCTCCTGCCAATTTAGATGAAGTGTAGAAGCAGTTGGTAAACAACAGGCTATGGATTCCCTCTTGTTACATCTGGCCATGGGGCCTTCTGCAAGCTGCCAGTGAAAAACACTTTTAATATGCATGTTATCTTAAGCTTTTGATGCTCATGTAAGACAGCATCAAAGCCTATCCCTTGCACTGAATCTGATGGGCACTTCCACCCTCTTCAGTCAGGGATGAAATTTTAAAGTGAATTGCAGCAAAATAAGAATTTTATAAAAAACCCCAACAAAACAACTACCAGCAACCTACTGGGTAAAAATGCTCTTGATGTTAACTCCTGAACTCAGCAGGTGATGCAAAAACTGAATTTGGTCCGTGATAGAACACAGCGATACACAGCCTCATTGAAGTCTTACCAAAGCATTCCCTCTACAGGGATACGTCAGTATTACAGAAGACACCACCGCAGCGCAGAGCCATGCTGCCACTTCCCTCCCTTCCCCGAAGAGGGGTGGCTCTTCCAAAGCCCACTCAGAGGTGTGGGAGTGGGCAGAGGGGCAGGATTAATCCCAGAGAGACTCTCCCGGACCCTGGTTTTCTGAGGCAGCCTAAGAAATACACACCACTGCCTGTGCAACAAGACCGTGTTCCAGTTTATATGTGCCAAGGACCTATCTCGTAGAATACATACTCTATGAATCATTTACATGGGACATACATCTTCTATGCACTGGTGTTTTCCCATAAATCAACACCAAGGCCTAATCCTTGATTAATATTTTGAAATATGGCATCCAGATTGCAACAATGGGAGCTCTCTTTCATGAGACAAAGCTGTGCAGTAACAAAAAATGTGCAGTGCTCCAAACTCTGCTATCAAGACAGGCACCTCACTTCCAGCCTGATTACACAGTATTTTCAGCCAGAACACTTTTCCAGGTAGCAACGACCTGAAGAACCATCTTGTGTCATTCTTTCTTCTTTTCCCAGCTGAACCATCCGTGAAAAGCCTTCCTGCTTCCATTTGCCCATCTGGCTGAGCAATGAGGAAAACGCAGTCTCTTGGAAGATTATGCAGCACTCCTTAATGCTGGCTTCTAGCAATATAACTGGGCCATCCAGTTCATTCTCTCTCCTTATGAAAATGGTATGTTGTAGTGGAGGATTTCATCTTGTGTCCCCAAGCCTTTTTATTTTGTGCCCTGAAATGCTAGTAAAATTCTACAATGCACCAACTCGTTTAAACAACTTCAGGGTATTCAGAGAAGGATTATGATTGTGACCAGCAAACTCTGCCTTGCCAGAAAAACAGGTCCTCCAAAAGGCCTAAGCAGTAGCCTCTAAACATTGCTACAAAGAACAGCATCCAAACTGGAGACCAGCAGAGATGAAGACCTGTTCCTTGAAGGAAGGCAGGGGAGATATGTGTTCTCAAGAACACATGTGCTTTAAATGCTGTTTTCCAGTCCTGTTTTGAAGTGTCTTGCATTCACCCAAGAGGTGCACATTCCCATGTTGGGTCCAGATCTGCTCCGTGCAGGCACCCTTACAGGGCTGATGGAGCAATACCAAGTCAGATCTCTTGTTGCAGTGGCATCTACAGAGTAGGCATACACAGTATGTTTGAGCCAAAAAGAAAAAGCCCATGAAAGTCCCCTCACCCACAGTGTTAACTACCGCTTCATTTTCATGGAAGTTTATAACCATTTCGTGCAGCTCCAGATACGGAGGTTTTTTCCCTCATCCCTAATCTGTATGTTCATAAAGGACTGGAAGCTAAATCCTAAGAAGGAGTAGGCAATGCTACTCCTGCCTGGGAGCTGCAGGTGATTGGCACGTCCTAAACACATACATAATAACTGGAGCAAAAATTTCACTGCTAATTTAGTGTGTAGTGGGGATACAACTTCATTGTGCGGTCAGAAGGCTACATGCAATATCACAGCAAAATTTTTTTAAGTATTAAGAAAAATATCCAAAGTCCACTTACAAGATTGGAATCATCAGGATTGCCATGTGCCTGTGAGCTGAGGCCATGTGCTGAGGAGCTGTCACATCCTCCACCATCACCTACCCAAAGAGGAGAGACACTGAGACTTTGGATCCAAGTGTGTGTCGAGAAAAACATTTGACAAAAGTTATTCTGAATAGGTAAGAAATCATTCAGTAGCAAGAGTAGAGAGACACACAGACAGGATCAGAGTGCTGGCTCCTGTATTGTCTCTGCCAGTGGCAAATACCAGATGCTGATGAGAATACTGTGAAAAACCTGCCCATAGGGTGAGTTTCCTCCTCTCTGCCATCTGGTACCGCTTGGCTTCTTCCCAGAAGCATTAAGGTTTACATCCCTTCCAAAAATATTTACCATCCTATCTGACATGGGAAGAAGGCCAGAGACAGCTTGATACGTCTTTGCCTTTTGTAAATACCCCTTTTGTAAATACCTACACAAGTGTTGCAACAAATAGGTGGGAGAAATGGAAGGTGAGAATTTACGTCTGCCTTAGGATCACTAAACTGCAGCCCTCAGTTACCCTGACTTCAGAGTGCATCACTGAGGACAAATTCTACCCCAATTTACACACAGAGCTCACACCGGGGGGGACTCTGCATATGTGGAAGCAGAACTTGGTTCCTGAAGGCTGAGGAACTTGCAGGAGGTTATTTCACCAGACAAAACACTCCCTAGATTATAGTTGCATCTTTCCTGAATGTGCAGCACCCACCCACTGACAAGGCACAGGAAACTCCAGGGATTTTGACCTGTATCATTTAAGTCACTGGTGATTTAAAACGTGGCTTTGCCAAGAGTATATTCACATCACATGCTTTTTTTTCTCTTGCCACCTCTCTCCTTGTTTCTCTTACAGCTTTAACAACCCCTCAGTTTTGAGGAGGCAGAATGAGAGCTCTTCCACGCTTGACAATGAATTTATAACAGTTTTAACTGAATTATCTTTGACATCATTGGTTTAAAAACAGGAGAAAAAAATCAATGCAAGGATAGAAAAATTATCAGCACTATTCCCAGAGACTGTTCAGTTTCATGGCAAGTGGTTGTAGCCCAGTCAGCCTCTGAGCTTGACAGATTGCCCCTGAACAGCCTGTGTCCTGGGGGATGCAGTAGCCCCTGGGCTGTTCTGGGCTCCTCCACTCCACATACGCCCTCCTTTTCCCTGGCACAGCTCTGTGCTCAGGCTCAGCCCTGCTGGCTGCAGGACAGACACCTCGCTATTCAAGCAGATGAGCCCATTGGTATTAGCAGCATGAGGTCGATGCAACCTGAGTAATTCTGCAATAGAGAAAATAGGCAATGTTACACTATTCCCCATCCTCATTACACTCTGATTTTTCATTCCCAGATGAATAAATGACCTTTTAGATGTATTGATGCACCAGGGACTTACAAATATCTGGTTTTATACTATAAGCAAGGCCTGTTGGTACCCTTCATTCAGTGGTAAGGAGTATTTTCTGCTTGCAAGATAACAATGCTGTTCAGGACCTAATTTTGCCTTTTATAGCTCAATGAAGCCACTGGGATTTTATAGCAGATAAGACAGGAGAGTCATGCCCTAAAATGCTGACACCACTTCTATATATCATAGAGATATCTGAATAATTCATAGTGTCAAGCAGCACAACTTAAAGGAACAGTGGCTTAAGTGACAACACCCAGTTTTAGTACATTCTGCACAAAAATTAATACTCCACAAATTTCTTTCTTACACAAAATATATCATCGGTCTTATCAAGGAAGAACTGCAACAGTGTTAGAAGAAGTGGGGTGATACACAAACCACAGATATTTCCTTGTGATTCGACACATTACCCGTTACCTTTGCCTTGTGTGGTATTTGAAATGGAATTAAATTAAATCTGGCCCGGATTGGAAAAAGGGGCAACAAAAAGTGCCCTTCCCCTCCGGCTCGTTCTAGTGCAGAGATGTTGCAGACCCCAGGTTGCTGTCACAGGTCTCCAGGCTATGGATCACTTTCTGTTCCTGATAGCCACTGCCTTTCAAAACAAAAGGCTGGAGATTAGGTGTTAATGCTGCTGGTTCATCAGGGATCTGGGAATTCTGAGGATGTTTTGGATTGAAGCCAGACTCATGGTTTTCCAAAGGGCCTTTACCATCACACTGAGCTGAGTGAGGGAAAGCCCTCCAGGAAATCACACTTGTGCTTCTGATCTAAAAGTAGCACTTCCAGCTTGTTTCTTCTTGCGTGTGTGAAAGTAAAAAGTCCTCTGGAGCTTGCAGACCTGTTTTCTACTCTATTTTTCTCAGCCCCTACTTTGATCTGGTGACCCTTGCTGGGTCTGATATTTCAGGCTGGGTGCTGGGCAGGGGATGCCTTGAGAACACTGACACCTTGCTAGCTCCGTGCTATGGGGCTGGGGACCTCATGATGAGCTCTGCAAACCACCTCTGCAAAGGAAGGTGCAGTCATTTTAGACCTCCTAACCGGTGATGTCAGTCAACACACCTTTTGGGGTGGCTGAAATCCCCTTCCTGGCCTGGGTGATTACAGCAGGTCCGGGTGGCAGCTGACTGCTGCCTCTCTGGATTCTGCCCACATCTGCCGCCACTGCCAGACAGGGTCACCATTACCAGCGGGGATGCCATCTGAACATAAAGAGGAGGCAGGACACCACTGTCCACCCACGGGAGCCCAGGGGAAGCCCAGGTGGTGTGGGGTGATCAGATTGCCAAGGTGAGGTGACGCACCTTTCCCAGCATGGCACTGGCTGTTATTATTGTTCCTGCACCCCGTCACCAGGGTGATGAAGCCTTTCCCACGGCTCAGTGGGTCCCAGCAAGGCTGGTCTGGCTTGGGCTTTTCCCTCTAGCAAGCAGGTTGCCGTGCCTTTGTATTCACCTCGTTATCTGCCGGCGGTTGTTTACCTCCGCTCCAAACCCGCCCCTCTCGGCGGCCCGCGCTATTGTCCATGGCAATCGTTGTTGCCGCAGAAGTAAAACTTTGAAAGTGAGGAATTAATTGCCTTAGGGCTCTGATCATTTTTAGTGGCGCGGAGATAATCTGTCAGACACAGGAGCCGTTCTAGCGCCTAGCAGCCAGAGCAGCAAAGATCCCCATATCTTACTTTTAGTCCCTTCATTTCCAGAGCACACAAACACAAGGGTTTACATTTTGGGTACAGCTCGAGCTTTGTTTTGGAGATACTACTTTTCAGCCATGATGTACATTGATTTTGATAGCATGCAGGATGTACTAGGCTTAATTGATCAGTTTTGTTTGCACATTTGAGCTTATTTGTTGTACTCCCTGCTTTGCCTTCATTAGAAGTGAATGTAACGGTCAGGAAAGTTTCCAGAATTGACAACTCCGGAAACCAAAGTTCCAGCTGAACAGAGTGAATCAAAGCACATTTATTACGCCCATGTGCTCCCTGCAGCTTAACCCCTGTCCTTTCGGTCAGCCTTATTGCTGGGATCACCAACAGCATCCCCCATGAGGACCAGTCCTGTTGATGAGGACACTCTGGTCTGGTTGCCTGCCTGTTAAAATGTGTAGTGGACTGAACAACCCTCCTGGTGCTTCCAGCTGGGCCCTGTGGACTGGCTCTCTGATCCTGGGGTGGTCTTCAGCTGGAGGCTCGGGACTAGAAAATATGGCAGGGTGGTGACAAATGGTATAGTGCAAAAAGGGAGGAGCATGCATTGCCACCAGCAGAAGGCTGTGTCCAGTCTGCCCATAAAGCTTCCAAAGCTTTACCTTAACTCTGGTTCTTTCAATAAGTCTGTCTTTGGACTAGAAATAGTCCCATGCAGTGAATTTCTCTGTGCCAAGAAAAAGAGCAGTTACTGCTATACATGGTACTTCTGTTTTGTTTGTGGCTGAGGCACCTGCAGAGAGTAGCGAAGGAGAGAGGCTGTGAGAAAGGAAGTTTTCATGCTCCTGAACTGGGAGGCATATTTCCATGAAAACCCTGTGCAAGTGATGAAAAGAGAGAGAGGACTGGGGAAAAAATGGAAAAAAAAGAAAAGAAAAAAGAGGTGGAAGCTTCTTTGGCAGGTAATTCAGGACATGTGTCTAGGTTAGACCTAACTCCTCAGGGAGCAATAAAAATATCTCCCAGGAGCCATCACAGTGCCTGGGGAGCAGGGAGCAGTGATCAGAGTCTCTACTGATCCTCCTGCACATGGGACAGCCCCTTTGACCACTTGGTATCTGCTCAGCCCCTCAAGCCTGTCTGCTGCCATCACCGCTCCCTGAACCACATCCGTGTGAGATCTGTGATGGCAAAAGAGCTGCACCTCCCTTTCCTACCCACTTGAT
Source organism: Dryoscopus gambensis (assembly GCA_013389985.1). Taxonomy (NCBI): domain Eukaryota; kingdom Metazoa; phylum Chordata; class Aves; order Passeriformes; family Malaconotidae; genus Dryoscopus; species Dryoscopus gambensis. Next base: position 152,355 of record WEIT01017795.1, read on the forward strand.
CACTGAGCACATCACCATCTTGTGCAGTTTACTGTACAGAAGGATTGCTGTTGGTGCTCTTGCACAGATTATCCAGAGCAAATAGTTCCTAGATGCAAGTCTGGTGTCCTTGAGAGATTTGCTGATCAGAGAGGAAGCCTTTCTGCAGTCGCTGTTACCCTGCATGGCCTGGAGTCTGCTACTGGGGACCACAGAAGTGACTGTCGTACAAACTGAATAATAGTAATAATAGTAATAATAATAATAATAATAATAGTATGCAGAGGGTTTGAGAGACATGCCAGCTCTCTTCTTACTTACACCTTACCACCAACATCAGTGGCACTTCCCATGCTTTAAACTTTGAGCAAAGGTCTCTCCTCACTGCTGGGGGCTGGGGCAGCAGCAGGGTGGGCTGTGGGAGCCACAGGTCACGGCTGCCATCCCTTCCCCTTCCTGCACACAGCCACGCTTTTGTTCTTCACTTCACTTACCTGACCTGACAGACTGGAAAAGCTGCCGTGGGGCTTGGGAGGGGACCCCGCCCAGTGTCGAGCACCAGCCCTGCTGGAAGCAGCATCACTACCGGAGCAGGAGCTGTTCATTTCTGTAGACAGAGCTCAGTGTTGCCAGGTTGAAAGCAGGGGGAAGGGAAAGAGGAAGATTGAAAAGATATTTTTGCATGTAGTGTCTTCAGGTAACATTGCATTGCCATTTCTATCCCAGAAACATGTTGTTTTCAAGCTTGTAAATACAGCTTGGGTACTGCTCCCTACAGAATACTGTCTGGATCAGACTCCTGATAAATTGAAGCCAAAATGTGTTCGGCTGCTGCTACTTTCATGTATGTCCTTAGAGGAAGATTATTTTGCAGCCCTTGTAGTTATCAGGTATGTTAGACAGGTAAGCCTACTCATTCCAGTTTCACTGGGTGAGCTGAATCCTCTCTCAGGGTAAGCGGGAGCATCTCAGCTAAAATGAATGGATTTTACACGTGTCTGTAATTTGGTGCCCTTTCCTTTGCCCCCAGCTATTCTAAAGGCCGCACATAGTGGTCTTAATAAGAATATAATAAAGACTTTCAGTTTGGAAGTGCACTGGGAGGCAAAGGGATGTGGGAGTGCAGGAGCCCACAACGGGGATAGACCCCGCTGTACCTCCCTGTCAGCTGGCAGCCTGAGACAGAACTTTCTGGGTGCAGGAGGGAGCTTGTAGGTGCTGGACAGATGTACCTTTACAAACTTCTCCCTTTAAACACATGATTTTGACACTAATGCAATAGACATCTGCTGCGAAAGAGTGGGCTGGCTCAAGGGAGCGGCAGTAACGAGATACGAGGCCTTTGTCTCTGGGTTACTGGTTCAAACCCAGGCGAGGTAGGAGTGACTGGGAGTCATTACTGCCTGACAGCTGCTAAGTAGTTGGTGTCAATTGGGCCGGTGTCCTTGGTCAACTCTCTCATTAACAGGTGTCCCCGCCTCAGCACCTCAAAGAGAAACCAATTATCAGCCTCATCCCTGACAGGCCCTCGTCCCTCCCTAGATACGGAGACAGGATTACTAAGTCACCAGAATGAGCCTGGAAATAGCGTCCCAGCCAGGAGTGGCGGCTGCTAGGGAGGAAAAATGTCTTACCTTATACTGCCCCTTCCCTTCACTGCCCCTGGGATAAACAGAAGGGTTAAGCCTTTGGAGATACCAAGGCTTGTTGCTTCAACAACTTCACACACTCCTGCTCTTTACTGTGATAGTGCTAAAATACTCCAGTCTCCTGCTTAAATCTTAGGGAAGTTGTCCCTGCCCTTCCAGAGACCTGTGCGAGGCAAGAGATGGCAGATCTGTATCTACAGCAGCCAAACAGAGAGAATATAAACTAAGGAGACTTTTTTTGATCACATCATTGTAGTGCTTTAAATATTAGGCTAATAGTTTCATTTTTTAAAAAAAGAAACACAATGCAACACCAGAAATTTAAAAATCTCAGAAGTGCAACTTTTATATTTGCATTTGACAACTGAAATATAAAAGGCTTGGAACAGTAAGAAATGCAACTGTGGCTTTAGCACACTGCAAATACTCCTCTGGCTGAGTAAAAATAGGACTTGCTTTCACTTACAGCCTGATCAGTCGTACATGAATCTTAAATTCATAGGACAGAAAAAGTGACATTAGTTTGCAGTTGATAAATGATATCAGATATTTTTTAAATAAAAAAACTAATTATATCATTATTTAATACTAAACTTGTGATGAGAGGGCAACCTGGTGCCTGAGAGAGCTTAATATTTCCTCTTCTCAGACTCTGTCCTACTATCCTGCATAACTCTGGCTGTGAACCTAAAACACAGCAGTTGCTGCAGGAAAAATCAGAGAGCTAATGAAAGCTGTTGCCTGTCCACATGCCACTTCATTAGCAGAATGATATCCAGGCCTCAGATCAGTCATTGTCTTTCACCTGTCACTTACCAGAGGTCAAACCTTGCTGAAGAACTGCGGGAAAGTGTTTCCCTGGCAGCAGGCACAGGTGATGGGTGAGACTTAAAATCTCCTGCCCCTGAGCTGAGCAAAAGCAGTCCATCATACAGGAGCAGCCTAGGTGGACTAAGTGAACATTGTAGGTCCCTTCGAACTGAAATATTCTATTCTATCACAATATGCACACACCTGGAACAGTGGTAGCTCATGTCCAGGAATAACATTGAACAGCTCAAAAGCACTTTTAAAATAAATGGGGGAGACAACTTATTTCTGCCACAGAAAAATGAAAGAGGAATGAAAATAGTGACCATTTATACAGCCATTTTTTTTGTTGTTTTTAAATTCTTAGTGAAAGTTAAATGCAGGACTCTTGTTCTCTTGTTTTTAAGTCACTGACTATGCTTAATCACCACTGAGAAGGGTGGTTTCCCTGTAACTGGGATGGCCAAAAGAAAGCTGAAGTCTCTGTGAAAACGAAGGGGAAAAGGGAAATAGAGCAGGATGAGAAGAGAGCATTTGTGCTACCCGAAGCGTCAGGGGGAGAGGCACACTGAAGCTTGCTTTGCAAAATAGGCTCTGAAAAAGAAATTTTAAAGGATAGACCAGCCCAAGGGGCTGGCAGCAGGAGATCCCATCTCCCTCATCCTCACTGCTCTGGCTGTGCCCGCAGCCAGGTTTGGGGAAAAAGACCCTCCCTCACCTGCAACTGGGGACTAATGGGAAAGTTTCCAGTTTGGGTTTCTTTATTTTACACTACTTCTGAAGGTGTTACTTTTGGGTAGGTTATCATTTTCCTGCAGCCTTGGCAACGCAGTAGTTAGCGTGATCATAATACTATTATTACTGTATGAGAATTTGAAATCAGCCATGAATATGATGAGGTTGTTATCAGTGTCCAAGCTGATTGTGTTATAACAGTGGCACAGATAGGGAAAACCTTATTTGGCTTTTTTCAAAGTGGTTTATTTGGTGTCATTTAAATTATCTTTTTTTTGTAGCCTTAAAAGAAAGGTGTGATTTCTAGAGATACAGTATTTTTGTGTTCAGAAGTGCACAGAATAACCCCTAATACATTTCTCATTCTTTACAAAACCCCCATACTGCTAGTTGGGTGATCAGATAAAATTCTTACTCATACTGAAACAATTATAAAAACCATTTATTTACAACTGCAATGGTACTAAAATTAAACTCAAGTGTGAGAGCTGCTTCTTGCTGAAGGTCTCTGAATGTCCTTCGAGTTTATAATAAGTTCTCATGGGACATATGAATTCGTGCCCTTAATCCATTCTGACTTTAAAAGTCCAGTTTCTTTTATGGAATGTCTCATTATACAAGCTCTTGCTTCACCAAATGCACTTCCATCACTTTTCTCTGAAGTCTGTTTAATATAAAATCTTCTGAATTATTTAATGGGCAAATATATGGATTAAATAAATGGGCAAATATATGGATTAAATAAAGCAAACACATCTACCAGAACTTCTATATGCTTGACAAACTTTTGACCAAAACTTTCAGAATTTCTACAGCTGTCAAATAAAATCTCTGAGCCTCAGACCTGGTCAGCATTATGGTCTCTGTGCCACAGCACAGCCATTCCTAAAGCTGTGGCAACAGGTCCGGAAGGATCTCTTCCCACTCTGAAAACATGATAAATCCCAGACAACTTGCGAGTCAGGGATCTGACCATGGAAAACCATCTTTAGGCTAACAGTAGTATCAATCAGAGCAGCTTCCCCCTGCCCCAGTGTGGGATAAGGACTGGCCAGGCAGACTCAGGGGTCGTGTCCACCCAGTTCCCTGCTCTGTTGCTCCCCAGTCTCTGCTGTGTGATTTTCACCTTCAGCCACAGCTTTTTTCCTATGGTTTACATTTTGTTCTGTGCTCTGAAATTCAATTCTAGATTACATTTCCACGTTTTGGAGTGATATATAGTCCACAGTGAGTGTTTACCCATGTAAGTGTAAGCCAGTCTGGAGTCTGCCTCTGATTAATTTGAATTTAAATCTGCATTTCATTTCTCCTGACCTTTGAAATCTCCCTCATGACTTCTCATCAGGAAACCTTGATATGATAAATTAGAAATTCTTTTAGATCTTGGATCAGACTGGAATAATAATCACATCACTTCCCAAATACCAATTTCAGGATTTGTTATTCTGTTTCCAGAAACTGTGGATACTTTAAGTGAAAAGAGTTGTAGAAATTAAACTGGAAACATTTCTACATGTGAATTTAAGAGCAGGAAAAAGTTGCCTTCCCCTCCCTTGTCTCTTTCAGACTTTAAAATCCAGACATTCTGACCACAGTTTTAGATTATTGGTTACCCTGTTCTGAACTGTTCTGACCCCACGGCTTCTTCACATGCCTTGATTAGTTTTATTCATAGCTGAAACTGTGAAGCAAAAGCACAAGTCAGATGCTGAGAAATTGAACTGCTCTTTTATTATTTGTAGCAATTTAGGTGCAAATAAAGAAGGTGTGGAAGTCTGAAAAAGATGGGCACAGAGCAGCCAGGAAGTTTGGGACCCTATGGCAGCAGAACACTTGAGACTGAGGGGAGTGGACAGGTACTCAGGCAGCATACGAGTGGTATGTGCCTTTTAAATTGCCCCTGTTCCTTAGCAAAGGGATACACTGCTTAGGAAGAAGTCTTAGAGCCTGTAGCTGACCACTGCCAGTCATAATGCTAAGTGGCTAAATGGGCAGAAATAGTGGGGGAAAAAAGTTGCACAAGTTTATTGTCTCAATAATTCCATTCACAGGAATAATTTGGATTCCCATCTCTAAGTAGTCCATCAGTGAAAGAAGCATCTCAATGCCCTGAAAAAGGAAGCTAAAAAATTGCTTTCAGTCCCAAGGAGCTCACTGTCCAAACAACTGTGCTGTATTTCGGAGCTCTGACTTATGAGTTGTCTGTAAACTCCATTTGAGTGATGCACCCTGGCTGCATTATCCATGATCTTTTCCTTTTTTAGTGCGTTATTTTAAAACTTTCCACATGCAAGCTTGTGAAAGCTTGACAAAGCATCCTGGCTAAAATCCTGACCCAAATGAAGTCGGGGGCTGGGCTGCCACTGACTTACATGGCTGAAGATTGTGCCTCCGTGATCTGCGGAAAACAGGTCTGATTTCTCACAGCTGTACTTATTTTGGAATTTTGTCCCTTGTTCAGTGTCAAAATAATGGAATTATACCTGTGTTAAACAAGATGTTGGCAGTCCTTCAAGTGGGTATCTAGAAGACAGAAAATAATTTTCCCTCGAAACGCCAGGAAACAAATTTTCATAAACATACTTCACAAAGGCACTCAGTTTAGTTTCAGCAAGAGTTCACAGACCTCTTCCTTAATGAACCATATGACACAATTAAATCTTATCACGTAGCAGACAAGGTCAGTTCCAAAATTTAACTTGATAATACCAAGTACATGCAATGGGCTTCTTAGAAATTCAGCATTCTTGGTCTGATTTGCCAGCTAACTTTGCATCTTTACAAAGACATCTCAAGTCCAGCATACTAGAATAATGCAAATAATAAGAATGGTTTAATTTGGGAGCTATTATAAAAGTAACTTCAACTGATATTCATCTGGCTTTGCAGCAAAGTACTTTCCCATTGCTTTTGCAGTAGAAGATTGCTCCTTCTGACACTTAATGAAATATTTTACTTTAAGGTTTTAACAGTCAATTACTTGGCCTGGGCAATTCTAGTCCCACCAAATACAGCAAAAAAGCAGGCTTGAAAGCCAGGTTTGCATCTTAGAGATTAGTAGGAGTTTTGCAATAAATGTCATGAGTTGGCAGTGCTCCTATAAGTTGGTACTTAGAGGAAAGACAGTGTAAGAATATACTGCGTTTACACTGCAAAATTAGCCAGATATAAAAATCATCATTTCAAGCATTTTTGTAAATTTTTAGTCCATTATAGTCTATTTATATTTTATTTCTATTTCTATTCAAATCTAATTAATTTTAATTCTATTCTATTCTATTCCATGCTTTTTTATCTTTTCAGTGATGTACTGGATTCCTTGCTGATGCCCAGGACATGACAGGTTTGTGACAAGGTGGCAGTAGATTTGGAGCCTGCCTTGTGTTTCATGCCGAAGTCCTAGTCCTGGAGATTTCTGGTCAGCAGTTACAAATGTCATAGAAATATCACAGAACTGCTGAGTGCATCAAAACTGTGTATGTTGCATGGTTTAAATTCAATCCATGGGGCTATGAAGTCTTTGAAATGGCCCCAGGTGATATGAAAGCTTAACCCTGGTGAAGTGGCAGAGCTCCTGTGACCCAGTTTCAAAGGGCTGGTGCTGCTACAGGATGGGAGGAGACTGGCAGACCCTCCTTTCAGCCAAGCCCAGAAGAATTCCCTTTGCATGGGAGGAGTTTCTCGCATATAAAGGACAGCTCAGATGTATAATCCAGAAGGACGTGAAATTAATAGGGGGAAATAGGATGTCAGGGACGGAGCATGCGTTCATACACGTGTGCCCATGCGCAGGAGGGAGCGCACTGGCTGCTTCTGCAATTTTGAAGCATTTCTCTAATAGCAACAGACAAATAGCCCAAGCATATATTACTGCTCCTCTGCTTTGCTGCTCATTGCCCAGACAATGTGGTTATAAGCATGGAAAAATGCCCAGGGAGAGAAATGCAGCAAAAACCTCAGTGTCCTTTCCTACATTCACATCTCTTCTGCAATATTAGCCAAAGCAGACAGATGCCCAGACATCACCCTGTATCAACCCACCCAGTTATCTCAAAGCAACAAAAACATAGGAGTAATTGTAAGGCACAAGGATGTTTTGTTTTGCATGGAGCGTATCTCCATTCAATAGTAACCATTTTAAAGTCTGGAAGAATTTTGCACTCACTAAGCTGATTTTACAAGCAAAGAGAAGTGCTTGTCAGCAAAGGTTAATGTAGCTGTCACTGCAGGAGAGCCCTGTGGGTAGAAAGAGTCTCATCTGGTTGTTTTTTAAAGGGCAAGAGTCATCACTATGAAGGAGGAATTTTTCCATTTCTAGGAACCTTTCACATCGTTGTAGTGAACTGCTGCATAAGTTACCATTTCTCTACAGTTTCTCTTTTTTTATGACTATCAATATTTGTTTCTATTATATGTATTTTAAAGTCTTATAAGATGTTCTTGTCCAAAACGAATAAAATCTTTATTTGAGAAGATTAAATTAAGATAAGATAAAAGATAATTAAATTAAGATAAGATTAAAAGAGAACTTCTGGGCATTCTTATGGCTTGCAGTGGTACAATATTAGAGTACTGTGAAGGAGAAAAGAACTGTCTCCCCTTTTTATTGGTGGAAACAGGAAAGAAGAGGCTAAGCACTGAAATTAATCTGTGTACTCTAACGTCCTGCCTCAGGTATCATGAACACCTTTAATTCGTGGTGGTCTCATTATAAGGGAATTGAATCCAAGCCTTTGGCATCCAGGCTACCTGCTTACTGCTGGCTGGGCTCAACCCTCCTTAAAGCATCAAATGTGAGATCTGCACAGTTACAGGCTAAATACTCCTAATTCATGTACAGCACTTGCAACAGAGAGAGATTTGGCCACGTTAGGCTGGCCTGACCAGGGAGGGTCTCACACTGAAGGAATCCAGACCGTGTGGTGACCTTCCATTTACACCTCCAGGATGTCCCTGGCACAGCCAGGGGACACACACACTCCGTGTTAACAGCAATAGCAAAGAATGATCCTGGGACTCCCAAACAGCAAATGGCTTTATTTCCCCCGGTTACCAGGAGATGGAGTCGTGCCACATGAAGCATCCGTGCAGGCAATGCTTTGCCTCATAGAGAGGATCTTTAGTTGAGACATTCAGGAAATTTTCTGTTGGAGCTTACAGATAGGAAAGCTGGCAATGCTGAATGCTTGGATGAAGAGGCATGGGGGGAAGAAGGCTAACTGTGGGCGTTCCCTTGTGAGGACAGTGCTGTGAACAAGCCAGTTTCCCACCTGCGTCAAGTTAATAGAGGCTGATAAATATGCCACTGGATACAGCTCACATGGCAGCTATTTGTATGGTAACAGTTCTTAGGTGGTACTGAACTAGATTTGAAACAAAAACTCTGAGGTGAAAACCTGGATTTAGATTCACCAGAGACCAAACCATCATACACATGTTGTATAAAGAATAGAAAAAAAAGCACTAATACTTGACCCAGATCCATCTCATTATCTCTGCCATGTCAGATACAGGAAATACCATATGGTAGCAGGATATGCACTGGACACCACAACTGAACTGAGAATCTGCTGACAGAAGAGGTTGTACCCTGGCAGAACTTAGTACATGAAAGCTCAGAGCAGCTGCAAGATTTGCATTATCCCAACAGCTTCTGCAGTGGAGTCCAGAGGCAATCCATCCTGGAGCACCTCAGTGCCTTCCTTGGGCTTGGAGTGATCCTGAAAGGCCGCCTTCTCTACTCCTCAATCCACAGCATGTAGGAGCAGCAAAGAACTGAGAGGCCCTGAGAAGCTGCTCTCAGTCAAGGGATAAATGGTGGTTATTTCATGGAGCACTGCCTGGGTTGCACAAAACAGAGTCAGCATTTAGAAATAGCAATGGGTCCTCCTCAGCTGATGAATAGCCAAAGCACCAGGAGCAGGGATGCATTTCTCACTGCTGATGCTTGCTCAGAGGGGATTTCCTACTGCTCCTGACCCAGATGTTGATAGAGTGAACAGAACTCTGCTCAATCTGGCTTGGGTTACTGCAGCATGCCCCAAGGGCATCCAGAAATAGCAGTGCTGTGTGATCTCCAGTGACCTCCCAGTTATCTCTGTGTGAAAATCAGGCTGTTAATTTTGACATATATTAGCTGTAGTTAGTTCAAGACCTCCTTACCTGACCTCCCCCTTGCTTTACTGTTGGGGCTGCGGGAGATGGTCAGATCATCATTTCCCAGATATGACCTGTTCAGGGCTTGTGGCAGGTCACTGCCAGGGAAATCCGCTTTGCTCCTGAGCTTTGCTCCTTCCTGCCTGCAACAGCCAAAGCTGACAACTCCTGACACCCATCAGGTCCCCACTGAAAATGCTGCAGCCAATGCTGAGGCCAGGGAAGAGCCAAGAGTAGAAACTCCTTTAAACCCATGTACTCCTACAGCAACAGATACTATTGCTCATGAATTAAACATGAAATAAATATAGCTCTCAATTTGCAGTTATTTCTAGCAGACCTTAGAAAACTCTGCAAAAATAAAAATTCTGCACAACACCTAGAATTTGTGCCTGTTGATATGGTTGTGCCTTCTTGGTTTTCACAACTATGTTTCTGTGATGCTTTTTAAGTGCCACATCTGCTTTTGAGCATTCTGAAGTGTGTCAGGTTGACTCATAAATCATAACTGATATACAGACCATGAGACATTTTGCTTATGGCAAAATAACTCTAAGTGTCTGAAAATGCCATTCTTTCAAAACTTAGGATTTAATTCCATGATTTAGGTCAACAAGAGTTTAGAGTTAGATTTGCAAAAGTCTAGAGGCACATACAGACAGTGGAAATGCCAAAGACATTGAAGCACATCAGACACTTACCCTGTGTGGACACCAATGTCAGGCAGGCACCTAACCCACTTGGACTTGTAAAAGGCCATCATGAACTTCCACCAGAATTAGGCTGTGAGAGAATTTAGTAGTCTGCAGTACTATTGCTCCATTACAGCCTTTTCTGCGGGGCAGAACAGCAACAGAAAGGGAAGCAATCAGAACCTGCTCAGAATTTCTCTCAAGTTTCCAGGTACTGCGCCTAGAGCAGGTTTTAGTTGCAGTGTTCCCAGACCACTGTGGCATTTGCTGTTACCAAGAGAGGTGCTTGAAAAGACCCCACAGTGGCAGATACCCCACAGCAGTTCTGGGGTCAAAGCCTCCTCAGCTTTGGGGAGGGAAATGATCACATGTGTTTCTTCTTGACCTTGCCCAGAGAATGTGAAAGAAAAGGCACCAAATCAATGATGGAGAAGCATGGTTACTTTGGCTCTTAAATGCAATAGACTCTAAACATACTGAAAATTTGCATATTCCCTTATCAGAGGAAGTCGTTCCTTGCATATTTTATGAAGACATTGGATTTGTTTGGAAACAAATGGCAGTGTGGTTACCAGCTGCCTGCTGGTACTGGGGCAGATATGCAAGGGGTGTAACTACCAAAGGGCTGCCAGATTGGTTCAGGATTCTCCAGGTATCCTACACTATGCGTGTTCTGCACAGCCACAGTCCCTGTTCCTCCGGAAAAGAGCCTACTAGATTATCCGCATGGACTTCTGCAACTTCTTTTTTTTCTCTCCTATTTTGTCCTTCCTGAAATTTGTTTGGCCTCTAGGTATGTTTTTTATGAAATACATGTCTGAGGGCTTGGTTGAGCTGTCAGTGTTATACACCTCATTTCTCAGAAAGATTTCAGAAATACTAAATTTGTAATATCTCTGGGTTTAGACCAGCATCCATTATTTGCTGCACGACCTGATTACTTCGGGGAAGAGTTTTTCAAGTTACAGCTGGCTATTATTGGCTATGACTTGTATTTTCAACTATTAGAAAATATCTGAGCAACCTGTTTATTAGCTTTTTGTCCTTCAACAGGGGTGGTGTAATAGCAGCATTGGCTGCTGCTAGCTTTCTTCCAACAAAGTAACATTTTTGTGGTTCTTAATCAAAAAAACTTTATTCTCTCCAAGCTAGAGATGGAACTGAATGATCCTGGGACAAAGGCCTGGATCCAAATGGGATTTTTCCTTTTGAGTATGAGCTCAAGCTATGATTAATCACCTGTTCTTTCAATGGAATATACTTGCTTCTGTAAGTGAGCTTTTTCACCTCACAGAGGGAAATGAAAAAGCGGGGTATTTTATTATGCCTTGGATCACTGATGAGGAAAGGCTCATTTGTACAATTCACTGAGCAAGCCTTTTGGTCTATTTCTCGTTACAGACAAATTATATGGTTATATGTTAAGTTACAACACAAAGTATTCAGACGTTACATAAAATCAATACAATGCTTTCTGAAAAGAAACATACATTTTAATGGCTTTATTTCTCTTGTGACTAAAAAGCGAAAAAGATCCATGCACTGTAAAAGAGAGAGAACCCATTCATGGGTTGTTACTTATTGTTCTGTTGCTGTTACCGCAGGGAAAATAATAGTAATTTTTTAAAAATCATTTCTGCATGATCTGCTTCTGTGTGAACTGATAAGAAAATATGTTCTTTCTGCACATGAAACACCTAAGGAATGTTTACTGTCCATATGGTCTCCTGGGGGCTCTGACATTAGAATTTCTATGCTAGCAAGTTGAGAAGCAAAAAAGCATTATCTGAGTGCTGTAAAACTGCGATATCTGTATCCTGCCTGTGTATAAAATGAGCATAAGAAGGACAGGAAAAGCATTCAGCAACGTGTTACCTGTATGGGAATCCTGGATATCATACACTGTGGTTGAGCTCTGCTGATTTACATCCGCTGCAGGGTTGGCCCAGTGCTTTGTACAAAAATCTGCCATGACACATGACACAGAGCCCAGAAATGTGCACCAGAGGCTGCTGCTGAAGGTGCTTCATCGCAGCACGATTAAAAGATGTGATGGACTCACGTGGTTCCATTAGGAGGAGAAATTAGGTCTTTGATGCTGCAGCAGTTTGTTTCATTCCACATCTGAGTCATCCCAGCATGTCAAGACGCAGTGGGATTTCCGCTTATCGAATCCTCTGACAGTATTCCTGATATAGCACATGATGCTGCCTGCACTGGGTTGGCTCCCCAGGTTCCTTGCATTAAACACTTCCTCAATATCAAAATGTGTTGGTAGGCTTGTCACAGCCAGTGTGACTTCAGCTGCATGTGTTCCCTGGAAAATCACCTTGAAGAGAAGATGCCTGTTTGCTTTTGGCTGTGCTATGAAACTATTCTTTCATCTTTCCAAAGGCTTAATATATTTTCTCAATTGTTTGTGTAGAATAGTAAGAGCTGTGTGAATGAGCAGCCTCCATGCCGGTGGATCACAGACTGCCCAGCACGGGTTCTGTTCTGCTCAGGCGTTGCCTTGCTCCCATTGTGGGTTTGTGTGTACAGGCACACACACATTTGCCTTTATTTTATTCTCATAATAATAATAACCTGTCCTCAGTATCTCCACCAGTAAGGAAAATAAAACCCCAAGAAGATAAATGAGAAGCAGAAGGGTTTTGTGATCAGAAGAGTGTTGATAAAGCAAAGCCTAATTTCCTTTGTGAAGAGCTATAACCCTCTATATAATTCCTGACTGTTAAGTTTTTAGGGATGGTGTTCTCAGCTGGCTTGGGTATGAGCAGTGTGTCCTTTGGCTATTACAGCTCAGAGCTTTAAACTCCCCTTAAGGATGGACTTCCAGACACGGGATCTAATATTCATCATTTGATCAAATGCAATTTGTTTGCATTTTTAATCAATGTGCCGACATTCACTTTGTCCCATGAACACTAACAAATTCTAATGTATACAGAAAGAGTGAAAAAATCTGGATGTTGCACATTCAAGGAGTTCATTTGAGGGACATAAGGGAGTCTATTTGAGCTGCAGGGTATCTACAACTATGAGTTACTTCAACAGTCACTAAAGACTTCAGGTTTCATACCCCAAAATGATCAACATTTCTTAAATGTAGTGATTTTGTGCCTTAATGTTGGGTTGTTTGCAAGCAAATACTGCATTTTCACACCTGGCTTCTTCAATTTCATCCATCAATAAAAATGCTGGTTTTGAGAATTACTTGAAGTCAAGAACTTCTATGGACTTCAGTGGGAATAGGAGAAATCCAATATCTTAACAAAACAAAATCAATTTAAAAGCCACCAAAATAAACTAAGAAGAAAAAAAGGAATTGTTTCTGATAGCTAATGTACAGCACAAAATATTCAATTAATTGATTCAGGGCATTAGGCACAAGAACGATTGTTCAAATTATCCAAATTAAAAATCAGTCATTTTAATACAAAACCTTCTGAGTGCCAAATTCTCAAACTACCATATGATCTTGGAGAATAGTGCTTAAATCAAGCTTCATCCCCGTTCTGTAACTGCTCCACAGACGCATGTTATTGCCCTCGGGTGGGAACAAGGGCAACTTCAAATTTAGCATGTCAGGTCAAGGCTGAGAGTTCCTCTCCTGAGTTTAGTCTCTAGAGATGGCTCAGCAGAGAACTCATTAAAAAAAAAAGAAAAAAAAAAGTGATTAAAAATATCAATAAACTACACCTTGAGAGATTGACATGGGGTGGATGAGCATTGACTGCCCTCATTTAATGAATGGGAGAATCCAGGCAGAAACAAAGTATCTTGGGAATAGCAAGTTAGTCTCCAGGCAGAGCTGGGACGAAAAGCCAGAGCTGTGCGCTCTATCCACCACACCACAGATCCCTCAAATGCAGCCCGTGAGCTCCTACCTGTGGCCTGGGAAGCCTCAAAACTCAGCTCTCAACAAGCTGTAAAATAAGCCATCTTTAACAGAACGATCTCGTTAACGAGCCAAGGCAGCTCCAGTCTGTGCTTCAGCAGTGCCTTGCCCACGAATTGCTGCGCAGTCCACAGCCTGAGGGGTAACCAAAAAATTGCCCCGCCTGAATGAGCTAAACAGTGGTAACTCTGGCATGGGGGAGTGTACTGTAAATGCACACAGAGGACTTCCCAAAGGTATTTTATGCTGTTCTACAGTGATGAGCAGATCAATTCTATAGTTCTTGCTCTACAACTCACTGCTAAATATGCACAGCATTTAATTTTCCTTTCATTTCTGAAACATTTCATGGACGCCAGGCTAATCAAGAACTGCAATAGCAAATCAAGAGGCTATAGGATAAATCTCATTATCCAGAATATGTTTGGCTATCGCAATCCATTCTTGATATATTAAGCATTGTTTCAGTGTTAATTAACAATGTCTAATAATAATTACAAACACTGAAACAACAGCCAGTGTCAACCACAGAAATAAAAGATTAGCTGGGATGAAGAGGAAGATGTCTTTACATCAGGTTTTTTAGGCAATATGGAGTTGCATAGCTGCATACTCAATTTTTGCATGGCACACAAACTTTTCAGGGGTGGCGACTTGATCATGTGCTTTTCAAAGCGCTTGCGAAGGTCGTCCGTGAAAAAAGTGGTTTTAAGTGACCAGTAATAAAAGGGCAGGGAATTCTCAAGTGAAATCACCAGATATTCTGGTTGCCTGCACATTTGCAAAATTTTGAGTGACCTCAACAGCAGTTACATAAGCATATGGAGAGAAAATAAACTCGTATTAAATGTGTAACACAACACATATGGTCTCCTGACAGGATGTTCCAAGCCGTGCAGTGATTTCATAGTCCATACACACTGTACAGTAGCTCTTGGTCTCAAAGCAGGAGTCAGAAATAGTGTAACAGCATGAACTCCATTCTTGTCTTTGAGGGGCAGTCAGTGTATTAATATTAAAATATACAATACACTTTGGCTAGCTGTGTTTAACAGCAAAAAAAGTGCCATCTACGTGGGACTAGACCTTACTAGCTGATAAGGTCATATATGATGTGTATGTGGAGTAACTATTTTCCTGGGGTGTGCCATGAGGAACTTAAAGGTAACAAAAGTGTCATCAGCTGTTTTATTTTACTTGGGCAACGGATCACCATTCTGAGTGCTGCACAGAGCAGAGTATGTCACCTGGGCTGCCTAGAGCCCCATGATGTAAAGACTACAGCAGACTTCTTTTTTCCAGCCTCAAAGCTACATCTAAACAGTCTCAGCTCAGGATGAGACTCACAAAAGACGCAGAAGCACTAACTGTACTGAAGTTGGGTTTTCTTGTTATTAAAAATGTTCATCAGCCATATAAACTCCGAGGGCTATATTCTGTCGTGTTTGGGTCATACGAAAGCCTCAGCGACAGAACCGAGCCCAGCAGGCATCACTTGAGGAGTCGGTCTGAGGAATTAGCTCCCAGTAGGATCCACTCCGGTGCTGTGTGACACCACCCTGTGCCGGCTGTCCAGCCAAGTACCTGCCCGGCTGCGGTCTGGGCGGAATCAATATAAAATCGCCTGTCCAAAGCCACCACCGAAACACACGCGAGCGGCGAGTGGAGCCGCGACCCTGAGCGCGCGGTGCCGCGGTCCGGGCGCCGACAGCCCTC
>WEIT01017795.1:168040-186826 GCA_013389985.1 Dryoscopus gambensis
GCACCCGCAGTGCCTGGACTTCAAGCCGCCGTTCCGGCCGCCGCAGGGCCTCGCCTTCTGCCGCCGCTACGCCGAGTTCGGCTGCTGCGACCCGAGCCGCGACCGCGTCCTGCTCCAGCGCTTCTACCGCCTCAGCGCCCGTCTCGACGAGCGCACCTACGCCGCCTGCGCCGGACACCTGCAGGACCTACTTTGCCAGGTGAGACCTCCGAGACTCCCGGAGCTCCGACTGCGCAGGGGGGATCCCGCTGCGCAGGGTTCAGCCACGCGGGAGTCTTCCGATGATCAGGGGACATCAGGGGTATTCAGCCCCTGCACGGAGCTCTGGTGTAGGCATGGATGCTTCTGCCCCATCAAGGTGCTTTGGCCCAGGTGTGTATGCATCTACTCATGCAGGGCTGCATCAAGCCCAGATATGGATGCTTTGGCCCAGACACGGGTGCACTGATCCCATGGGTCCACTGATCCTATGCACTGGTGCAGGCACAGGGACTTTGGACAGTCCAGAGGAGTGCGAGCCATGATGTTAATTCACAAGCCCAGACTGGAGTACCCACCCACAGGTGCATCAGCCATGGCATTAGTGCCTGGGCACAGGCATGGCTACATCAGCCATCATGTAGGTGCATCATGGATAGCACAGCAGCCCAGGCGTGTGTTCCCAGGCACTGGAAGAAGTGACTGTCCATCATCAAGTATCCCAGTGGATTTTGTCCTTTGGCAGTTGTCTGAAAGAGGAACAGGGATGTTGCTCTTTAGTTTAGGAGCAGCAGTCTCTGAGGTATGTGGGCAGTTACTGTTTGCAGACTCTTCTCACCCTCCTGGGGTTAGGACACCAGACCTGGTGAGGGCATCCACAGGGGACCTGCCTGCACAAATCATGCTCCTTGTTATGACCAATTGATGGGGTCAGGTGGGGTTTTTTGTATTGGATTACAGTACCTTGAGATGGTTTTAGCATATGCCAAGTGCTAACAGTTCTGGTGATCGGTGCAGGGTAATGACTGTGGATGTGACCTAGGGACCTTTGTAGTGGGCATCCTGCACAGGGGGGAATTTCCACTCAGGGCTGATGTTCTGGGGCCAGATATGATAACGGGATGATCACAGCCTGCACAGAGCAAAGTGTCTGACCCTATCATCAGTGGAGGCCTTGCATGTATGAAAATGCCCTCGAGACAGAGCAGTGGCAGCTCAGCACTGTTCAAGTGTAAACCTTCAATTAATTCAGACAGTGCAGTCTTGTCTGCTGTGCTTAGATGAGATCAAAGTAGCTTTCCAGAAATCCTGCTCTTAGCATTTTGCTGGTACCTCTTGGGTTCCTTAAAGCATGAAGAGAAAGACAACAGTTTTCTGCACAAGATTCTAGAGATTGACTTCTATTTCATCTCACATTGTCCTGGAAGCAAAAAACATATTAATATATTTCTGAATCAAGCAGTGTCTAAGAGTCCATTTGCAGATAGGAAACCAGTTAGCAGTGTGTGCTAAGCACTCCTGCTTCTGGAAGAGATAAGTAAGTCTCCTGTGTTTGTCAGAAAGCCAACCACTGAAAATGTCTTCAGAAACAGAGAAATATTTCAGTGTGGGAGCGATGATTCACTGAAATGTTCTGATGAGCTCAGTGCATCACCAGCCCAGATGTGGCTACAAACCACTGCCTCTGGCTGCACAAGCATGTAGTGGAAGTTCAGTCACTGCAAACACTCTAGAACATTCTGGTTCTATTCATTCACTGTATATACAATTTATATCCTAAACCTGAATTAATAAGTGTGTTTCTGTGACTTATTCAGCATGCTTCTGTCTCTTTCTGCTTACAATTCATGACTTCTCCTAAATGTGATCTAAGTATTTTGAGAAGTGTCTCAGCTTGTACTTGTGGATTCCTGCCTTTTCTTGAATTCATAGAATAATAGAATAGTTTGAGTTATAAAGGACCTCGTCCAACCTCCCCTGAAATGAGCAGGGAGAGCTTCAACTAGATCAGATTGCTCAGAACCCTGCCCAACCTGTCCTTGAATGTCTCCAGGGATGGAGCATCTATCACCTCTCTTGGCAACCTGTTACACTATTTCACCACCCTCACTGTAAACAACTTCTTTCTTATACCTAATCTGTATCGACCCTCTTTCAGTTTAAAGCCATTACCTCTTGTCCTATCACTACACTGCCTTGTAAAAAGTCCCTCTTCAGTTCTCTTGTAGCTCCTTTAGATACTGGAAGGTGCCATAAAGTTACCTTGGAGCCTTCTCTTCTCCACCAAACTGCAAGAGAGCAGGTGCTTCACTCTGCTTCTTGGGAAACAACTTGCTTAAAGGCTTGAGTTTCCAGATGGAGGTGGACAAGGAATGTCAGGGATAATGTGGGAGTTAAACACTTTTCTGAGGAGTCCTATTGCTTCCTCCAGGCTGATAACAACAGTAAATAAGACCTTGTTTGATGTGGGTGTTCCATCAGATTCAGACTGTTGTAATTCCTCAGATAAGAAGCTGCCACTGAATTCCTGGAACAGATAGAATGCTTTTGGCTAGCCTGTCTTAATGTGACTTGTTTTGTTTTCTGATGAGTTATTTTCATAGTACAAATTTGTTCCAGCCCTACCGAAGTAACTGATCATCTGCCCATTAGTTTCCTCAGTCTCTGGACCACAATGTAGTTTAAAATTAATGAACAGACAGCATCATTTGGAAATGAGAATTTAGATCTAATCCTGACCCTGGGCTCTGACTAAGGGTAGAGCTTCTTGGTATTTTGGGTTAAGTGAACATGACAGGATGATGTGAAGGCTAAAGGACCACAGCACTTGCTTTAGAAGTAGAGAAATTCAGCATAAGGCATGAGGCTCCATCTCTTATGGAATAAAATCTGGAAAATATTTCACGTGTCTTGAAAATACCCTAGGACATGCTTGGGTACTTTCAGGCTAGTGACAGATCTCTAAATATCACTGCCAGTGTAATGCTGCTGTAATTAGCTGTATGCCACCAGGAATGTGGTAAGGAGGGAAGAAGTTGCCCACAACTTCTATCCAGACACACCCAAGGCTTCAGTGAACAGCCTGCAATGGCAAAGAGACAGGGAAACCATATCTCTGGGCTATTTTTAATTCTGGTGCTGAAGCCAGGGCATTGCTTTATAATGCATAAGATCACTGCTTGCTTTGAAAGAGGCTTTCAAAGAATGAGGTACACCTGAGTACTCAAGTGAGGGGGCTCCTTTCTCTGAGTAGGAAACCTCCACAGGCAACAACAGATTCAGCTCCCATCTAGCCTTCTCATCAAATTTCCTTTCTGCCTCGTTTCAATTTGTTTTCTAAGGCAAATTTTTCAGTCATTACAAGTGAATTGACAAATGCTCTGTCTCTTTCTGTCCCTGGCACACCTCGAGTAACCAAGCCGAGTGTGTTACCCAATCTGCCTGTGTAATTTCAGTGTTTTGTGTCACAAGCAATCTTCTTTTTACCACATTAATTGCTGCTCATTTGAAGGCATAATAACCTTCATTTTGCAATGAATGGCTTGACATTCCAGGAGGAAGGCTTATTGTGTACTAATGATCTGTTATATGGCCTCTCAGTTCATTATGGTATGCAATAGAAAATAAAATAAAAATTAAATATTGTGTGTGCTTATCAGCTAATTTAAACAGCTCAAAATCTCAGATGTTATATCTTTTCAGCTATTGACTAGTGTTGTAACCCGCATTAAGAAATAGCTCCCTATAAATCTAGAAACAGCTCCCTATTTTTTTTTTTTAATTAAGCTGATTTTGCTTAGTAAAAAAAGAAGAAATGCCAGCTAGGAATTAAAAAACACAGAATTTATTTAAGTTGTAGTTTCTCTTCTGACCTTTCTTGCCTCAGTTACTTATCAAAATACAACTTTGAAAATAACCGAGCCTCCACAGAGTCATACTGCGTTATTTGAAGAGCACTTTTGAGGTGCTTCTCGGGAAGATGCATTATAACTGGAAAATATATTTGTTACAAGGAAAAACCCTTGCAAAGCAGAACTGAGTCACTGTGGTCAGTTTGTAACTTAGAGTTTTAATAGATTTCAGCTTTTTCATAAGGAAAATGTGTCTATAGGAGTTCTCATCGTGGAGAATACAATGAGATGTGAGAACTTGATCCAGTCTTTAAGCAGATTTCAAGGCTGCACCTTTCATAAACAAGAGCTGAGCTGCAGCTGCTGCCAGTGGGCCTTGCCTGGATTATGGCCATTTTGTACTCACTGTCTGAATTCCTGTAACCTCAGCATCCCTTGCAGAACTTGGTGACCCCTGTCATGATCATGAGATGCCTTTCACTGCTCCTGGCTGGGGATATAAATGTCTGTAGGCAAAGGTCCAACAGCAAAGGCAATGGGACACAAGCAAGGATGGTGTCCTCCCCTTCTCCTCCACTTTCTCATCCCACTCCTTCCAAGCTGTAAATCACACCCACGTTTGAGGTGCATATCTGGATGATCAAATGATGAGGTATGAATGTGCCAGGCTTCGGCCCTGATGGCCTTTCCCATTCTCTTGTCAGTGTGGAGATGCAGGGCCTGAATCTTCTCAGCTAACTCTTTGGTTTTGCTTCTGTTCTGTGATGGATCTTCTCATTGTTTCATAGATAAAGTCAGAGCATCCAAGGAAGAAAGTCTCTTGTTCCCCAGTACAGTCTACTAGGGTAATGTAGCAAATAAGCATCGTTGCAGGTTTTTTTCTAAAAGTTCTGTGCTTGGAATAAGTGAGTAACAGCTTGAGGAAGTCAGCTTTCACCAGGAATATTGAAGATAATTTCCCTGAGTGCTGAGACAAACCCCCTTTCTAAGATCTTTCCCTCTGTTAATATATCTTCAGAATAAACCACAACATATCTTCTAATTAAGATGAAATATCTCCACTGCTCAGCTGTTTCAAATCTGGTCCAAGAAATGACTTGAAGCTTTTTCTCCCTCTCTCTAGGAATGCTCTCCATATGCAGCTCACTTGTATGATGCTGAAGACCCCTCCACCCCCGTGCGGACGATACCAGGACTATGCCAAGACTATTGCATGCAAGTGTGGCAAACCTGCCGCTCCATTTTTCGCTCTCTCTCTGCAGACCCAGAGTTAATTGCACTGGAAAACAACATGGCAAAGTTCTGCCGCTACTTGTCCCTGGAGGACACTGACTACTGCTTCCCACACCTGCTGGCCAACCAGAACCTGAACCAGAACCTGGGGTTAGTTACAGCTGACGCAGAGGGCTGTCTCCAGCTCTGCCTCGTGGAGGTTGCCAACGGGCTGCGCAATCCCGTTGCGATGGTGCACGCCAACGACGGCACCCACCGGTTCTTCATCGCAGAGCAGGTTGGCCTGGTGTGGACCTACCTCCCCGATGGATCCAGGCTCGAAAAGCCTTTTCTGAACATCAGTGAGGCCGTGCTTACCTCACCCTGGGAAGGAGACGAGAGAGGGTTTCTGTGTATTGTTTTTCATCCTAAATTCAAATTTAATGGCAAAGTGTATGTCTACTACTCAGTTGAAGTTCGTTATGAAGAGAGAATCCGAATCAGTGAGTTCAGAATTTCTCCTACTGACATGAATGCCTTGGACCATGGTTCTGAAAGGTATTGTACGCATGTTTCTCTGGCAAATGAATTTAAGATCTTAGAGGGCAACTTGTGCATTTTTAAAGATTATTAATGAATGAGACTTATTTAGCTTAATGTTTTTGCATTCCAGAGTGTTAGCATGTTAGCCCAAGTCCACGTCTAGTGTATTGAGGTGCAGAATGTGTGTGTCTTCCATGGATGAACTGTAAGTGTTCGGGGATAAAACATGCACAATTCTCAGTTCTAGCATGTCAGAGGATTTAACTGAATGTGGATTAAACATTATTTATAGTCAGCATTTTGGGGGTTTTGCTGGGTGGGGCTTGGAGGTTTGTTTGTTTATTTGTTTCATACTTTTATGATTACCCTTTAAAATAGACTTCTGCAAAACATGAGTAAAACTCATTTCAAAGCCAAAGGTTTCCAAAATTAGTATAAACAAACAAAGTGATACCAGTCCAAAGATGGATTTGGTCCCATATTTCTTTATCTGAACAACAACTCAGCCCTGTGATATTGCAAATTCAATATCAAATTAAATAAAATGCAAGTCACTATGTTATTACTGAGTGCATTTTAATTGGAAATGTCATTTGTTTCAGTCTGGCCTTGCAGTTGTTCCACACTAATATGCACAGATGAGAGACTTGTTTGTGGAGTCAGTCTATAGACTTATAACCTGTTGCAGAACTGTGTTATAGAACCATTGTTTTAAGAGACCAGTGAATATTATTAATGCTAAGATTTTTGCTTCCTCATTTGGATTTCATTAGGGGCTTTCCAAATACCCAGCTGTGGATGATTCTAGCTCAAAAATGCACATAGCCTAATGATAGAGAGGGGATACTGGTTTATAAAGCAATTACAGCAATCCAGTGTAAGCAGAACTGTAGATGACAGGTAAGGGAAGTTACAACATGGCACTTAGGAAAGCAAATCAGAAAGCTGCAGATATTGACAGCCCATGAGCTGTCTTGTTTAAGAATCTTCAGGCTCTATGTTTCTAACAATTTCTTTGCTTATTTAGCTTTTGGTTAGTACAGCAAAAGCTTAAGAAAACAAAGTTGTGGTGCTCTTGTGCTTGTGTAGGCACAGGTCCCACTGACTTCATCCTGAGCTGCTGCCCAAGAGGGAGCTCAGGCTGACATATGGTGTGCATTGTCTTGGCACAAAGGCGTGTGTCTGTTTATCCTCAGATATTTGCTCAGTGCATTTTGGTTTTTTCCACCTTCTTTGGGAGGCTGAGGAAGATTCACCTTTGTGTCCACACAGGATCCTCCCTCACTCCTTCTGCCAGATGGAGCCTGTGCACTCTTGCACAGTTACCTTATCACAGAGGTGCTGACATTTAGCAGGAGGTGACAATAACTCCGTAGTCAGGTTCCTTCCCACAACTCACAATAGCTACCAGCATTTCAGAAGGGAAAAAATACTGTCTAAAAATGAGGTGGTGTAAGTAAATATTATAATTTGCTTTCATAGCTATTAAGATGCACTGCCAGCACGAGGTCTGGACTTTTTTAGAAGGTGGAGTAAAATAAACTTCAGTTGTTATACCTGGAAACCTCCACTGCATATATTTGTGGCTCTACCATTTTATAAAATCACATTTTATATATTTCACCATTTCTTGCTGTGGAAGGGATTCCAGGTGCACAAAATAGACAAATAAAATAGAGAGTTTGGGGTTAAAATTAAGGTAAATTTTGTTGGTACTGCTTTGAATAACATTTGTCAAAATGTCAGTTTGTTGGTGGGACAGCTTTTAACTGCTCTTTAAACTCATAAGGTCGAGTGTGTAATTATCATTTAAGAATTCTTCTCTCTTTAAGAATTTAACTATTCCTTAGTTTGAAAAGTTTTATGTTCGCCTTGAAAGTGCCTGTCAGGGTTGTGCCAAAAGCTGTACAGATGCACAGATGAACTGGAGTAATTTCTCTTACAGTTTCCACTTGGTTATAAGCTCAGATGCCTTTTCTTTAATAAAATACAAAGAAAAATTAAAAAAGAAGTTTAGCAAGGAGGAAGAAATAATCAGAGGAAAAGTTTAAGTAATTAAAAGTATATTTTGTCATGTGATTTCCCAGACTTTCCATATTACACAATTTGGTGTTTCTGTAATCTGGAAAATATGTTGAAACTATTTAAGGTTAGAAAATCAGCTGTGCCCAAGAAAAGTTTAGTAACATGGATACGGAGGAATTTGTGTCAAAACCAATCTGTAGCTGCTTCCATCTGTCAAGAACAGCACTGGCATGACATTGCTCTGCCCTTTGCTTAGTGCTTGTGCAGTAGGTAATTGCTTTCTCCCTGTTTTCACTTAGGATAATCCTTGAAATAGAAGAACCTGCTTCCAACCATAATGGAGGAGAGCTGCTCTTTGGAGATGATGAGTATCTCTATATTTTTACTGGAGACGGAGGCATGGCTGGGGATCCTTTTGGCACCTTTGGAAATGCTCAGAACAAGTAAGAGTGGATCTATCCCTACAGCAGCTCCAGGCTCCCAGCATGTGTCTGCAGGGCAGCAGGGTGTGGGAAATCAATGCCAGCCACCTGAAGGCTGTTCGGGGGCAAATGAAATTGTCTTGGAATGGTTGTTCTTTCAGAGATATTCAAAGACTTGTCTTTTCCAAAACAAAAAGAATGAACCCCTAGACTTTCCAAACCCCCATCTCTGATTTTTTACCAAGGTCTAGTCTTATTTCTTTCTCTTTTTCTCTTTCATTTCTTCTCCCAATACAGATCAGCCCTGCTGGGCAAAGTGCTGCGGATCGACGTGAACAACAATGACCGCGGGGCCCTGTACCGAATCCCTCCTGACAACCCTTTCATCAGCGACCCCACGGCTCGCCCCGAAGTCTACGCGTACGGAGTGAGGAACATGTGGCGCTGCTCCTTTGATAGGGGGGACCCCCAAACAAAGGAAGGGAAAGGGCGGCTCTTCTGTGGAGATGTGGGGCAGAATAAATACGAAGAAGTCGACATCGTCGAGAAAGGGAAAAATTACGGCTGGAGGGCGAGGGAAGGGTTCAGCTGTTACGATAAAAAACTTTGCGCCAATTCTTCTTTGGGTAAATAGATCTGCTCTCATTTTTAATTCCTGCCTTCAAAGCCTGGCTGCTTGGTGGTAAACACACTTTTTTGAGGTGTAAACCTCTACTGTCTCTGTCCAGAAGGGAACTGGTTTGGACATAAATACTGAAAGTACAAATGTTACTGTTTCTGAGTTAGGAGGAAAGTGAAACATGCTAGCTGTTGTTTTTCTAGGTGATCAGTGTTGTTAGTGAAATTACTTGGTGATTCTGGGGTTTAGAGGGACAATTTCATCTCTTCCACATAAAATAAGCTTTTGTGCAGGAGCAAGAAAAATTTGGAGGAATTGTATTTTTCTCCATAATTCACAAGTATTGTCCTTATTTAAAAGAGGAGAGAAAAACATTGACTGATCAACCCTTATGCATGCTGCCTGCTGTGCAGGTAACTGAATGTACAGTGTATTTTTGTTTCTTTTAGCTATGCTAGAAAGGAAAACCTAATTTTATTTTCATTTCTTTAAACTGTTCAAAATGGGATTGAGGGTATCTGCTGGCTGGCTAAATTGCAGTGCACATGTGAAGTCAGAACATATTGAATTGCAAGGGCTGATGTGGACCATGTCTTGTGCTGGAACCTCTTCCCAGAGATCCAGGGGGGCAGTGGAGTAGGCTGGCATTTATTTGCATTAGCTGAGATTCTGATTATTTTCTCTTCTCTGTGCTGTGTGTCGCTGTTTAATTTTCTTCCTATTATTAACTCAGTTTAAATTCCTTCTTTTTATTAACTTAGCTATAAGTACAATGAGAGTGATTAAGTATTTTTTAATAAAAATATCAAGAGCAGGGAGTAGATTTTTTGCACTCCCTTTGCTGAAGCAGTTGTTCAGAGAGCTCATGTAGTGCTCTCCTGTGTGAAAGTACCCATATGAGAATTCGTGGCAGACACTTTACTGAGGTCTCCAGGGATTCAGAGCAATTTTTGACGACTTTAGAGATCCTTTTGTTAGAACAGTGAAATGTCACAGCCCTTTTAGAATGATAAGCACAGCTGAAGTGTAGAAAACACCTGCTTTGGGTGAAATTCCCCTGGTGCAAGTTCCTTGCTGGCAGAGCTGCCATGTTTGCTACTTGCAGCCTCTGCTACATGGGCTGGGAGAAAGGCTGCGAAGATGAGGAGGAAAGGGTACCAAGAGCTACCTGTGAGTTTCAAAAGAAAGGGGAGGAAGCACCTAACGGAGACCCTCAAAATCAGGACAGATTTTTCTGATTTACATTTGTCTTATGTTGTAACTTATATTTCACAATGAATATGCCAGTACTACATCATTCATGCCTGTGCCATCCCATAAATATTTGACGGCCCTTTCAAGTTGCTTCTCCATCTCAGAGGAACAGAAGCTATTTGTGCTGACATCTGACATATCTTTTCATCCGTGCCTGCAGTCTGGAGTTACCCATCTCTTTTATTCCTTTTACTACCTAAACAAAGCTGCATTGGGCAAGCATTTCCTGCATGGATGCAGTGGCTCTGGGAGTAACCTGTGAATTCATAGCTAAACCAGACAAGCTCTGTGGAAATGTGCCAGAAGTGGCACTAACAGAGATGGATTATAGAGGGAGGAGAAGGGCTCAGGAGAGTGCTGAGGGACAGGGCGATCAAATGTGATTCTGAAAAGGTGAAAATCAAACTAAGTACAACTCCATCTGCACTTCATTTAAATAGAAGATGCTCCAGTGAACGTGATTGTACTCTGCCAGTCTGAGAACAATCTAGATAAAGAGCTATTTTGCAATACGTACAAAACAAGTCACAGATCTTTTCTGCCCTGCAGATGATGTGCTTCCAATTTATGCATATCCACACAAAATGGGGAAATCTGTTACAGGAGGCTACATATATCGAGGTTGTGAGTCTCCAAACCTGAATGGCCTGTACATATTTGGTGATTTTATGAGTGGGTAAGTAGACACTTAGGACACTCACTAAGTTGAACCCCCAGCCAAAATCCTCCCAAAAATAGCCCGATAGCCCTTCAACCCTCCCCTCTTGTTTTTTCCTATGCCTGTGTTGTCCTTGAAAGACAATGGGTTGCAAGGTGTATAATACATTTGGGTTAATATTAACAATCGTTCACTTTTCAGAGAAGCTGCAGTTCCTACTGCAGCTAGTGTGGGTAGGAAGCATTAAATATCCTTTCTGGTGTCCATGCTAATGTTCATAAATAATCTTGGTCGGGTTGTGGAAGTGTTCTTTTGCCTTGCAGACGGCTGATGTCTTTGAAGGAGGATCGTGCTACTGGGGAGTGGCAGTACAGTGAAATCTGCATGGGGACAGGACAAACGTGCATGTTCCCTGGGCTTATCAATAACTATTACCAATACATCATCTCCTTCGCTGAAGATGAAGCGGGTAAAATTTTAACTTTATGTCACTCTGAATGGCATGTTTGTGGTAACTCTTCAGACTAAAACACTAGAGAAGGGATCAGAGAGGGCTCCTGGGAGGCAGCAGGTAGTGGGGAGGCAGAGCATGAGTCTGTCAGTCTTTAAAATGCCAGTGGGTGAGATTCCCAGCATCTCCCAAATACCAACCCAAAGTTACAATGCTAATTTTGAGGTCTGTGTGACGTGCAGGGCCTGCAGTGGGAATTGGAGAGTCAGTTCCCTTGGGACTGAGTCTGGTGTGCTGGACGTGCTGCTGCCCTCACACCTTCCCTCTGGAGAACAGGGAGCAGAGCGGGGCAAGTGGAATAAAACAAAGCTTAGGGAAGAAACCTCATTCTTCACAGTGCCATGCCATGGGGAATGCAGGCCCTGAGAGCCTGAGAAGCTGACACCCAAGGGAGAGCACGTCTATATCCTTGTCTAGTCAAGAAGAGCATGGGCATTATTAATGGATACAGGGAAGCAGATGTCATGAACAGCAATTATGCATCTGCTCACCCTGGGCTGGGATATTTGTACCTCTCAAGGTGAAGCAGAACAAAAGCCTCTATTATGTCTTGAGTGAGGCGTCAGCAAAAGTCTGCTTAAGTCCATATTTTATTAGTGCCAGGTGGGATTTTGCCTTGCATAGGACTGAAGGGTACAGTCTCAGTGGAGTTTTGATGTGTTTTCATGACTGGAGATATTTTTCTAGAAGGGAGCTGCTGTGATCTGAAGAGGAGGAAATAAAGAGTCCTGGGGTGAAAGCTGGTGGTGTCTCCTGTTATTTGTACAAGGGTGTTGCAGAACATGCAGCCCATGCAGCCCTGGGCTGGGGGCAGGGAGAGGATGAGCCCCATGATGTTCAGCACCACTGCTAAGGAGCTTCATGTGTAACCCAGCAATGCAGGGGTTGTGCTCTGCCCTGTTTCAGGGAGGTCCTGGCCCATGGTCACAAGCACCTGCTTCCAGAATGCCTTAGCTGTTAAACATCTGTTTTTTCCTGCAGATTATGTCAAGTTTGGATGTTGCACAAATCATATAAATGCAAATTTTATCATGTAAATGCAAATCGTCCAAGTTAAGCATTAGCTTGAAAGTTTGACCTTTTTTTTAGAGTTAAATTTCATTTTCTTTAATGGTTAATATTCATGGAATTTAGACCTATTTCATAGTGCTGTAGTGAGAAGGATATCTTACCCTAAAATCCAATAATTCAGTTCACGTCAGCTTTATGCCAAGTGCAGTATCAAGCTGTTGATTGCAACCCTTGCTCATGCACATGAGGATGATCTCCCTCACCCTGTGCTTGTCAACGGAGTCTGGACAAAGCGGGGGTAAAACGCTGCCACCTTTTTGCTCTGCACTATGCTTTGCATAAATACAATAGAGCTGAGTGGAGATTTGGGCTGCAGTTTCTTTTCAGAGGTAGTTAATTGCCTTGTGTTTTCTTCATAGTAATGGAAAGAAATATTTTGATAACATTGTAGTGAGATTGCTCTATCTGCAGTGAACAGTCTTCTCTTCCACCTTTTTTGTGTGCTGGGAATCTCATTTTTTACAAGTTTGCCACACAGTTTATTTTAACAACGTTTTCTTCACAGAAGAATTTAAGTTTAGGTATTGTTTCTCTGATGAATGTTAATCTACCTGGTGCAGTGGATGTGTGCATGTGGTGGGGAGAGCTCTATTTCTGGCTCATTGCACAGCCATTATAAAGCCATCAGCCCCATCCCTGGCCAGCAGAATGTCAGACACACCCCAGGCACTTTATCTGTGGGTCACGTGTGTGTAGCCTGTGTGCTTCATGGCCTGAGCATCCATACTCCTGCCTGATAACTTCCAGGAAAGAGGGGCATGATGTAAAGAACACATCACCACAAAACGCAGAGCCAGGTGTTTCCCATTCCCGTTTGGACCAAGGCTGCCTCTGGCCTGTCATTAATGAAGCTCACCAGAAAAAGGAAGAAACCAGCCAGGGGTAGCCAAAGGTTTCTGCCCTGGGATTATCTGGAGGAGCTCAGCCCAGGGCAGCACAGGGGAACATGTAGGAAGAGGGAGGGTCAGCCTCGACTACCATGAACTGCCCACACATTCCTTTGCTCACTTTAACCTCTCTGTTCCTTCCTTTCCCCTTGGATTACCCATAGGACACCCCAAAAACTCTGCCATACTAAGCAAGTCTATATTGCCTCTTTTTCTATTTTCTTTTTTTTTTAATATTGCACATTTATTTTTTCTCTCGGATCCTTTCTGTTACACCACTCAAGCACTTCAGCTGTTAAAAGAGAAGAGTGCCGGAAGGACTGTTTATCCCAGTCTCCCCTGCACAGCAGGAGAAGAAGGATAGAAATGCAGTTAAGAGAAAAGAAGTCAAATAAATGGTGATGGACATTATCTGGCTGAAGGTCGAGCCCTGTATATGTGCCCTGACAGAGCTGTGATGAATCAAATGCCTTTTGTGTGGGATATGTCTCATTTTGTAGGTGTGCTAGAGAAAGCAAAAGCAAAATCTTGTTCTGTAATTCACCCCAAAGGAGAGCTTCGTCCAAATGAGCAGAAGACAGTGAACTTTCTTAATTTCCTTTCCTTTCCTTTCATTTCAACCAAAGTAATTCAGGGTTTCACCGTTTTACATTAGAGAAGTCAAAGGACACAGATCATAATGGCATGACAAGGAAAGTCTGGGCAGGTGAACCTGCAGTGGAAATTTGTCCAAATAGTAATTCATGATGATTTGTAAAAGCTCCCACCCACTAAGAGCGTTATATGCCAGTGGAGTGCAGATGACCTCTCAGACCTGTGATGCAGAGTTAACACCTTTGTGCTGTACAGGACAGAAAATCCATGGAGAGTTTTCATGGCCATGTCTGGTTTTTTTCCCAGGGGAATTGTACTTCCTGTCTACTGGTGTACCAAGTGCCACAGCTCCCAATGGAGTGGTGTACAAAGTGGTGGACACGTCCAGGTATGAGATGTTCTTGTTGCAAAGCCTGGTGATGGTTTAATGAGTCCTGGCATGGATGGTGTGGATGTGATGGTGTGGATGGGATGTGCGATGGTGTGGATGTGATGAGTGATCTTGGCTGACTAATTAACTCTTCTCCCATGCTGGGCCCTTCTGGGGAAGTTGATCGAGGAACATCTGGAGCAACTCATTGTGGGTCTGCTTTGTTCTTGCAGTCATGGGGACCTGAACTGCCTGGTGCCAAATTTTTATGGGGCATGGTTTGTGGGTTGGGAGATTTCCTGAATGCTAAAGGAGTATTTCATGGGTGGATTGTCTTTCTTGGGCAAAGTTTCTCTAGATTCCTGCCCAAAAGGAGGCAGTTTTTCTCAAGGTGTTTATTCTCAGTTCCTCTCCATCCCTTTTTTCATCTCCCTCAAGAGCCCTGTGCCCAGGCCAGTGCAGCCAACGCTGGACCAGTGTGACCTGCAATGGTTTCTAGGGCAAACCAGACATGAATATCAAAAAGTACATTCTTTTTAATGTTACAAAGAGGAATATGGATTGGACAAGAAAATAGGACCATCGTTACACCTCCTGGATTCCATGTGCCTGTATCTGAGACTGGGCAAGGCAGGGAATAGTGGTGTTTTATGGGAAGACTTACAACTGTTTTTTCCATCTTCCTGTTTTTTAAGTGTTACTATTATTGGCTAAACACCAAGCTGCTTTCAGCCAGAAATGGAGAGTGAGATTTTTGTAGCTTTTTTTTTTTTAATGGATTGAATTTACAGCTTTAGCTATTGTGGGCATTTTGAACCAAACCACTTGTCTAGTTTTACACTGAAATCAGTCCCCAAAGTTAAAGAGCCCCCAGATCTGTCATGTGTTTCCTCCAACTCTCCTCTGTCAGGAGCATTTTCCATTATCTAATGCAACGGAAGAGTTCCTGTAAACTATGTATTAAGAAGCTGGTATTAGGCAACATTTGCAAAAATAAAGAAAGCAGAAGTTAAACAGAAGTCATAAGTTTAAGTTTTAAAAGAAGTTTTGTTCATGTTCAGAGCACCAAAAATTCATTGGAAAATTCATAAAAGTAGGGAACATCATTTTGAAGATAGTTGAGAGAGAAGCTCTCTGCCTTTACAGAAATGCAAATGCAAACAATCCTAATTGCACAGGAGTTATACCCTCCAAATGCAAGCATCATGCATTTTTGAACCGATTTGAAAACCTCTGGAGAAGTCTGAGGATTAACAAGACGGCCGTCATAGGAAAAAGTGGGGATGAACCAGATGTGACTTCCCAGAAGAGAGATACACCTCTATGGCAAACAAATTTGTGTCAAAATAATGCACCATACGATGAGAGGGCCTCTGGAGGAGACACTTGGAGTTCCTTTCTGAAACTAATGCATTTTTGGCATGACATTTGTTTGGGCTTTCTGTGTGAATAATAGTGTGTTATTTTGCTTCCGTGAAAACAGTCTGAAATCTTGCGTACACATGACCTTTGTGTTAGATGTTCAACATACACTGTCTAGTCCTGTAAATTTTATTTTCAGTTTGATTAATCTCTTTCTCTAGTGCTTGAAACTGCCAATGTTTTATTTCCTTAATGTCTTCAATAGTGGCAACTGAAAACACAGCCAGAGGACTCCACTGCCTTGTGAGTTTTTGGACTTTCATCAATGGCGATCTGTGAATGTTTAGTTATGTTCTCTACTGTAAGAGATTAGTTGCATCATTTAAACAGACATTTATTATTTTTCCAATAAGCATTATGTTCTTAGAAAAGCAATGGGAAGAAAAGTGTTGCAATGCCAGAGGAAAGGAATTAATCGTGCAGTGTATGTGTCCCTTTTTTTCAAGGAGAGCACCACCAGGAAAATGCCGAGTTGAGCCATCGCCAGTGAAAGTCAAAAGCAAGCGCATCCCGTTTGTGCCAAAGGAGAGTGAGTGTAACTCTTGCTGTTCATTATTGGCTCATGTTAGCTGGCAGTAGATACAAACTCCAGACTTGCACTATCTGTCCACATGTGTGGAGACCACCCAGAACTTCACTCTTCAGGGTATCTTCAAAATTAAATCTTTCCAGCTGTTTTGGATCTGAAGACTTGGTTCAAATAAGTCAAAAGTATTTCCCCTTTCCCGGCCATGTGAAATTTACTTTGTAGTTTCTGACCCTGTTCATTTTCCCTTTTTCATGCTACATTTGTACACATTTCATTACCACAAACTTGGTTTCCCTGTAAC
This sequence comes from Dryoscopus gambensis, assembly GCA_013389985.1. Lineage (NCBI taxonomy): Eukaryota > Metazoa > Chordata > Aves > Passeriformes > Malaconotidae > Dryoscopus > Dryoscopus gambensis. The sequence continues at coordinate 184,289 of WEIT01017795.1, forward strand.
TGTTCCTGTCCAGAGATCCTGTGCTCAGTGGTGCTTTTCAGTGACAAGTGATTTTTTGCAGGAGCTTCAGGTAGTGGGGAGGATATGAAGGGTAAGGGTTGGGAAGTAGCTCATTGAGCAAGATGAGGGCTGAGTCATTGTTAGTTGATAGTGAGAAAATATGGGATGAGGAAATGTTCCCAAAAGAATCAGTGATCACACACTGAGGTGAACTTTTGGCTTACCCAAACCCTCCAGGTCTTTTTGATTGCTTCATGCTGCATGGAGTATTGGACTGCTAAACCTGCTAAAGTAGTCTGTAGTGGAACTGAATCTGCAGCAAGCTGAGCACTATTTATGTGAGGTGCAAAAACCTAAACATAATATTAGGATCTCAAAAGCACACTAGGCAGTATCACTGGTCTTTTCCCCTGTGCATTTAATTTACACTTGAGTACCTCGGCAGTGCTCTAACAAATTCCCTTCCAACTCAGCATCATCCATGAACTTTGTCACAAAGCTAATGGTAGTGCAAGAACTCTAAAGTCAGGATACTTCTATTTAATTTTTAATTACATTTATCATGTTACATTGCATTTGAGTCACTAACAGTTCCTACAGCTTTGGCTTCAGGGAATAATGAGGGCACTCAGCACCTTGCAACATTGAGTCTTTAAGGTGGAACAAACTCTAAGGCTTGTTATTGACTGCTGACATGCCTGAGCACTCAGCACATCTTCAGAGATGTTCTCCTTTTCTAGCTGTGCAGGCAGTTTCCAAATATTAGTAACTTGGTTCATGTTCAATGATTTTTGTGTTTCTGCTGATGCATTATTCTCTATGCAAGTACAAAGTTCAGATTTTTAAACTATACTTATAACTAAATCTTTTGGGCTTGTTTACAAGGTAGTTTTCATCCTAAATTAAAACTTAGAAATGGTGACAGAAATTCTACTAAGTGTCTCAAGAACTGCATTCACTTTTTGATGAAAAATAAACATGACCATTTTGATTCAGAAGCATGCAAACAAGGATGTGTAGCTGTAAATATTTATTGTTTTGGTTAGTATTTAGTCTGAATGTAACAGAATCACCAGGGCATGTGCCCTGTATTAGATATGTGTGCATTTTTTGGAAGTGTATTTAATAAATAGTTGAACAAAGAGTATTATATAATGACAACTTGATCCAGTGAGGTGAAAAGCACTCCCAGGTGACCATTAGCTTTCATACAATCCTTCACAGTATTCTATGAGTTCCAGGGGTTTTAAGTGCTTTGCCAGATCCGGCTCCAGCAAATGAGCTGTGCACAGGTAAGGCCTCCAAATCTGCTTCTTGCCTTGAGAACCTCAGCTTCCAAAGAGAGGAAATATTTTCATGTCATGAATACAGTTCCTTTTCAAAGAGCATTATTTGGAAAAATATGGAACACTGCTAGGGTTTGTCTTTTGGGGGCAATAGATACTAAGCACAAATAAGACAGTGATATTTTTCCTCCTCTCTGTACTACAAAGCGAATGATGAATGAGAGTGGATAAATCTGGGATATAATTCAAAAAGTCACGATGTCTTTACAAATGTCCGTGACACTGTCCCAGCTCTGTTGAATGTTATTCCATGAAATTCTGAATTGCTTCCTTCTGGCAAACTAAAACTTATTTTTAAGCTAAAAATAAAGCACATGTGAATAAGCAAGTCCAAGTCACAGTTTCCAATAAGCTGGAAACTGTGACAGCAAAGAATTTTCATCTCTTCAGAGTTCAAGGGTCTTTTATTTTTTTTTTTTTTTTCATAAGGAAGAACAAACCCAACCCCAAATCCTGTTTTATGTGTTGTCCTGGCAACTCCGTTCATCTTGCACATTCCAGTTGCCAGAGAGAATTGACTTTGAATGTTCCTGATTTCAGCTCCTTTGAATAAAGCATCTGGCCCAGTGGGGAGGCCACGCTCTCCTCTGGTAATGATCCAATCCTTAGTAATGAAGAGAAGAGCAGAAATAGCGCCCGTCTGTAAAACGCTTTCGGCAGCTCTGCACCAGGATATGGTGAAGAGCTCCTCTCCTGACTTTGAAACTCCAGCACCTACCCTTTAAGGACCAGGCTGATGTTTGCCAATAAACCATTCGGAGCTTCCTTTTTGGGAGAGGCTCACGAGTTGGCGTTCAGCCCTGCAGTCCTCTCTGGTAACTAACAGCAGCCGACATTTTTCACTGAGGAAATACCGGGTCACTAAGTGTTGCTGCTTCTCAACAGGATCAAGTAGGCAAATTCCAATAAATCAGTTAAATAAGTCAAAAATCAGCACTGGTTTCGTACAGTTGTCTTCGAGCATTGCCCAGAGAGTGACAGACTCATGTTTTTCTGGCTTTTCCCCCAACAGAGTTTATTATGAAAACACCAACACCAAACCCCCGGCTGAAGACCACGACCGAGGCCCCGTGGGGAGGCGTCGCAGACCCCCGAACCCCCCGCACGCCGGCAGGGGACGGGATGGGCCGAGCCCCACGGCCGCCAGGGGCCCGAGTCAGGACGCCCAGCACAGCGGCGCCCCAGCCCGGCC